>JAGFZM010000193.1:24301-45910 GCA_017657215.1 Limnothrissa miodon
TCTCTCTCTCTCTCTCTCTCTCTCTCTCTCTCTCTCTCTCTCTCTCTTTTATTCTCTCTCTTACAACTATCTATTTTTTCTCTCGCTTGCAAAGTTAATAGAGTTACGAACTTGAAGTACTTCAGCACCAGCATCTACTGATGCCCAGGATCTCTTGTTGTTGTTCTCTTTCTCTTACATATGTGTGCTCTCCCTTCATCTCCTCCTCTTCTTCTCCCTTCTTCCCAACCACCCTATCGCTAATTAAACAGGTATCCCCTCCAAACAAAAGCTTCACTTTTACTCACACAAGATGTTCCACTCCTCCATTGCTCCCCTTCTATTTCTCACTTTTATGGGTCGCACACACCAATACAACCCCTCTCACACACACTCTCTCTCTCTCTCTCACACACACACACACACATACCTTAACTCTCTGTATATATATATTCTTGAATCCTGAGATCCTGTCTGGAATGTGGCTGTTAGTGAATGTTCAGCCTGAGCCCTCTCTGCACCCCTGCGGTCCTGTCCTGCTGTCTGCATGTAGAGCTGACTGGGGAGCTACTCTGGATCTGTGGCACGGCGCAGCAGATTTAGCGTAATCTGTCAGATCAAAAGCAAGGGAGCGCGCTCCTGCTCTCCTAATCCCAGTTGATAGGAGGGAGACTCCGCCGAATGTTAGCCCATAAACGACACAAATCTCTTTAAAGCAGGCGCACTGGGCTGCATTGACAGGCTTTTTTTCTATTCCTGAGGAATAACCTATACTTAAAATACCCTGTTTTTCTAAACTCTCAACACACTAAAATACCTGTGTTTCACCTAAACAATCCAAACTGTCAATTTTGTCAATAAAACACTGACAGTCTGTCTTACAATGCATTAACACTAGCATGTTTTCTAGCATGTAGTCAGTCAGAGTAGTAGCCTTTAAAAAATGCTAAATATTAATTGATTTCCGACCACGTTTATTTTGAGGCATTGCAATTTGAAAACATTAAAGGACTACATTGAGCCCAAAGGCTTGGTTGCATTTACTTTATTGTGTGAGTGTGATGTGTGCAATTTCTAAAAGGAGTCAGTCATGTTACATTACATAATGAATGTTCTATGAAGAGGTGTTGTAAATGCATAGACCTTCAGCTATCCCCAGCTGCTAACATGATTTTACCCAATCAGTAATTACTTTTTTCAGAGCTCCAAATACAACAAAATATCAGCCTGTTGGCGACACCTCCAATCTTATCCAATTGCAGATGATATGGAATATGGTTTGTCTATTTTCAGATATCAAAATGCATATCTGTCTGCAACCTGTCTCAATCTAAGGAGCGTTCAGTGCTTTGAACTGCGTCTGCAACTGACACAGCCCTCGAGAGTCTCTCTCCAAAGAATTAGCGATGGAATTGACCGACCAGACTCGGGAGAATAGTCTGTTTCTCGTATCCACATTGCAAAATCAATACCTCTAGATTTCTAGGCTAATACTCTGCCAGTCATAAAGACTGTGAATAATACTGACATCTGCAAACGAAAGAGTGATTGGGACCAAACTCGGGAGAACAGTTCATTATTTGGTTGACCTGCATTGCAAAATCATTAGCTAGATTGCTAGGCTAACAATCGACCAGTCATTAAGGACCTCTGTGAATGACACTGACACACTCAGCACTCACACATGTTGCACTGTAAATGTGTTTGAGCGAACATGTGAGAGGCAGTCTGGTATCCACTGTTTGACCCACCAGTAGGTGCATTGTTGAAGCGTCTTACTGCAACAAAAACTATCTGCTTAACATTCAAGTTAAGGCTCTGAACACATTACATGTGACAGTTGAGTCATATTACTGTGCTGAGGTCTGACTCTCAACGGTGCTTTGATTCTCCTGTAAGAGGAAGTGATCAGTGCTAGAGTCATGGCCCCGTGTTGAGGATCCCCATACCCCCAACTGTCTGTCCAACCCGGCCCCCCTCAGACATAAGACATAGCCTAGTGTATGCCTCGTGACCCCTCTGCCCTAAAATAGCCCAAAGCCACTTTCTTTCTGTAACTCCACACACACACACACACAAGCACATATTCACAGACTCACAAACACAACAAATCCTCATGGGCCACAACCCCTATTTTCCTTGCCTGTGTATGTCATGGTGTGTAGGAGCAGATGGAAGTGGATGGTGCTGGGTTTGTCTCTCCCTGCTTCAGTACTCTACACCACATTATGTGTGAAAACTGGAAAGGTTTAGATCTTCAGTTACAGTAAGAGTCTTCTGCTTACTGCATACTACATGCACTACTGCATACTACTTACTAAAAGGTTACATATATTTTTTGTGCAGGAGAAATTTGCATTTAACAGCTAAAATTGGACTAAAAAAGGGAAAAAGGCTCCTTGATCCACCCCTCATCTGTGTGCGTGTGTGTGTGTGTGTTATTATGTCCCTCTCTGTAATTTCCCATCTGCTGAGGGCTTCTATCTTTATCTCTGATGAGCCAGTGCGGGTGGCTTGTGCGTGTGCTGATGAACTTTAGATCACGTTATACAGCAAGAAACAGATAAAGAAGAGCAAGAGGAAAAGTGGGCGGCGGTGTGTGTGTGTGTGTGTGTTCTTAAGACGAGCCAGGTCTCCCTCCAGTGTGTTGACATTCAGCCCTACGCCAGTGGATATGCTTCCTTATCTCTGGCCAGAAACACACTGGCAGAAGCGAGCTCAAGACAAGGAAGCAGGATTAGAAAGAGCCCCCACCTCTCTCTCCCTCCATCTATCTCTTTCTTTTTTCCCCCAACACTCTCTCTCTCCCCCTCTGCATAACTGATATCTATCAGTCTTTGCTAAATGTCTTTGTGCAATCTTGACTCCTCCTGAGTGTCCTTTGTCTGTTTTTGTGTGTATGTGTTTGTGCGGAAAAGAGTGCTTACAGTACAGCTTGTGTGTCTGTGCACATGTGTGTGTGGGTGTGTGTAAGAAAGAGAGAGAGAGAGACCATGTTCGTTCCTGCTGTGAGCAGTTTACCTTTGCTGACAGCCGATGAAATGTGTTCATTTATCCTCTCCATATGTGGCTGAGCTACAGCTTTGTCCTCTGCACCCATAGTGTCGTTGTCTGCTGGGTTGTATGAACGGATCTATACACACACACATTGGTCAAGCAAGAAATGCAGTCTAGTTGTCTCTGTGCTCTTCCCCCCTTTTTCCCCAAATACAACATGTGCCTTCAGAGAATCAGCCGTTGAAAATTGAGAACACACACCCCCTAGTGCCCGCTCCAGGAACTGCACTGTGTCTGAAAGGTGAGGCCCTAGTGCACATCACTGATTTTCAAGCTCTGTTTTTCTTTGTTTGATTGTTTGTTTGTTTGTTTGTTTTTCTGAGTATTTGCCAGAGTGACCTGACTGTGGCCTGTGTGTGTGTGTGTGTGTGTGTGTGTGTGTGTGTGTGTGTGTAGTCTCAGACTGTGAGAGGGCTAGACTCAATCCTGCTGTCTCAGAGTTGAATATTAATGTCTCTGGTATCACTGTGAATAAAAGGTGTCATGCTTGTGAGAAAGAAAGAGATAACATGTGAGAGGGAGCTAGAATCTGGGATGCCAAAAAAAGAGAGGATGTGTGTAAAGAATAAAGACACAATAAAATAACTCAATATACCACAAATGCACTTACTATGTAGTTTGTTTATCGGTAAACGGTTTACATAACATTTCTTACCCAACATTATTATTTTCTTGCATTCATTATGACAGATGTAACAGTGTGTATTGTCTGGTGTCTGGGTCCCAATCAAATGCAACCAACAAATAAATTATACAAATGGAGAAACATTGGAAAAGTAATCTAGGAAACTAGATGAATAAGAAAAGAAAAAAAGAGGAAGAGAGAGGAAAAACAGAGGGATGGTTTCTGTGTTGAAAGGAAAGGAAAGAAAGAGTGGTTGGGGTCTGGGACTGGCTGGATTAGTCTGGAGTCAGAGAGTCCACTGGGCCTGGTGCCTTTGGGAGTGGCACCGAGAGACATGGATAGGCATTTGTGTGTGTGTGTGTCTGTGAATATGAGTCTGGCATGTTGCATTTCTCTGTATGCTGGTGTGTGTACTTGGAAATGACTTATTGAATGATTTCTGTGTGTGTCCTTGCATGTTGTATGTATGTGTGTGTTTCTGTGTCTTTAAGATGGAGGGTGTCCAAAGGGGAATGGGGACAACTGTTCCAAACCCTGCCCGGTCACACATGGGGCAATGGGGGGTCGTCGTCGTCTAGGTCACCAGCCCCTGGCACAGGTCACAGTTACCCCAGGGCAGATTTAAACCCTTGCACCCATTTACCCTCCCCCCCCCCCCCAACCCCCCCTCCACCTCACCAATCTAGAGGGGCTCCTGGAGGACCCTGTCAGGTCCCAGAGGGCCAAAATCACAAACACATATGGCATGGAAAAGCTGTGTGTGTGTGTGTGTGTGTGTGTGTGTGTGTGTGTGTGTGTGTGTGTGTGTGTGTGTGTGTGTGTGTGTGTGTGAATGTGATGGGGGCTGGGTCGGGTGTGTTTCACAGAGAGCTGTCAAGACTGCTCATCACATAGTCAAATATTTATGCATTCTGTTTATTTAATGATGATACACACACACACACACACACACACACACTATACAAACAATATCTGAATACACACAGAATGGACACATTTTTAATACAGTTGTTATATTACATTATCAGAGATTGTGGAAATGATAATAGTAAGTACCATGGGAATTCATTGTGGATATTATCACTTACGGCTTATGAAGCTTGACTTTGGGCATAGTCTTTAAGGTTGTTGTCAGTGTTTTGAGAGAGATGTGATTTGATGTTTGGCACAAATTAGCACACACACACACACACACGCATCTTTGGCTGGTAACTTAACAACCTTGAGTTTGGACGGCTAGTCTGACTCCTGGCAGTGTGTGGCTGCAGACGGATGCGGGAGGTTGCAGTGTAGTGTTTTCTGTGTTTGTGTTGGCCAAAGCATGACCCTTTGTGTCAACACTGGCCTCAGGCAGCAAGTGTGTGTTTGTGTCTGTGTCTGTCTGTGGTACTCAGTGGTGGATGTGTAGTATATTTATACATGAGTGTAAGTTTGTATGTGTGTGAATGTGTGTGTGTGTGTGTAACAAGAGTCCATGTACATACCCATGATGTGTTTCTGTATCTCTAGTTTGTGTGTGTGTTTGTGTGTGTGTGTGTGACTTGTCAGGGTTCTGTAATGATTAATGTTCTGTTATAACATGAATGGGGGCCACGCACCACTGGGACCCCATGCAATAACAACACCAGCAGTAATGGGACCATGGCCTATGAAACCATGAAACCCACAGCAGTCACACCCCTCCCTCTCACCTCCGCCTCCACCCACCTCTTCTCTACACCCTCACTTGTTTTCACACCTGCTTTCCCGTTCCGTTCACTCCACCCACTCTCACTCTCTCCTTGGATATATCCAAGGATATATATATATATGTGTGTGTGTGTGTGTGTGTGTGTGACAGCACACAGCAGCAGCAGCAGCAGGGGGAAAGAAGGCGTTACCATGGCAAATTGTCTCCGATGGAAACAGGAGAGGTCCAGGGCCTTGCCCCCGAAGGATTCGGACACAAACATTTATGCTTCCTTGAGCCAAAATGGCTGCTGTAGGACAGCGTGGATGATTGATGGATGCCGATTAAAAGTGGGAGTGAAAGAAACTCCTGACAGCATGGGGGAGGAATGGACAGTCATCTACACACACAGAAACACACACACAGACACACACACACACACTAGACGTACTGTATGCACATGTGAGATCAGATTCAGATGAAGTGTGATTGTGTTGGGTGGATATGGACACTCTGTCGGGACATTCTGGTGCCAAGTTGTACCAGATGCTGTCTGTGTGTGTGTGTGTGTGTGTGTGTATGTGTGTGTGTGAGAGAGAGAGAGAGAGAAAGAGAGAGAATTAGTATAGTGGATTGGCTGGCACTAGCAGATACCACGTGCCAATGTGTGAGGTTGCAGAGTGGATGGCATAGTGTTATTGTGTGGCATGTCATGGTCATGGTTCTCTGTGCCCTGGTGGTGGTGTCTGTGTGCGTGTCTGTAAAGTGGAGACTTAAATTAATGACTTAGTAGATATTTTTAGACAAGCATGCATAAAATAAACAGACATAGCGTGTGTGTGTGTGTGGTGTGTGTGTATGTGTTTGTGTTTGCATTATCCTTATTCAGATGTCTAGTTTGCTGCTTTCTGAGGACCACTGATAAGGACTATGACACTATGACTATAAAAGAAAAAAATAGCAATTAGCTGCAGATTCACACACACACACACACACACACACACACATACACAGAGAGAAACACACAAGACTGTTCTGTCATGTGTTAGTTTGACAGCAAGTCTTTCTTTCTGTCTCTCTCTCCATCTCAAGTTCTTCTAAAATGTTCTTCTCCACTCTGTGTTGGAGCCTAATTAGAATGAGAAGTTTAAGTGTTCATCTCTCTACTGGTGAAGAAATAATTCTCTGTAGAAGTCACACAGAGGTCACCAATACTGAAGAACTCTAAATGCCTTTGCCTTGGCATGTATTCTAGGGATGGTGTGTCTTATCAAATGATTGCTAATTTATAGGAATTATCTTTACCTACAGTCTGCTTAATCCTACCCAAGTCTGGTTAAATTTGAGATTAGGCATATAAATTTATATACGTGAAGAATGTTTAAATATAGTCTGCGTGATCATATCCTAATACTCCTTCCTTCCTCTCTTTTCTGTACTCTACCCTTCAATTTCTTCTTTATTCTTTCATTCTTTTTATTTATTTCCTTGCTAAGTTTCTTACATAGAACATAGAACAACTTATTTTAACAGAACTTTGTTATCAATTCAATAAGCCTTTATTGGCATGTAAGATGAAAGTAACCTTAACACCTCTCTCTCTCTCTCTCTCTCTCTCTCTCTCTGTTCCTCTCTCCAGGATAAAAGCTGGCAATATTAGCTGCTGTAAAGTTGGCACACATGACATACCAGAGTGGTGAGAGCTGTGACTTTCTGTTGAGGGCATAAACACTTACTTTTGCGTGTGTGTGTGTGTGTGTGTGTGTGTGTGTTTGTTTTTCAGTCTTCTTTTTCATCCTCTGATCTTTTTGGCTCTCAGTTTCTGCTGCATACGTCGTCCTTTTTTTTCAACACACTTTCTCACCCTGACCCTCTGTCATCGACTGCATTCACTTTCTCTTCAGTCTTCAGTCAGTACAGATACACACCCAAACACACACACACACACACACACACACACACAGCTACCCTAACGACACTCTGGGCTGTGTTTTTGTGAAGCCGTAGGTGTCATTTGGTTATTCTGGGACTTGGGAGACAGCCATGACTGTCTGTACCACTGCACTACCCAGGGAGAAACACACACACAGTGTGTGTGTGTGTGTGTGTGTGTGTACATATGTGTGGAATAATATATAGTAAAACATTAGTAAGTCCAATCACCTCATCTGTACTACATTACGATACTACACATGCATATGTAGCACAGTTTTACACACAAATGCACACAAACACACACATCATACACAAAATGTTCAAAATGTACATTGTCATTTTGCCGATGTGGGTCTACACACACAAACTATATCATCCTACATAATAGACCACTTCCTCTCCCACTCCCTTTTCCCACACACATACACACACATGCACAAACAAATGCACATTGATGCACACACACACACATACATGCATGCAAATATCTACCTCAGTCCCATCTCTTGGCTGTGTCATCAGACAAGCATTCAGACTGGACGCCTATGTGTCTACCTCTCAAGATATGACAGCTGTGTGTCCATGGGTCTTCACACACACACACGCGCACACACACACACACACACACACACACTAGAGTACCATCCAGTGCCCAGACTGACAGCCCCCTGCCAGTGCTAATCTGAACCCCAAAGCCTCCCCAGAAACCCGATCAACTGTTCGCTCAGCTGGACTACACCAGACTGTCCCCGACAGAGACTGACACATACATATGCACACACGCGCACACACACACACACACACACACACACACAGTTCTTCTACTTCTATTACTGTTCATCATTTTCATTCACACTTCTTCAATCACTTCTCTGTTTCTGCAGTGTGGATATGACAACGTGTGGGGTGAGAAAGAGAGAGACAGAGATAGGGTGAAAGAGAGAGAGAGAGAGAGAGAGAGAGCTAGAGGAGAGCAACCTACTACTCCCCAGCCACTCCAGACACCTGTTATCACATGTGAGTGTCTCACATTTATGTGTTTAGGCAAGATACACACATGCGCACACACACACACACACACACACAAACACACACACACACACACACAAGCATGCATACATCCACACACACACACTTGTATTAATTACGTAGTGAGAACACAAAGCAAAGCCTGTAGTGCTGTGACAATCAGTTTAGGTTACAGTGAGCAAACGTGTTTTCCTATTAGATGGTTTGCTCTTCATGCCACCCACACTAAACAGACAACCTGGAACTTTAAGTAGAAACAGTGTGTGTGTGCATGGGTGTGTATGGTAAAGTATGTGCATGTATATGACCTTTTGCTCAAATGTTTTGTGATTTTAAGCAAACTTTGTATACACACGCACACTCAGACATACACACACACACACACACAGACACATACTTACTCCTCAAACATCCCAACCTATTCTACAATCCACCCCACAGGCCCCAACCACCCACCAGACAACCAACACAATGCTAAAATGCCACTGCTTATCAAAAGCACCAACTCCAACACCAACTGTTCTTTTTCATTTGCCAGCCTTTGGACCTTAACAATCACAGTACGCCCAGGGACCTTAATGCATCCAAATACACACACACACACGCACACACACACACACACACATACAAATATACAAACATAGACCTTTCTGACCTGCCAAGACCTTTGTGTGGCTGTGCTTCTGAGATAAAGCATGGTGCCATTTTCATCAGTCCTTTCTCTTGTACTTGGCCATGGCAAAGAAATACACCCTTGTTGAATCTGGTATTACCATCACACGCGCACACACACACACACACACACACACACACAGACACACAGATGCATATGCATACACATCACCTCACTGGCCTCATTCATGTTCAAAGTCAGGATTAGCAATCCAGTTTCATAAATCCCTTCAAACAACAAGAATCCAGAAAGGCAGAGAGAGAGAGAGAGAGAGAGAGAGAGAGAGATGGAGTCCGAGGGAGCTGATGCAGGGTGAGAAACATGAAACAAGCCTATTTCAGACAAACAGGGCCTCGGTTGGCCATGGACAGACAAGAGAAGATGGGGAGAGGGAAGAGAAAGATGAGGAGGAGATGGGGAGGAGACAATGAAGGGAAGAAGACAGGGATGAGGATAAGGAGTGGGAGGAGGAAGAGGAGGGGAAGCTGGTCAGTTCATGTATAATTGAGATTAAGTCAAGGTGTTCAGCATGGTATCATCTCCAGTGATACTGTCCGACGGAGCCGTGAGGAAGCAGCACTTTTAGGAACAACTTATACCAGAGCCACCGAATGCCACAGTGTTTGCTTTGGGGGCTACTGAGTCTGACTCGCACCTGCCATGTTGGCATGAATGGTCACATGACATCCAAATGTCATGGGGTACGTAGGAAAGACATGTATGGATAACAGGTTCCTACACAGAGATGCCTAGGTGCTCTCCAGCCATGAAATGAGATGGCCAGTCATTGAAAAGAGGGAGCGCTGAAAACAGTAACAGGAGATTTAAACAGTGCTTTCCCACGGGTGACTTACGTAAATAAATAACACAGTTTATTGATAATGTATTAACAGACAGACACATACTGTATGCTCACAAATGGACAGACACAATCACAAAAAAAAATCTTAACTGTCAACATTGTGTTGAAGTGTTGCATTTATAGTAAAGTCCCTGAGTGCTTGTGAGGTCTCATTCCTATCATGACTGATGTCTTGATATGTGAATACATGGTAATGCCTTTTGCAAAGTTTATTTATTATTTGTGAATAGATGAGAGAGACAGTGACATTATCACCATTGCAGGAAGATCTCACTAAGCCTGGTCTTGGTCTGCTAAATCTCCATAAATCTAAGAAATGGGGGGGGGGGGGGGCAGAGGAGCTGAAACAAAATGTATTTCATCTTTGCAATTATACATAAAAGCAAACAACAAATAGTGCAATTCTCCATTTCCACCTCCTCATTGTCATTTAACCACAAGCTTAGAGAAATGCCAGCCTTTTTGTGATTGTTTCCGGGGTGCCTTTGAAATTTGTGGAGGCATTTAAAAAGGCATCCGAAGGACAAAAACAAACGTCGGTGTGGAACAAGAGGGAGGAAACGGGACATATCTGCAGAACAAAGAGCGTCAAGAGAAGCAGAGAGAACGGTGCTGGTGGATATGGGCCCCTCTTGATCTGGCGGGAGGCTTCAGTGGCTCAGTATGGGGGCCTATTGGTGGCGCGTATCTGCAGAAGCGACGCTCAAATGCCATCTTTGTCATGTAGGAAGAGATTAGAGGTGGGTGGGATAGAATGAAGCGAGTTGGACTCCATAAGAACCACTGCACCACCTGCTGCACGGTATCTGAACTGATGAAATGTCATCTCCAGCGCACGTGTGTTTGTCCATGCGAGTATGTGTGTGTGTGTGTGTGTGTGTGTAGTAGTAGTAGCTTAGTGTGAAGCAGAATTAGGCTGTAAGACTGAGGTCCTTCCATTCGAGCACTCCTGTCCTTCTCCTACAACCTACTGCCTCCCTAACCTCAAGCTCTACCAAAAGCCTTAGCTGGTGCGTTGAAAGCAGCACTCACAGATCAGAGGACTCCCAACACCTCTGCTCTCAGGTAAATGGGAGATTATTTAAATGCCATCTCTCCGCCGCATTCGTTTGTGAAGTAGGTTAGTCCTGAAAGATGATTTTTTTTTTCCAGCTATAGGATGGGAAGATTACTAAAGCACTGTGTCTCTCTTTAGGCCCCTCTCTCTCTCTCTCTCTCTCTCTCTCTCTCTCTCATACACACACACACACACACACAACCTTCAATACGCAGACATCTTTCTTCCACACGCATCAAGTGCTTCAGCTCCAGCTAATTTTTTTCCTCCCCTTTAATGAGTTCAAAGTGATTCTGAAGGGATGTTTGGCTGTTGAGAGTGTGGGCTTTTTGAACAGAGCTTATCAGAGGGCGCAAGGCACACAGGACCAGAGGCATGACTTGTTTATTTGGAGCCCCAATCTTGGTCAGGGACTTAATTACTTATTAGTCCGACTTTACTGTTTGGCAGTGTTTAAAAAAGAATAATGCACACATGCCAAAAATCTGATGTACAAAAAATGTTTTAATATTACTCAATAACATTTTTAAGGAAAGATTAAGTCTTTTTTAGTTTTTAACACAAGTACTTCAGGACTTCTCTTTGTTTAATATAAACAGAAAAAAAAAATTACATGGTGTACTTTTTCCCTCTTCCCTTTCGGGTTAAATCAGATGCTGTTTGTATTCATTCTGGAAGTTATTACCATGTTAGCAATCACTTGAGGAATTATCTTATGAGAGGACTATTAGTGGGCTTGTGAATTCACCCTCTCCTCCAATCTCTACCCTTCTCTCCCCCATCCTGCACCAATGAGGGATTCTAAATTACTCTCAGAGAAGTTATAATTGGCTCCAATACCGAACGCAATCCCTTTGGATTCTCAGTTGTAATTAAAAACAGAGAAACATGTTTAAATGTCAATTCGTACAAATGGAGCCTTAATTACGGTCCGCTGTGTTCACTTCATTAGCGACGTGCCATCCAACGTTGATATTACTGTTACGAGGAATGTAATTGCAATTGTAAGAGGAAGAGGGAAATAGAATGAGAGAGAGAGAGATGATGATTAATTTCCTGGCGGGAAAGATGGTATATTAACTGTGGTGGTTTATATACTGTGCCTCTGTAGAAGGAAACCAAAATGGAAGACAGAGGCAGATAATGGTCTATCCTGAGACACCAAGTCTCTTCCAAGCAGAACATCAGAGAGAGAAAGAGAGAGAGTTTCCAATGCAACTCAAACTCTCTCTCTCTCTCTCTCTCTCTCTCTCTCTCTCTCAAATTCAAATATACTTTACTGCCATGGCAAATGAGCATGTTATATTACTAAGAAAGAAGTTGGCAGTTTTCCTAATTGTTGCAATGTGTTTTCATAAAATAATTGAAATGATTGAGTATGGTAATCTCACTCCCATCCTTGAGAAATGATAATCATTCTCCTACCAGGTTCTACCTTCTGTAGCAGAAGGACTTTGCTGGGCTGCTTTCAAACTACACAAGAGAGGATCAGAGCGAGTGGATCAAGTATCACTGGCCCCGAGTAGACTTTCACAACTTCAATAAACCCTTTTGAGTTAGTGTGTGCTTTTGTGCTCTGATTGCACTGCTGCTGTGTGCTGTGCTGGCTACTGCCCCTTGTTCACTTTTTTTTTTTTTTTTTCTTCCCATTCCACCCGTCACCTCCACCCCCCAGTACCTCACACAGCCAATCAGGCGTGCTTGGCTTGATGGTGAAGAGGAGAGTAAGAAACCCTGATGATCTCTCTCTCTCTCTCTCTCTCTCTCTCTCTCTCTCTCTCTCTCTCTCTCTCTGGTGAACTGGTGAACCTGCATTTTGTATTATTTTCTTTTTTGTGTATTGAGGGGATGGGGATTGAGCAATGATGAGTAGTATGGTGTAATAAAAATGGGTTAAAAGTCTCTCTCTCTCTCTCTCTCTCTCTCTCTCTCTCTCTCATACTAGTCTTCCCCACTCTCTCTGCTCTTCACTCATCTTTATCCCTCACTTCCACACTTTCTTTCTCAGTTCTTCTCTCTCTGTCTCTCTGCACATCCTCTCATCTTTTCCCTCTACTTTCACACTTCTCATTTCTTCGCTCACTCTCTTTTGCTCTTCACTTCACTTCCTCTATACTCTGCTCTCTTTCTGTCTGTATCTCTCTACTCCCTTTCTCGCTCTCTCCTCCTTCATTGTGTTTCTCACCTTCCTTACTTTCCTCTGTCTCTCTCTCTCCTCCCTCTCTGTCTCCCTCTCTCCCCCCATTCTCTGTGATGGGCCTCCAATGGCCACAGTGGGACTGTTCTTAATCACTTCTTCACCATCGTTATGCTGGCAGAGAAACAAAAGGCATGAATTATCACTAGGGGGAAGAGCATATGGTTTGGGTTTAAATAACACTCCATGGCCGACCGTCCGACTGAGCGAGGGAGCAGCTGACCGGCACACACTACAACCCCTACCCCCCCCATAAACACACACACACTCCCCACTTCTTACCCCGGCATATGGTGAGCCCAGGAGTGGGTCTGGATGCTTAAAAACGCATCACGCTACACTAAAGAGTAAATAAGATTGCAGCTGGCTGATTGACACAATCAAGGGGCTCTTGTTGTTTTGTCTCTTCTCAGTATACACTTTGTTTTGTTGTTCATTTTCCTTTGATGCCCTTTGAAGGTATCCAGAAAGAGGGAAACAGGCTGTGTGTGTACATGTGTGTGTTAGTGTGTTATAGTGGGACAACAGGCATAAACCTGATCCGAATTACATTTTAATTGTCCTCTGGCCAGGCTTATCAATGTAACGTCTAACCACTACCGCAACCCCATCTTGTCCTCTCTGAATGTGAAGCAGAAAACCCTCCGCTTCATGCATGATGTTTGAGTTAGCGTGGCACACATGCAAGACTCCTTCATCCCACAATTAGCATTAGCATTAAGGTTAAACCCCGTACCTGGCTCACATTAGACATGGAAACCCAGCTGGAGTACGGCACACTTTAGCAACAGGCGGCCATTTAACTAAATGTGGGGCTATGATACATGATAGCAAGTGTGTCAATAACACAGACAAGTATAGCCTGTTATGTCCAAAGAGAACAGCACAGGTCACTCTAGGCCCACTGACACTGTCCTTTTGACACAGTTTGCCACAGGGAGTGAATATGTTGGAGACACAAGGTTCTTTTACACAGGCTTACAGCCAAATGTACAGCAAAGATTGTGCATGTCATCTACACATCAACTCTTCATTCAAATCTCAGTAACTCTTTCTATCAGCCAAGTATTCACTGAGCATTTAAACCCGTTGATGAAGGGTTATAAAGCTTCTATACAGTCTACATCTACATCTCATTAATATCTCTTCAACTCTTACAATATCTCTTTATGACTGTGGAAGTCCTGTTTTCTGGATCCTGCAACATTTCTGAGCATTTCTAGCTGTCAGAGGCATGACAAGACAAACAGCAGGAGGCCTAAAGCTTCCACTCTGAGCTGCGCTTATGCAAGACACTGATCAGAACATACCACACACACACTCACACACACACACACACACACACACACACACACACACACACACACTAACAGACACAAAATAATAGAAGTATTAATAAATGACAGCATCCATTTTGTGAATGTCCATAAGTATATCACCTGCCTGGTGTACTAAGTGTTACACTCAGCTTTAAATCTCTCCTTTGAGCCCAGTTATAGTCTGGCTTGTCAGGCTACTTTAAATCATTAAGTGTACTTTGGAATTAAGGATTTAAAGAGCCATTGTCTGTGTACTAGTCTGCCATCTCTGTTATTCCTAGGACAAACTTGAATAGGTACATGCATGCAAAAAGCACACATGTCCACACCCACACCGATAAACTTTTATTATTTTTCTTTCCCTCACTCTGTCCTTGGACTCTCTCCAATACCTTAATTCTCCAAACCCTTGGGATGTATTCACGCTCTATAATTCTCATTTCCACCCTTCTTTTCTTTGCTTTGTTCTGGAACTTTCCACCCGGCATGAAGCTCCCCCTTTCTCGTCTCTCCTTCCTCTGCCTTTTCTCCTCTCTGTCCAGTCACCACCTGGTCTCCCTGTCGGCGATTATTGACCGCCACAGGCTATATGCTGATCAGTGGGCTCTAACGACACACACTTACATTTGGACCAGACTCAAAGCCTCACCATGTCCTATTCATTAGGTGACGTGTAGATCACAACCAATATAATCAGTAGGACATTATCTTTTCGTTTTGTCCATTCTAACACGCACTCGGTTTAAGTGCTCTATTCATGGAGAGTTTTTGGAAGCTGAATACAAGTGTTAAAGTCTTTCTATGACTCTTTCTTATGAAGCATTATAAGGGGACCTTTTCCCACAAGATCCCTTTTAAGTGGGCCTCATTGTCAATTGTTTTCCACTGTTACTCATCAGGTCTATTTCTCTCTCTCTCTCTCTCTCTCTCTCTCTCTCTCTCTCACACACACACACACACACACAAACACACACACATGCACACATATGATCATTCTCTGTCACAAAGACACTTGTATTTAACCCTTGTATGGTGTTCATATTTTTGTTACTCAGCCAGTGTTTGTGGCTCTGGTGGACCCGCTCCATTTTTAGGTTTTTAAATCAACACAATCAAACAATTATATGTTAAAATACTTAACAGTTGTTTACTTCATCCCAATTACAAGCCATATGAACAGCATTTATATTTAATATTTGCCCTTTACCTTTGTTAGATCACATTAATGAATGAATATGCTACTCGTTTTTTGTTTATTTTCTGATAAAATCAACAATTTTACAAATGAAACAAGATTCTTCATAACTATTGATTTTTATTCATTTGAACTTAATTGGAAATACAACACATTCAGGTCAGTTTACATAACCCAAGCTGAACACATCCAGTAAAACATCCAGTAAGTCAGTCTCAACACATAAGCCCCATTGAACACACTGTAATTTCGGATCAGCTTAAACAACACCAGTGACAGAGTTTTAGTGTGTGTGTGTGTGTGTGTGTGTGTGTGTGTGTGTGTATTACATGTACTTCTTGCACTTGAAGCATGTATATTATTTTTTTCTGTCCATCTTGGGTCTACACACTTCACAATGCTTCTTTTTTTTGTTGTTGCTGTCCAGAATAATGAAAACATCAGGAATTTTACTGATACCTCTCTCACACACACAAGGCATAAGTGTCAGACATTTACTGCAGCATCACACACTTAGGCCTACTTCAGGCTCTGCAGATGTTGGTTCTGTAGGTTGGGTGGATGGGATCCTGTATCCTCCTGATGATTGCTGCAGAAGCTGGTGTTCTGGGAAAATGTTGTCTTCTTTGGATTTGAGGTCTCACCAGTGCCTTACCCAGTTCCTCGAGAACGAGGGATCTCCTTTGGAACTTTCCTCAGTTCCACTCTGGGTTCAGTGGCATCCAGATGACAAAGGAGTTTTACACTGAGATGTCCAGTATCTCGAAGAATATCAACAATGGCAAGCGTAGTTTCCTTCTTTTGCAGTTGTAGGCAGCCACAAGCTTGTCCTTGTTGTCCAGCCCTCTTTTTGTGGCATTATAGTCCATGATGATCTCAGCCTATTGATGGTCTTGGTACTCATGAGTACCACATTCTTGCCTTTTTCGGCACATAAGAGACCATGGATGTGTCAGCAGTGTACATGTACAAAATATTGACAGGCCTGTTCTTCATTGTTAGCAGCTGGGGTGGTACCGTCCCCATCATGGTCTTATTTAGGAGCTCCAGTCTCAGCTTGTGTGAGGTAAAAAAGAAACTGTCACGTGATGTTATGTCCACTGAGTCCCTGAGTCAGGTCTTGGACAACTTTTTGGACAATTTTTTGAGAAGGGTAAAAGGCGCGGGAATGTGAGAGCAAGCGGTGTTGATGTTTGAATGTTGTGGGAACATACACACACACCTACACACACACACACACACACACACACACACACACACTCAGCAGCCCTAGAGAGGAAGAAGACAGAGTGAAGGTACATAAGACCTACACTTTTCATACTTTTATTAGTCCCGGGTCCAGTGGACCCAAACACCCTGTGTGTAATATAAATGTGTTCTGATATATGTTCTTCACCGAAAATGAGCCAAGCCCAATGAATCTGAGGTTGAAAAAATAATTACTCATTTAATTTTTCTTCAGATAAAAAATGAAAACGGTGAAATGAAAACAAGGGTTAATCTCTGTGTTCTTTATGCATGTGTTCTTTTCGTCCTAACTCTTCAACCCAACCCAATTCAAACTGAGCCAACAAAAACCAACCCAACTCCTCACCCTATTGTCACGGGTGTTTCTTAAAATCCATCAGTTTGAAAGACAATGAAACAAAAGGATTGCATTCCCTGGATGGGCGTTTCAGAGTGATGGAGTTAAATCCTTAAAACTGAGCCGTGTGTGTGTGTGGGTGTATGAATGTGGTTGATGCAGGTGGGAGTGACTCCTTTCTCTCTCCAAGAGTTCTCTTCACACACACGCACACACACACACCCTCTCTCATGCGAGTGTGAGCATGATTTCCTTGTTCTCTCCTGAAACAAGAAAGCCCATGGTAAGCAAGGGTGGCGTCTGTGTCTCTGTGCTCACCAAGGGCTGGGCTGCACACTTTGCTACAAAGGCTTTGGGGTTCACTGAGGCATGGTGGAGGTGGTGGCAGCCGAGATCCCTTCAACTTTTCCTTTAATCTATGGACAGAATGAAAGGATGGATAGACAGATGGATGAAGAATGGAAGTTGTGTCTTTGTGTGTGTGTGTGTGGGGGGGGGGGGGTATGTGTGTGTGTGTAAGTATAAACATGCATGTGTGTGAGTTTGTGTGTGTAAGTGTGTGTGCAAGTGTAAGTGTGTGTGTGTTAGTTTGTGTATCGCGTAAGGCCGATGTGTTAGTTTGTGTATCTGTAAGGCCAGTCACTGATAGGCTACTTCACCTTGTCCCACTGTATCAGGCCCCACAGAGGTCCTGAATTAACATAGGATCACTGGTATTTGTCCTCCTGACTCAAACTCAGCTCAGCGGGGTTAACACACCCTGGCAGGGTCGCCCGTGAGATCAATGTCATTGGCGCTCACCCGCTTCCAAAGGGGAAAAAAGAACAGAAACTCACTTCTTTTGACCCTGTTCCACTTTCCATAGCCTCTACCAATCCAACCCGAACCCTTAAAGCCTATTGTGTTCACATCAGTATGATTTCTTTTTATTTTTCTTTTAGGGAAGATTTTTTATAACCTTATCCTCATAAGTGCAGCTAAGAATGTCACAAAGACCTTGCAACCCTCTTTTTTCCCCATGATGGAAGGTCTGTTGAACTTGGCTGACCGATCTCGGCGGTCGGGTGGAGTAGAATTCATGAAAGGAAAAGACCATGAGTCACCAGGCTAACGGTCTTTATGCTAATCATATTAGGCTGCCGTTTTCTTCCTACATGAAGGGTATGGGGCTTTCACAATGTGTATGCTTCTCTTTTTGCAATGGTCATTAGCGTTAGCATTCAACTGTAAACTTGTTACCTTTATAACAAAAAGTACTTGTGGCTCGTCACAGTATAAAAATTGGACAAAGAGGAAGAAAAATTGCTATTATCTGTGATCTGTGATCTGTGATCAATACTTTTATTATTTGTAACTGTTATTTTCTTACCTATAACATTAGAGTCTCTGAATCACTTTTGAGTTCCCAAAAGTCATACATGTGAAAAATAAACTTAGAAATTTAATTTATAATTGCATATAAATATACATTTTCTGCTATTATTTTTTAAGACTGAACAGACTAATTATAGAGGTTGTTAGTTGAAGGTAAATGTATGCACAGATTTGTCTGCTAAAATACTATCCCGCCAAGCACCATGGAGCATGCTCTCACATCACCCTGGTCTTTAGGACCTTTCAGAAACACTCATTTTGAACTTTTGAGCTTTTAAACACTGTTTACACAAGTGTTCAGTAATTGTGCTATAGGCTGTGTGGTGTGCTATGGTTTGTTGTTATGAAGTCCTTCAAACATATTTCACCCACCCAAGTTTTTTTAAACCCCAGTGAAAAAAAGCAAAGTATGCATGTCTCTTCATGTGCCTTTATTTATCTTTTTCTTACCAGAAATAACAGCCATAAATTGGATAGAATAAAATGTTTGTTTTTCAACACAACCTTTTGATTTCTAATAAGTGTGTACAGATGCTTCTCACTCTTCCCTGGTGTGCCAAGACTTTGCTGTTTAAACTGGCAGGTCTGTGAATGCCATTTGCAAAGGTGCACCCGACTCCATGTACTCATGAGCACGTAAACAGCAGAAAGAGAGGCAGGGCCCTGCCAAGATCCATTATGTCTCTGATACAGATCTAGCCCAGCTGTGGCTCACATCCGGCAAACCCTTGAATTGAGAGTTGGAGAGTCAGAGCTACCTGCCATCCGGTGACCAGTCGTGACGTTACCGTTACGTTACGCATACTGACAGTCTGAGTTACTGGTCAGATGCCACAGTTCACTATTTCACTCGTTTCGCTGGTGGGAGGAAAGGCTACATGGCCCATTCAAACATCTGTTAACTCTCAGAGAGAGAGGTTGGGGAGGACAGCAGGAAGGCAGCCTTGGCATTTGAAAGGTAATGTAGCACAGCCCGGGAGAAGGCTGATGAGTTCGAGGCTTTTTTTCTTTCTCTTTTGAAATCTCTCTCTCTTCCTCTCTCTCTTTCTCCCCATGCACACTTCTATAATGATGACGGGAAAAGACTTCTCCTTGCCCAGTGCTAGGTTTAAACAAGTAACTATATGATATACTACATCAGGTAAAATAGTGGTGACACTCATTTTTAGAACACATTCCCATATGCATCACATTCCATTATGTGTTTCTGTAATGTAGAAAAAATACATTTTTTTTATTTTTCCCTCACACTGTCCTTGACACACACACTCACTTTCACATTTCTTTCTCTGTCCATTTTCTCTGTCCTGAGAGAGAGCGGAGGGGGTTGTGTGTAGAGTAAGATGAAGAACAAAAGAATGAGACCTCTGGCGAATCACATTAGCCAAAGAATGAGTCCATTAGCTCCAATCAATCTCCCATTATCCTCTCTCCTGCTTGCAATTTAGCCAGCCCGAGGAATCTGAAGGCCACTGCGATTGGAGTCATTGTCTTTACATTGCCCAGTGCCTTGCCCAGAAGCCCCCAAAGCCATATCCCCTAACCCCCCATCCTGACACACACACACACACTCCCACCCTCCCCCATCCAACCTAAGTCACTTTGGCAGTGAAAAGAAGCCTTGGGTTCACACAGGGAACTATGATGGGATGGAGAATAGGCCTTTCATCTTTTAATGAGAAGCCATTGGATTGTTCCTTCCTGCTTCTGTCGGGCTGACTAATTGAGGTACAGTCCTATGGTGGTAGGGAGTAAGACCAGGGGAGAGAGAAAGAGTGAGAAAATGTCATCAGACACTCTATTGAAATGCGCTGGCATCCTTCTCCACACCCACTGTCACTCCCTCTCTCTCCATCTCCTTCTTCTTTTTTCTCACTATCATTCTCTTTTTTTCCAGGCCTTTTCCTCTACCCTACTCCTTCAGGGTGATGGGATCTTTTTTTCTTACAGCAAGTAATTACTAGTTAATAGCCAATAGCTGACTTTGTGTGCCTTTCTAAAGAGACCTTTTGCTTCATTGTCACCTCTCTCTCCTCCTTCTCCCTTTTTTTACGTTCTCCTTCTGCTTCTTCCTCCCTCCCTCCTTTTCTCAGTGCCGCAAGGATTTAAAAAAAGGGAAAGTTGGTCAAAGTGTCAGAGGTCGTTACAGATTAGGGCACCTGTGCCCCTTAGTGATATAGAGGGGCAGAGAGGGAGGGAGGAAGACAGAGGGAGAGGGAAAGAGAAAGAGAGGATCTGTTTCTTTTATTTGCCTGCACTAAATTAGCATCTCATTGGCCTCTGCTTCTTTATGGCCACAGGCTTGTGCTGAAACCCTTGAATGGCACTCTCCCATTTGCACACTTAAGCTAAGCTCTTTCTTTATCATTCGCAATGACGGGGCACCACAATGGCAACAAATATACTGGCATTTTTTGTATTTCTTTCTTTTTCTGCTGGAGTTTGAAAACCTAGCAAACAGATGGTAAGAGGTCTGCAAACAAACTTAGTGTTTAACAACTCGATTTCTTTCACCGATGAGTGGCCTTAGCAGTAAAATTGGATTAATCAGTTATTTGTATTCCTTTGATATTTATCTTGCCAGCAGAGCTGTCTGTAATAAAATCTGTTTTATGTGACTAATAGTGGATTTTGTAAATAAGTCTGTTATATGCAGGGTTTAAGATTGTGATCTCTTCTAAAAGATCTTTCAGATCATAACTTCCTTAGAACTACAGAACAGGCATTTGTAGATAGCTCCTAGATTGTAGATAGCTGGTAGTTGACCACTGCAAAGATGTCTGCCAATGTTTATAATGTTTGTATAAATATTTTAGTTTTTCACTACAAAATTCCAGCACCTAGTTATAAAAAAACTCCTTTCACTACAGTATGTGAATATCTTATATGTTCTGAGATCAATCAACCGAAGCTCTGATTTCTAAGATGTTTTCTGTGGTGTATACCACTCCTGGCTATCAGGAGTAGTAGGGACACACACATTGTGTGTGTGTGTGTATGTGTGTGGTGTGTGTGTGTGTGTGTGTGTGTGTGTGTGTGTGTGTGTGTGTGTG
>JAGFZM010000193.1:57904-67904 GCA_017657215.1 Limnothrissa miodon
CTCTCTCTCTCTCTCTCTCTCTCTCTCTCTCTCTCTCTCTCTCTCTCAGACACACACACACACACACACACAGACAGACACACACACACAAACACAAAATTACTAAACACCAGTATGGCCTCATATACATACTGCTTTATCTTATTTAACTAGTTCTCCTGTGCTGTATGCCGATAAAAAAGTACTGTTACTCTATGTAGATTGCTTTACATGTACATAATGTTGGTACCCTGTGTATGTACTGTATGTGTGTGTGTGTGTGTGTGTGTGTGTATGTTTGTGTGTGTGTGTGTGTATGTGTGTGTGTGTGTTTGTGTTTTACATATTCGTACCAGATGAGTCGGTCCACTGATATGAAAGATACTTGCATAATTGCTTTTCTCCCAGGAAAGTCAGTACATTTTATACCTTCCTTTCTTCCCCGTCCCCAAACATGTGTAATTCCAAAAGTCCCCACAAGATGGAAGCATACCCCTTTGGTCATCACAGATCATCTGTGCCTGTAACAGGCTGCAGTGGAGAGTGAGGAAGCCATTTTTGAAACCCCATAATTCATTACATAATCAGAATCAGAATTATTGCTGTGTAATGCAACAGTCATTTTTATGTCCCAATTCATTTAGATTGTGATCTTAACTAGTTAGATCCTTATCTGCCATGCCCATTGAGGCTGGTTGATGTGCTCCGAAACCAACAGATGATGGTGCTATTACCATGCTTTCCCCTTTCTCCTCATAGTGGTAGGTATATGTTGTCTGCTACATTTTGTGAACATGTTGATGGATGGATGGTTTCCAAACACCTCAAATGTTTTCAGTGGTAAAGACAAAACAAACACATCTAGTAAATCAGAGAAGACAAGAAGTTGAAGGAAAATTGACTAATGCATTATGTGGTGTGAAACATCCTTTATTTTGAAAACAGTCTTTTAGTTGTGTTAAACATGAACTTGAAACAAATCTCAGCACACAGATGAAAAGAAAAAGGCAAGTGGCTTTATGATTCCAGACGTAAGATGGAACAGGTTTCACAGTCTTCACTGGAGCTTACTGCTCCTCCCTCCGACCAAATGTTCAAATCAGTGATTTGCTGTGAGGTTATGCCTAATGTGAGACAGAGATGTTAATGTTGGGGTCGTCTTGTATATCTTTACGCTGCCTAGGCAGTGCTGTTACATTTCAACAGACTGCAGTGGGCCTTTGGGTGCCTATATAAGCTCAGTAAGGTGAACTGCATGCATGACATTCTCAAGGGTTGGTCTGCCTCTGTCCCGACACCGGGCAGTGAAATAAGATGCTGTTGACACCAGAGTAGCCACACTCCTCAGGCCCTGGGAATGACAGCTTTAAGGTGACCATCTGACTGAGAGCTCTCAATGTCTGGCCAACAACCTCTCAATGTAGGGCTACAGCAGGCAGAAGGAACACAGACCTACATATACTGCACTGTTTTGCCAAAGTATATGAATAATCCAACAGAGGGCATATGGAGGGCTAAAACGCAAACAATCAGAGGTCGATTTTACAATCAGGAGGTTATCATTGCACTGATTATGACTTGGTTGATAAACCAGCCAATACCAGAGAGAGCCTACTGAAGAGTGTCATTGTTTCAGTGTTGTTTGCAAAAGACATCTAATCAGAGTTTATCTCTATGTGTGCATGTAGTTCTCTTTCGTTTCGAAGCCGAAACGTACGAATGCATGATGCCTATCATCTCCTACTTTTTCTGAAGTCAACTTTAACCAACCCTTTGAAAAAAGGGCAGTAAGCGCTCTGGCACGCGCAGGCAACTACTTAGACAGCCCTGTGTGACGTCAGAAAGTCTATATATTGACTGCGCTTACGCTTCAGGTCCTCTTTGCCTCTTTCACCTCGCCTACTGCGTGTGTTTCTGAGTCGCTTCTCGTTTGCTTTCGCAAATATTTCTAAAAACCAACGGCTTTTTTGAAAGCCCACCACAAAAGCTTTTTTAAAAGCTCTCCGAGGGATTTCCGTCTTGCTCCAAGTGCTCACGCCGGTCCCTAACTTCTGGTACCTCGAGACGCAAGATGGCTACTCGTCGTTGTACCGACTGTGATCGTCCCATGGCACTCTCCGACCGCCATGCTGTTTGCTTCATCTGCATGGGGAGTGAGCATGCTATGCTAGCCTTCTCGCAGCCTGATCTCTGCTCGGCTTGCAAACGCCTCTCCCCTTCGGCTATTGCCAATAGAGCGGCATTTTTCGTGGGCTTCACTGGTAGTCCAGGGGCGGCTTCCACCCCCGTTGGTGTCAGTGCTCTCCCTGCCCGCCAGATTGTCGATTTTCCCCCGGCGTCCTCGCACCCGGATGTGCTAATCGGCCGGTCTTCAGTGGCTACTCGGCCGTCGGTTAGCTTCTCAGCGGCTAGTCAGCTACACTCCCGCCACTTACATTTACATTTATTTACATTTATGCATTTAGCAGACGCTTTTATCCAAAGCGACTTACAAAACGAGGATAACAATCAAGCTACATAGCAGAAACCTTAAGGAGCATAGTGCTAGGGAAGTGCTATCGACACTTCCTGTCGATCAGGGCGGCGCACTTGCCCGGTGTACGCAACACAGGCGCGGACCTCCTTTCCAGGGGTGTTCTGCATGTAACCGACTGGCGCCTCTGCCCAGCCGTGGTGCACAGCCTCTGGTCCCGCTTCGGGCGGGCATGAGTCGATCTTTTTGCCTCGAGCGAGAACGCTCACTGTCCAGCGTGGTTTTCACTGGAACGAGATGCGCCGTTAGGGTCGGACGCGCTGGCACATCCGTGGCCGCCACGTCTGCTCTATGCTTTTCCCCCACTTCCTCTGATGTGTCAGGTATTGGCCAGGATCAGAGCAGGGGCGCACAGGGTGATCCTGATCGCCCCCTGTTGGCCATCTCAGAGCTGGTTCTCAGATCTGGTCTCGATGCTGGACGGCCAGCCGTGGACCCTCCCAGCGAGGAGGGATCTCCTATCGCAGGCCCGCGGGTCGCTGTGGCATCCCAGGCTGGAAGCGTGGAGACTGGCGGCTTGGCCCCTGAACAGGCGCGTCTCCTAGAGCGTGGCCTGTCAGCCGCAGTTGTAGAGACTGTTCAGGCTGCTAGAGCTACGTCCACTAGGTCGTTGTATACACTAAAGTGGCACGTGTTCAGCACATGGTGCAGAGACAGAGGCTGTGATCCTCTAATCTGCCCTATTGGCGAGGTGCTTGCGTTTCTGCAACACCTGTTTGATCAGGGTCGTACACCCTCTACTCTGAAGGTGTATCTCGCAGCTATTTCAGCATGCCATGTTGGCTATGCTGGCGTTTCCCCAGGCGCACACCCCCTTGCGTCGCGCTTCATGAAGGGCGTCAGGCGGCTTCGTCCCTTTTCCACACGTTCGGCCCCTACTTGGGACCTGGCCACTGTCCTACGCGGACTGGCCCTTATGCCCTTTGACCCTCTGTCGAGTGCCAGTCTAAAGATGCTTTCCCTTAAGACTGCGCTTCTGCTCGCTCTGGTCTCGGTGAAGCGCGTTAGCGACCTGACTGCTCTGTCAGTCAGTCCCGATTGTCTTGAGTTCACGCAAGATGACGCACGGGTAACGCTGCGACCGAATCCCTTTTCTCGCCCTAAAGTGCTGTCTACTGACCCTCATTCGAGGGTCATCGAGCTCTCAGCCCTACCTGATACGGGAGGTTCTGTGCCCGTCACTCTGTGCCCGGTCAGAGCGCTTCGTGCCTATTTGACGCGTACGCAGAGCATTAGGAAGACAAACCAGTTGTCAGGCCTTGTCTACCCAACGCATGTCGCATTGGCTTACTGAGGCCATAAGTCTGGCATATGAGGCGGCGGGTGTTCCTCCGCCTGCGCATGTCAGGGCGCACTCCACCCGTGGAGTGGTGGCCTCTTGGGCCTTCTGGAAAGGCGTCCCTATGCAGGATATCACATTGGACGTCACCAGGCCGGGCGTAGCAGAGAGTGTACTCTCTGGGCCGGTCCCTTGGGTCTTTCCACCTCGGGCTCCTCGGTGTAGGGCTCTTGAGGCTTGGTTGTAGTGATCCATTCGTACGTTTCGGCTTCGAAACGAAAGAGAACGTTACGGATACTAACGTATCCTCGGTTCTCTGAGTGAGAAGCCGAAACGCACGCTTCGGGCCTCAAGTCGCCGACGCTGGCGAGCTTGGCAAAGAGGACCTGAAGCAGAAGCGCAGTCAATATACAGACTTTCTGACGTCACACAGGGCTGTCTAAGTAGTTGCCTGAGCGTGTCAGAGCGCTTACTGCCCTTTTTTCAAAGGGTTGGTTAAAGTTGACTTCAGAAAAAGTAGGAGATGATAGGCATCATCCATTCGTACATTTCGGCTTCGAGAACCGAGGAAACGTTATATATATATATATATATATATATATATATATATAATTGATATAGCTTAATATATATATTCTGTAAATCTCAATTATGAAAATCTCAATCTCTCAATAAGAATACAATTTTAGCACACTGAACACATTCAGCAAACAAGCTCATTCAAGGCAATTCATCAAATGTTTATTTCATTTGGTTTCAGTGCTATCCCTTGATGAAGCATGGTGCTCTGTCACACATTACACCATAAACACACATTGGCTTTCTGATTCTGCTGATGCCACATCCCTCAGGTGGTTTCTTATACACCTATTCAACTTTGCTTTTAGAACTGTTATTAACTAATTATTTTTGTTGTTGTTGTGTAATTTTAGTTCATTGTTAAAATTCTCTTTCAATCCAGAACTCATCCAAATCAATGTACGGAAAACCGACCAGATGGCTGCATTGATCTAAATCATTATAGGTGATCTTTAGTATTTCCAACCCAACGTAGCAAAGGCAAATGGTGGTGTGTTCAAGCTGGCTACAGGAGGATGCTTTATGAGCGTGCAGGGACAGAAGGAGGACGACTGGTATAGCCACGCCTGCCTCTCAAAGGGGACAAGAGATTGCAGCTTGTCACATTCAAGTATGAGATACAGACATTATGCACAAGTATCTGCAAAAAAAACTTCATTTTTCTCCTCAGGGTCAGTTATCCGACAGAGTCAATTCCGAGACGTGGTTCATCTTCTCCAATTGTAAATCTTCATCTTTAAATGATTTGATACACATCATCATTAATACGGTCTATATACTGTATAAAGTGAGCAGGTAAGTGCAGTATAACTCCAACTAAGGGTTTAGCAGTATATTAAAGGGCTCTTTCACTCTTTGATATCTATCTGGGCCAAGTCTTACTGGACAGCACTCAATCTATTAAGGATGGGTGAGACACTAAATGCAAACACTCTATAGCATCATAATTTTTTCAAATAAAGATGTCTTTCAACACACTAAATGCTGCTACAGGTTGTACACCTCAGTTAAAGCAAAATCATAATAATTAAAAAATATATATTAAACATTTTTACTATATTTGTTTAATACTGCCAATGACAACTGCCCCAATGTTGCACAATAAAATAAATACTATATATATATGTATAATGTTCAGTGAAAATGAACCATGTTTCAGAACCCAAAATTGTTTCACAGAACAAACACTGAACTGAGCTTACAATGAATACCAAAGAGGCTACTTTTAGACATGTTGTTTAAAAAAGAAAAAAAAGAGTGAAAAAAATGAAATGTTGAAAAATGTAAATATTAGTCAGACTGCTATTTGTACAGACAGAAAAGGCACATGTGAACGTCTGTTCAAAATTGTCACTATTTCAACTGCATTACCCTAGGTAAAGGCTAAATGGCTATCAATAAAAGGAATGGTAATAACATAGCACCATCTTGTTGACAAAAATTAAAATTTTCAAATGCTTGTGATTTTACATAAAAAGAGAAACAACTGAAAAAAATCTTCATTTTTCAAATTGTATATGTAGGACACTGCTTCGCCTGTGTGTCAATTAGCTGTATCCTAGATCAAAACAGATTCCCTCAGGCCCTTTATACTTGCACTTTGGTTAAAATACTTCAAGACATTTATATAGATATATATAGATTTTTATATATATCATTTTTTCTTAGAATTATAAGAAAACAAAACTAAACACAAACAAAAAAATCCACTTAATATGTAACTCTAAATCATGGCAAACACACTTTTTAGGCATTTAAATGGCAACAAAAAGCTCTTCAGTATTGTTTTTTTTTGTCGACAGAGCAACATATCACTACTATGTACATATAAAAAGTGTTATAAATAGGTTATAAACCATCGATACTATATACATCTTCAAATTGTGACAGTATGGATTATTACAGGTCTGTTTTTGTCAGGGTGTATGTTTCTTTCTTTCACAAGGGTGGTGTTACCCATGGGTTCTTGCCAGAGCCTGATGAAGGTTGTTTTGTTGGGGTGGGTGTGAGGAGGTGGTAAGCTGTGGGGGGAAGGGGGGTGCTTTGGCTTCAGAGCTTAGTTATCTGGAGTCGATGAGAGAGTGGAGGAGTGTGGAGGGTAAGGTGGATGGGGTGGGTTAAGAATAGTAAGAGGAGCCTTCAAGGGTTGTGGTGGGTGGGGTAGGGTGCAGGGAAGGGGGGTCTCATTCGCGTTTTCTTAAGATGAGGTAGATCAATCCGCTGATGAGCGCCAAGGGGAAGGCCACCCAGGCCAGGATGTAGGCAAAGCCGTAGGACTCGGACTCGTGCACCCAGTCTGGACTCTTCACAGTGTAGATAATGGCAGCGCTCATGACAAACAGGCCTGTGGGGACACAAGAGGACAGGGGCGGGATCAACATCGGAACCAAACCAGACGCCTACTATCCAGTTCCTCACATTTTATTTTTGGGTTGCTTTGAATCTTAAATCATCAGATTATATTGTTGCCGTTTTCTTTCTGTTTATTATTATTATTATTGTTATTATTATTATTATTATTACTATTATTATTGTTGTTGTTGTTGTTGTTGTTGATAATAAAACTTATTATTTACTACTATTTGTACTACTAAGTGTCTAAGCCGAGGCACATGAGCTGCTCTACGGCCTGACACTAACACTCTGTTTCACTTGAGTTCCAGTGACTCCAACCTGCATCCCCCCGGCCAGTGGTGTGTTCTAACCCAGGCCAAGTCACTCTGCCCTCTGAGTTGGCACCAGGCGCCCCATGTGAACCTGGGGTGCTGGTGTGACTCAGCCTACGCTAACCAGCTTCAGAACCGTATACTTCTGTACTCACTACATTTCTCTCTCTCTCTTTCTCTCTCTCTCTCTTGCTCTGTTTATTATGCCATATTTCTTTTTCTCTTCCTCGATCATTTTCATCTACCTCTCTTTTCCCTCACGTTTTTTTATTTCACTGTTTTCTTGTTTTTTCTCCCCTTTATAGTTGTTTATCTTACATTCCTGCACCATACTCTCTCTCTCTCTCTCTCTCTCTCTCTCTCTCTCACACACACACACACACACACACACTCTCTCTTCTCCCCTCTCTGTTCCTTATTGGCTTCATAGTCTCCACTCATTCAAAGCACCAATGCTGCAGCATCCACTCACTCCACCAGCAGTGACTGGGCACTTTTTGATTTGTGGGTTATTGCTTTTGTTTGTGCGTGTATGCGTGTGGTGCACCGGTGGGAGATGGGGTGCGGGCATCACCATCTGCATGCTGATGATGACTTTTTCTTTTGAGTCTGAGGTCTGTCTCCACTGCCAAGAGTCGTGGGCGCTTCCGCTCCCAGACCTCGCTCACCCAGTGCCCGCCGTTCCCGGCATCACTGCCATGCCAGCCAGCCAGCCAGCGGAGGTTTGCCTGGCGCCAGATCACAATGGCACCACGCGGCCCAGTAATAGCTTTCTAAAAGGACACACTCCTCCCAGCCAGACTATAGATCTACTCAGGTTTTGACTGTCTGGAGTCTCAGTAAACACGAGCTGACGCGCACATATCTTTTGCTCGAAGGTAAACAAGTTTAGTGGAGTCTTTTTCAAGACCCAAATTTAAGACAACCAGAGTTGTCTTATATTTACAAATCACAATTAGTCATGCTATTTTTGTTTTCCCTCACATTTTTTGTTGTTTTTTTAATATATTTTTTCTTACCCTGCAGCCACTTATCTCACAATCTCTCTCTCATCATTCCACTTATTCAAAATGGCACCACAGCACCACACCCCACCACCATTACTCAACCAGCCCAAATATGCATTTTCTATCATGCCGGCTCTTTGCCTTTATGATGGTCACCCACCTCCTTAATCCCAACAGTCTCTGCTCTATCACTGGGCTCATTTCCAAGGCCCTAATAGCCGTGAGTGTCAATCTGCCTGTGTCTCCTATTTCCTGCCTGTTCGTTTATGAGA
The DNA here is from genome assembly GCA_017657215.1 of Limnothrissa miodon. Classification (NCBI taxonomy): domain Eukaryota; kingdom Metazoa; phylum Chordata; class Actinopteri; order Clupeiformes; family Clupeidae; genus Limnothrissa; species Limnothrissa miodon. The sequence continues at coordinate 66,220 of JAGFZM010000193.1, forward strand.
GGTGGCAGCACTCGTTATCTGAATGAAGAGCCATCTAAATCGAATGAGCCGAGTCCATTTCGAGTCGTCTGAGGGCACGGCCAGTGATCAGATTTCAGCCTGAGTCATACGCAGAGCGCAGAAAGGACCCGTGGGCAGAGATCGATGGAGAGAGAGAGTAAAAGGAAGAAAAGATAAGAGAGAGAAAAGAAAACAGGGTTTAACAAAGAAGGTGAGAATGAGAGGAAGAAGGAAGGAAGGAATAATGTGATAGAGTGATGAAGGTCAACAAGATATGAACTTCTTTAGAACACAGTTTCTAAAACCAGTTCAACCTGGATCAAAGTGAAAAACCTAGATCAAAGTGAAAAGTGATCTGGTTGCGGAAATCCCATGTATTGATAGCAAAACATGGGCTTTCAAAAAGCAGATCACTTTGACCCGGATTAAACTAGTTTGGAGAAGGTGGGTCCTGGAAAGACAGAAAGAGTTAAAACAGTGTGTCTCAGACATGCTTGAAACCTGGTCAGGCTTAAACCCCTCCATGCTGTCCATTCCAGAAGCCTACTTCATCTTACACCAATGTGGCCATTACATCTGTGTACTAAAGCAGTTCAAATCAGGACGCACTATAGGGGTGGGCGATATAGTCTAAAATTTATATTGCGATATATTTTGAACCATAAACGGTAGATTATATATATCACGGTATACTTTGGTATGTAACTTACAGCATAACAGTCTCTTAATGGTTACCATAGCATAAAGTCAATATGTACAACAGTTGTTTAGTCATCGTTCGGAGGTGTTTATATTGGACTCTCAAATTCACACAGAAGTAAACTGGTAAGCTGCATTTGTGTCAGGCAGTAGCTGTTCAATTTATAGGCTCTTAGACAGTTTCATTGTAAGAATGAAAAGGTGCTATCAATAAGGTGAAGCCACAGGTCAACATTTCTTCACATGGTTGTGGAGACGCAATGAGCCTATCACGGTGTGGCAAAAATGAAGCTAATTTATATTATCATATTTTGGTTCCCTTCATTCATTATGTTTTCTTAACGCTATCTTTTTGATTCTGTAAATAATAAATGGTCAATGCTTACCACAGTAATTTCTATCTATCTATCTATCTATCTATCTATCTATCTAAATCTCTCTCACACACACACACACACATATATATATGTATATCTATATCTATATATATATATATATATATATATATGTAAGTCCATATATATTTGGACTTGTGAAATGTGTTGTTTAATTTCTAGGACATACTGAATGTTGCGTTATAAACTCCACTACAGACTCCACATGCTCCCAGGCAAACAGAGTTGGGGGCCACTTACCTGCGAAGATCTGGAAGACTCCAGTGAGGAAGAAGCGGCCACCCTTCTGCAGGGTGAAGAGCTGGCAGAAGAAGAGGAAGAGCGAGATGAAGCTGAAGATGATGGACAAGATCATGAGAGCCTGGACTGCCTGGATCCACTCTGCAGTACACACACACACACACAAAGAGATAAGAAATGAAAGGTTACAACATGAAGACCCGTCCAAAACACACACATTTTCACCCTGTAAGACAAAACACTGATGTTGCAAAAAACAAAAACAAAACAACAACACATAAACAATGTAATGCCAACACAAGTAATCCCTTACTCATCATATTTTTTTTTTTTCTTTCTTTCTTTTTCTTT
>JAGFZM010000193.1:72292-88903 GCA_017657215.1 Limnothrissa miodon
GAGAGAGAGAGAGAGAGAGAGAGAGAGAGAGAGAGAGAGAGAGATGAAGACCTGTTGTACTGTCATTAGCAAAACACACAGAGGCTCGGACCCTTATTAAACATATGACATCATTGGCAGTCGAACGAATCTGTTTCCCTTGCACCCCTCCCCCCAACAAAATCTCTCTCTCTCTCTCTCTCTCTCTCAAATTCAAATTCAAATTCAAATATGCTTTATTGGCATGACAAATCTGCATGTTGTATTGCCAAAGCTTTACAAGAAATATAAGACACACATGAAATGAAAAACAACAACAAAATAAAAACAATATTGATAAAAAGTAAGTCTCTCTCTCTCACACACACACACACACACACACACACACACACACACACACAATTAAGAAGTCCCTAAAGACTGCCAATATGTTTAAACTATTGCTGTGCATGAAGCATTTGTGGTCCAACAGACCAAAACAGGTTGTGGCAGTCTATGTAACACATACATCATATCCATATCATATCCATGGACTAAATTTGATTTCAATTCAGCGTTTAATAGCAGTGAGCTCTATTGGCATGACAAACATTTATTGCGTTGCCAAAGCAGAACAAGTTAACACAAAAGACTCTATCTCTCAAATTTCACTCACTTTTTCACATCTATTCTCCATTTTAGTCTTTCTAAGCAGTCACTCTCTTCAACATGCTTGGCACTCTACAGCTGTTTGCAAACTATTACTTTGCTAACGATCTCTTGGAAGGTGAAACGACTCGATACCAGGGTGTGACCAAGTGTCATCCCTCAGCAGCACGCTATGTTCCATCCCGGGGGTTGTCCGAGGCGTTCTACACTGTGGGGAGTTGGAGGAGTTGCTCCGAATATTTCACCTAGCCCCACCCTACACCTCGTAAACATTCCCTACACTTCAACTCCCAAACAAGGGGGCTCATACGTGGCCGCGGCCCGATAACTATTTATACTGTAAGGCTGAGGCGTGAGGGGCAGGGTTGGGAGAAATGACTTGCGAGAGAACGACTTGTAATTGCAGCGCCGCATTCTCACCCCTAGATGGCAGCAGCCAGGCGCAGAGACAGCTCTGTGACACACCCACCAGAGCGCACGGTAAACAGCAGTGAGGGAGAGACACCTTCAGAAACACCTTCTGTTCATTCTGCTTACTTAATTCTTTGCAGTGTCATTGAGGCACAAACTCATAAAAGCACTGGCCAAACAGCAGCAGCCAATAGCAGGCAGTAAGATGACAGACGACACATGGAGTAAGGTGATGAACTTAGCTCTCAGTTGGGTGATAAACGTTTACGGCAGATGTAAACCACACGACCCTGCACCGACTAAGTAGCCCACCAGCCAGATAAGAAACACATTGTAAGTTGGCGAAGTCACCTACCTCCAGTGTAGGCAGTATCGCAGCTGTATGCGCCATTGGTTTGTGTGCAGTTTGTCCACAAGTCGGAGGTGGAGGAGTAGCCTACCGTCCACGCCTGAGAAAACACACAAACACGTCAAAATAGTACGATAAGAGGCAGGAGTTTCAACATTTCAAGATAAAAAGACCAACTTGATTAGTTAATCTACGCTTTGTATAATACATACAAACACTCTACTCACACTGACAATCGTTGACACGAAAAGAAGAACAAGAGCTGCGCCGTGCAGAAAGATGATTCCAAGAAGTAGAAGCAGCATTTTTCAAAGAGGTCTGGACAAATAATGGGAAAAACTCAATGAAGTAGCCATGCAATAAAAAAGGTCTGTATAGAGAGGTTTAGGCTGGGCGTGTCACTGTGGGACCAGTGTGCAACCTAGCGCAGCGTTTCCGAACCGTTACGTTAAAGGTCGACATGACAGTGACTTGCTCTTGTAAAGAATTTACACAACAATGACATTTCATTAGGAGCCCCGGTTGTTACTATACAGTTACAGTAACCTGAAAATAATCCCCAGGTTCATGTTTGTGAAAGTTCGTGAAACAAATAAACACACCCTGCTTTGATGAACTTCCAGTGTATCAAAATGTTAAATCAACAAGTTGCTTTCCCCCATCAGGTTTCATTCTCGAGCAAGTGTAAACGTGCTCAGGTAACAAAGATATACTCAACGCTGCATGTACTACTGTGAAATTACTGACTACAAAGCCACCATTCACATAGAAGTTTTAACATAAAAAACATTCAACAATTCATTGCACACAGGGCAGCTTATAAAGTCATAGAACCAGTACAATCAGTAAAAATTAAGGATAAAAAAGCAAATATAACTGTTAAAGGCTGTTTCAATCATTTCCAATGACGACACGGATTTCTTTCCTTGTCAAATTATTCTATTCGATTGAAGTCTGAAAACAATGGTTACGTGCTCACTCAAAATTCTCAACAAACAGGTTAAGAACAGCCTTTTTCTCTGTCAGGATAAGTTAAAGGTAAATCCCCAGTTTTAGTTTCAGTGGTAATCCGTTACAAAAAATCAATCTGTGTTAGAGTTTATCACACACGTACAAAGATCTGCATTGCCAACTTACTGAGGAAAGTCAAATAAAATCCCCCAAAAACTGCGATTATCTGCAGGCGTAAAATGTACAGTGTATTCAAGTTTAGTCCCAACGTCCAAGTCTCTCCGACTAGATTGATGTGAAAGGCTGCACGGCAGTTATAAAGTGTCTCATTATGGAAGAACACCGCCCTGCGTGCGTCCCTACGTCAGGGAGCGCCTTTCAGTGACAGTTCGGTTCCCAATATATCCTTCACGCGCTATGCGTAATTGCGCAGGGAAAAAACGTGGGGAAGTTAGTCATGCGTTCATTGTTTACACGAGATGTCAGGAAACTCTGTTTGGTTCTCATAGAAACCAAAAATACAAAGGACTTTGCACTCGAGGAAAATTATTTAATAAACCTTTACTCTTTGAGATGTAACTGTTTTTGTTGTTATTGTTGTTTTTTATTTTATGACAAATCATTGTATACTAGGATATGGCATTTAAAAAGACAAAGGAACTTTGCAAAGGAAGTTTGCTGATGCAGAATTTGTAGAACACTGACACCATGATTGAAGTGCTCCAAACATAATACATAATATCAACATACTCTTTTTGGGTGCACATGGAACTTTAGCGAAGGTTTTTGATGACTGAGTCCATATACAATATAAAATAGTCATGTGCAGTCATATGGAGTTAAATGACATAATGGCCCAAAGACTGGGCACAATGCATTTCCTTCAGAATCTTCCTCTTTTCATTCTCTGAGTGCAGACAGAATGAGGAGGAGTTTGAGGGTGGGGGGGGGGGGTTCTCAGCACCTACCCCTGTCTTCTGTGTATGAGTCGCAGCTCAGTGAGTGGCTGGATCTCACTGGAGCATTTTGGAAGGCCCAGTTGGAATGTGTAGAATGCTGCCTCAGAAAGAATCTCCACTCCCTCTCTCCCTCCTCTCTTTCTATCACTCCCTCTCCTCATTGCAACTTTAACTCTATCATTCTTCACCTCTGCCCCTGTACTCTCTCTCTCTATCTCTCTCTCTCTTTCTCTCTGTATCAGTTTGTCACTCCCTCCCTCAATCAGTCCCCCCTTACTTAATTATTAATAAGTAAATATTTGTCATATTTATCATAAAATATTTTTCCCTTCATGCTCACAATCATGTTTTGCGCAACATATAAACATCAGGCTACCTTAGCCAAACTTAATATGTGGTCATAATAAACTAAATAATAATGTATTAGCCTACATACAGTTTATTACAAAAAAAAATATTCAAATTAAATAAGATGTTGGAAAGCTAAACATTTTCGAGCTTAAAAAGAAGTCTAGTTGCCTTAACTGAACACTATGACTATGTGTGTGTGTAGGTTTGTATCTACATGTCCATTGTCTGCTTTGCTGAAATCCTAATTTCCATTAAACCCATGCGGAGTTAGGTTTGCTCTGTTTTTGGCAGCGCTAATCTGTTTGGCTAAACATGATCTCCATCCAAACACACGGCGCTGCTGGTGATCAGTGCCATTGGCTCATGTTGATTAGCATGTCTGAGCCTTGTGTGTCTGAGCAGCTGGACAAATTTATCACTCCTGGTATGCGACCGCCGATCTTCTGCCAGACAAGAGACACAGCACGTGCAAGTGATATTGGCCGACTTCAGAATCAACCAGCAGCCCTCAGCACACTCACACACACACACAAACTTACCCGAAATGTAATGTGATGTGTGATGTGTGTAATGTAAGTGTATGTGTATGCATAAATGTGTTTAACTATGTGTGAGTTACAAACACACACACACACATACAGACACACACACACAGACAGACACACTTACACACTCAGTAATCTACCAAAACTTCTGTTTTGTGGTGTACGGTATTTTAACTTGGAAAGTAGGTCCATAATGCTGGTTGTTACACAGTATTTATGGTGAACTTTTTGACCAGATCTGACCAGATCAATACATTCTATGAGCCAATCAAAAAACACTGTCTATTTCATTACTCCAGGTGATGAATAAATATAACCGGCATGTGCAGGATTTATGCGCCTATGTATGTGTGTCCAATCTGGCTGCTTGGTATCCATCTAGATTCGACCCACACTGCATTCTTCACACAACCACACTTGAAAATGAGACCATTACCCATGTCCTGAATGGACGTAACTTTTACAAAGGCCTCTACATATCAAGACATGACAAACTGGTAGACCTGGTGTTTCAAAGTACAAAAAACATACTGGATATCACAACAAAAATATACAAAAACTCTATGGTCCAAATGAACTGGTTTAATGACACTTTAAACAATAACCTATTGAAATAGTAATAGTAATTGAAATAGGATGCTGTTTTGACTCATTTGCTCAAAACTCTTGAAATATCAACCACTTGCTGATAATGTTACACACTTGGGTTTTCAGTGCAAAATAATTGTCTTGGTATTTGGAAGGCTTGGACATGTGCACAAATTAGTGTTAAGGGGGCTGCAAAACTTGCAAATATTGTTCCATTTCAGGTAGTTTATCCATCTAGAGACGAAGGTGCCATGTCCATAAACTGTAATTGATGAATTGCACATGATGTTTGATCATATATATCTAATTCTATAACATTCTTCTAACCAATGTTTGGATCTGTAAAACGTACCCCTTTGTTGAGATCCAAATGAAAGAATTAAATATGTGTGTGTATGTGTGTGTGGTCAAATCATCCAGCACACACTCTTCTGTGCCACTTACAAGTGTGTGTTGAATTTCCCTCCTCCGCTCCACAGGCCAGCCGAGGCCAGAGCAGCCGGGGTAATCATCTGCTCTCACACCTGCCTGTCAGCCTCCTACAGCTCCGTACACATCCCTGCCGTTTCTGTGTACATCCGCACAGCCGCAAACCTCCCCTACACTCCCTCTTAGGACCCCGCCCTGTTACAGAGACACAACACCTCTGCTGTTTGTCAGTGATGCTATTCCAAAGATTTACCTTCAAACTCCGGACAGATAGTTTCAACAGAGTCCAGGTAGCCTCATGGCTGTTCCCAAAAGAGTTTCTGTTTTAATATGTCATAGGTCATACGAGGACAGTGGATGTTGTTTGGGAACAAAATTGTAATTGTTGAAAAGGTCTTTATCATTGTATTGTGCTGTTGTCCATAATCCAAAACACACACACACACACACACACACACACACACAGACACACACAGAAAGACTCTCCAAAGCGATACAGTCAAGAACACTTGTATGTAGCATTGATATGCACAGTGTTTGAGGTGTCTAGTCTAGTGTATTACTTTTATTGTAATGTAATGTATTTATTATTCAGTATTTGTTTGTAACATTTGTAAACGTCTTAGCCTAGAGAGTTTAGACCTTTTAACCTCCTGAGTCAGGACTATACTGTGAGAGTGAGTGCTTCACACCTGCAGGTCACGAGTGTCTTGACAAGAGTGTGTGAAGTGTTTTATTCCTCCTGGCCTTTATCTCTAGCTTGATACTTTCAGCCATCACACACACACACACACACACACACACACACACACACACAAACACAGTAGACAAACAAAAGGCAAAAAGGTCTAACAAATACCAACAGATGTGTCAACAGGCTCTCCCACCCCCACCCCTATTTCCCCCATTTACAGTAAAGTCACATATCTTCTGGCCACTCTTAGACGTTTTGGAATGTGCTTTTAAGATGCACACACACACACACACACACACACACACATACACAAAATGGGCCCCATGCTTGTTGAGGGACAGGAAGAGACAGGGTTCTTGTTATCATTCAGCGGACAGACATGGGCTGACAGTAAGTGAGTCAGCAAGGCCCAGAATTCTGTCAGGGTTGACACACACTTCCACAGAACACAGAGGAGGAGGAGGAGGAAAAGGAAGGCAGGGAGGGGGATGAAGAGTGTGTAAAGCAGGATGAAAGAAATATGGAGGAATGGCCACCTAGGGAAAAGAACCAGATGGAGATGAAAGAGATGAAGAAGAGATGGAAAGGTGAAAAAAAGAATGATTCAAATGGGACCATGAGTGAATGAATGAATGAATGAATAAAAGCTAATTTTAACAGTCAGAGGAGGACAGCAGCCAGTGTATTTAAACTGTGTTCTTGTGTATCTCCAGCTGTTCCAGATATTTTTTTGTCATTGAGAGCATTCGTGTTTGCTTGCCCGTGTTTGCCTTTCCCTCCCCTCCTTTAAGCTGTCATCATGTTTTCATTAAACACTATTAGAGGACACAGTGGTACACACACACAATGTTCTAGTATAATCCATGGAGAGTCCACTTTAATCTGTGACAGAAGTCTTGTGAGCATGTGGGTTGATTACAGACTTTCATGTCAAATAAAACATGGGCATTGTCTGTAACACAGTTAGTGCAATTAATTGTGTGTGTGTGTGACTGTGTGACTGTGGGTCTGATATCAGATTGTATCTAATTCTTTGTTTCCTTTGTGTGTGCCACATATGGATATCATGCAAGAGCGTTTGATTCTCCCCCTCTGTCGTTTTCTATCTATCTAGCTATCTGTCCCTACCAAGCTTCCTGTTGTTTCCCTGGAGACCATCTTACAAATAAACACATAAAGTAGAGGCCGGCAGGGGGGTGCTGGGAGGGAGGTGGAGTGGAACATAGAGCAGCAGACCAGAGCTCAACAAGGGAAACAGAGCAGAAATCAAATTTAGATTCTTGTGTCATCCCACACCGTGATTCAGCAGGGTTGGAGAGAGAGAAGGAGAAAGAGAGAGAGAAGGAGAAAGAGAGAGAGAGAGAGAGAGACAGAAACAGAGAGACAGAGAGGGTGGGGGACAGAAAGAGTGAGTGAGAAAAAGAGTTGAATGAGTAAGAGGAGAATGATGTATACTCCCCTCTGACTCTGCAAAAAAAAAACGTATCAATGCGAGGAGAAGAAACTGAAACAAAGGACACTATTTTAAATCCTGCTGGCAATGTAGAACAAAAACAGATTATGCCGCTTGCTTTAATACCTGCTTTAAGATGCCAAAACATCAAAATTATATAAAATCAAGCTGGTCCAACTTAAGCTTGTTCCATCACTCTGTGTCGAGTGTGTCAAACAGGGCAGTGCTGTAGGGCATGGGTTGTAAACATTGAGCTGACGAGCCAAAAATGTCTCTTTTGCTGCTTTGCCGAGGCTCTCGGACTGAATGCGAGAAACAGATTCTTCAAAATCAACAGAAACAGATATTTCAAAATCAACTTGCAATGTCAATGACAAGCCTGCTGATAAGGCTAAGAATAACAGTAAAATAACGGCTTTGTGACAAACATGTAGGTCCATTCAAAATGTTCCACCTTACTTGACTCCGTAACCATAGACTGCACAATGTTGTTACATTCACGGCTCAAAGTCATCAACTGAGGGTAGTCTTTAGCCTACATGGACAGCCTATAAAGGCTGTCGTTTCCTTTTACATTTCAAGTTACTTGTAACATTACTTTTAAAACTTAAGTATTAAGTAAAAAATATCCAAACTTTTATTGTTACCGTTGATTAAAGTATGTTTAGATCTCACCTCATCTATTTCAGACTATTGTTTCATCATTAAAAAGCAGTTAATGTTAGTATAGCAATGTGTCTGCATTTACTTTGGGTTTACAAATACATGAAGTTGGTGTGACTGCACTCAGAGGTTGTGTGCCATGTCTCTAGGTCCTAAAGAAAGGGAAGGTTTATGGTGTATCCTTTCCTCCTGATGATCTAGTGACCGTTGGGGATGGCCCATGCACTCTGTGGGGGTGTTCTTATCAAACCACTGCCACATCTTCCTCTCCTGTCAACTTACTATGAGTTATACAAACTGTGGTTGAGACGGTTTACAGTCTCTGATGCTGTAGACTGTGTGTGTGTGTGTGTGTTTTCAAATTTCCTTTTGTATGACATATTTTCATAATCAAAAATGACTTATCTAACAAGCAACCCCTGAGTTAAATCCATGTTGACTTGTAGACTGTCTGATGGACAGACAGATGCACAGCTGCATAGAACAGAGTCGGACTAATTGTTCTCCAAGATACCCTGTAATTCCATTTAAATCTACTGTATGTTTGAGTTTTTCATTTGGAAATCAAATTATGATTTGAATGGCAAACACCATGACAACCACCATAAAAACATAGTAGTGACGTGTACTCAGAGCCTAGTCGTATAAGACTCAATGCTTCAGTCATTCATACTTTCTGTTTAACTTTCCTCTTGAACACTAGTGGTGGGTGGGTGAACATCACAGTCACATACGCTATTTTCACTCATGCAAGAGATTATTTTCTTAATCAAAGTTTGAATTTTAACTTTAACTCGGCAATAACCAATGGGAAACGCTTTGGTTAACGCCTTTGGGAATCGCATTGGTTAACGCCTTGTCTTTACATCCAGAGAATCATGGACGTTTTCATTACTTTTACGCTCTCTTTCAGTGTTAACCGATGGAAACACGTGATCAAAGAAGGGATTCCCATTAGTTAACGCAGATTAGTTTGACAGAAAGAGAACCATGGTTATTTCGTAACTTTTACTTTTTTTGCAACCTGTAGCCTGGTATGTTAACCTGATTTTTTGCCCCAAGAGCAGAACAAACCTTACTCTCAGAAACTCTTTACTTCTCTCTTTCTCTCTCTCAATGACGGTACAGTAATGGCATGAAAGAACTTGAATACCACCTTTGTCTCCCCATTACGTCAGTTAGGAGATGAGCTTCCATTTATTGCATTACCATTGGTCACCATGGTGGTGACCACAGTCGCTATGGTGCTCAAGCTCAGATCCTGATACACTCTCTCTATCTCTCTCTTTCTCAGTTTCTCTATGATTTCCACCAAAAATGTATCACTGTAGCACCATATCCAAATCGTTTACATGACCTTAACAGACTAGCAGTGTTGCGCTTATAACATTTGTCATATGTTTGTAGTTTTGCCTAATTTGAGCGAACAGTATCTCAATGTCCACCTACTGGCGTCAGACATATTTTAGATAGTTCCTTATCATGTGGTATGTGAGCACACAGACACAGACAAACACACACACACACACGCTCACAGTTTGAGACTGTGGGATTAGTGGTAAATTGGTCTGAAACTGCTCTTCCGAGAGCTATCTCAGCAGCAGTAGCAATTTGTAACATACTCAGACCATAAAAATGCACTTACAGTTTGTGTGTCTGGCTTGGGAAGGGCTGCACTCCATGTTTTGGGCTCTATTTTTATGGGCTGGCCTGGTAGAGATAGAGGTGTGTGTGTGTGTGTGTGTGTGTGTGTGTGTGTGTGTGTGCATATTTGTAGGAGAAAGGGATAATGTAAAGAGAACAATGGGATCTACCTTTGTCTGCTACAGTTCAGTTGGAACGGTCCCCTCACATTCTGTCTGCCAAAAATGTCAAAGCATCTAAGGCAATTGGTGTAATATGGTCTCATAGACTGTGTGTGTGTGCGTGTGTGTGTGTGCGTGTGTGAGTGTAATTCTTCCTAGTGTTGGACACAGAAAAGTAGACTTATTGTGTCAGTTGGGGGAAGTGCTGCAGCACCGCATAAAAAAGTAAATTATCAGCCCAAAGACAGCTTCTCTCTGTGTGTGTGTGTTTGTGTGTGTGTGTGTGTTCAATCAGACCCAGTACTCTAGCCTGAGCGGTCCCCTCTCCCCATGTCAGCTGAACCTAGCTCTGACCACCGTGTCTAAAAAGAACTATCACCCCACTGTTTGTGTGTGTGTGAATGTGTGTGTGTGTGTGTGTGTGTGTGTTTGATTGATCTGATCTCCGTCCCTGTGTCCACTGGTAGTGGAGCGTTAGGAGCAGAGCGTCTGAAAACACAGATAAGTAATGGCCTTTTCACCAGAACAAGGACGGCTGATATAAATACCCCGGCTATGCGCGGACTTTGCAGAAGAATCTTGAGTACATACCCCAGCGCTGGGGCAGGAGCAGGGGGCAAAGGGCAGCTATTTGTGTTCAGTGCCTCCATATGTTCAAACGCTGTGGCAAAAGAGTTTGAGGAAGGAGATCAGCCAGACAATCCCATAAAGAGCCACACAAACCCATACATCACTGAAAGAACTTTTCCAAATGTTGAATGGTAAATGGACTGCATTTATATAGCGCTTTTCTATTCCTAGGAGCACTCAAATCGCTTTACATATGCCTCAAATTCATCCATTCACACACCAGTCAAATCTTCCTGCCTGACAACAGAATGTGAAAATAAAATGTGAAATCCTGTTGTTTGTTGTTAAAACATGAATATTACATGAATACATAATATGAAGTCTTGCACAGTCTGTACAGTTACATAATAAAGCTGCATTACTAGTAATGAACTTAAAACAGTGTATGCTTTAAAAACAGTGATTTACAAAATCTGTCTGTTGAAGTGTGTGAGATACAGTTTGCCTCCTTCTTGCCTTCATTTTCTACTCACTACCATAAAGTCTAATGCTGTTTTGAGATTATGAATGGTTTTTTTTTTCTTTTGGCCTCGCTCTGCCATTTTAGCACCCTTCTCACAGCACATCTATCAATCACATGAATGTGCTGCCAACTCAAATACTGTATGAACTCCCAGTCACCTTAAAATTGCTCTAGAAAGCATTTTACTCTCTGCATACTCCAAGATTATGGTAGAGAAAGATGTGTGTGTTGTGTGTGTGTGTGAGAGAGAGAGAGAGAGAGAGAGAGAGAGAGAGAGAGCGAGAGAGAGAGTGAGAGAGAGACGCTGGACAGTGAGAGGGCTGGACAGTGGGTCTGTGTGGGCCATGTTGCTCAGCTGAGGGAATCTAATCACGGGACGATGAGAGACGGCATGAGTCTTATGATGTCAGATACACAATAGCGGGGCTGGTTGCTGGGACAACAGGGGTCTGGAATGCACAAGGGTGGAGTAGTTACAATAAGGGAGCCTCCCTTTGGACTTTGGGACTCACAGAGGACTTTAGGACTTTAGGACTTTATTGAACTTAATCTCACCACACAAATACACACACTGTGTACAAACATATCCATGGCCATACATACACACATACGCAAGACACACACACACACACACACACACACACAGAGAAACAGGCACAGTAGACGTACACACGCCCACTGTCTCTAATACTATATCAGTCCTTCATTCTTCAAACTAGACCTCCTCCTTCCCTCCTCCACATTCCCTATCACTATCATTTACACATCTTTTCTTTTCCCCACACCTTGGATGTCACACTTTCGAGTGAACTCCTCTCTGGGTGTATCTCTGTGTGTGTTGTTCTCTGTTTGGCCAGGATTCAACAGGCATTGCTGTAAATCTCATAAAAACCAGTTAGAGTTGAAAAGCAAAGAGCACACCCAAAAGGGTGTGAATCTGGACGTCAATCACACAGCGATCAAGATGTTCCCAGGGAGGTCAGTCAGGAAGGGAACTCTGGGAACGCACATTTGGGAAAGGTCAAGTGGAGAGGAACGATATTTGAGAATGCTATTCCCTATCAATGCTTTCTGGGATAGAATGCCAACTGCACTTCCAAAGTCTAGCGTAGACATGCACTAGAGGGTGTCATTTATACCCCCTACACACACTCCTGTCTCTTGCACAACTTCATACCTGTGCATTGGTAGCAGTTGATCACTGGAATGGTGCAGAAAGCCTCATATTTAACACACCATCCACAACAAAGAGTTTCTGCTGTAATCTGACTCAGGCATGGATGGTATGTGTGTGTATGTGTGTGTGTTTGGGGGGAACCAAAGGTGACTATTTAGGGTTAACTATGTGGAGATATCAGGTGGTGAAGGTTGAAGGTTTGTAGTGCGAGGTGCAGACTGAAAATGCTCACATAGTCTGTGAGTGTGTGTGTGTGAGTGGAGGGGGCTGAGGGGGGGTGGCATGTTCCATATGTGTATGTCTGCATACGTGGGCATGGATACGAGAATATAAACAGTAAATCTGTATGACTGTGGGATTGTGTTAGCAACAGCCCCATTCTTCACAGCTCTCCACCAGATGTGGTGTTTGCCCATGAAAGGTGTTGCATCAGAGCAGATACCTGCAGTAAATACAGCTACTGTACTGTTGGCCTAAATAGCAGCATTGGCCAAGACTTCATCTCAGGGCTTAGAGACTGATTAACTAACTGAAATGAATGGTAGATATCATACAGTACTCACATGTTTACACACACACTCGCACACACTAACACACACATACACGATAAGATGCATGCACACATTGTAAAAACAAATATGTATTGTTTCTCTTAATCAAACTTGACCTTTAAGACGATATACAGTTGATTTTTTTGTGAAATATCATCAACAAACTGTTTGTGCAAACAATATGAATCTGAGTATAATTCTATAAAAACATCTAGCCTAAAAGAACCTATAATTATGGAACGGCTGCTAAGAGCCACCTCAGTTTAACCTATCACCAATGTTGTAAATCTGAGCATATTGCATGAGCATAAGCTTTTTTCACTGTTTGAATCTTGCTCATGGAATCCTGTAGCATTACAATCAATAAATGATTTTATTAAGTTCTAATAATCATTAGCATTAGTTGATTGTTAGCTCATTGCTGGATGTTACTCACTGCCCATCAATGAAATTAGGATCCTTGAGATTGTTGACTGGCATGGGTATAATGTAGCTTGCTCTGAATGAAGCTATTATACTACCGAGAAGCTGCTGCTGTCACTGCTGGAGAGCCGTCATAAAGCAGGGAGGCCCTGCCGTGGCTTAGGTTACCACCAGCCAATCCAGGTGGCTAAGGTCTGGTTCACTGAACACAAAGGACGCCAGCTTGAGCGCATCGGCGCAGTGAATTCCTGGGTGATACGCTCAGTTACAAAGCACTCAGCTGAGTGGCTACGAGAGTGCAGACTGAATTGATTTCATATAGGGCCGTGGCACCCATTCTCACCTCTAGTCGGCCATTATGTTTGGATAGAATGGAATGTCTACAGTATTGATGAATGAGGGTAGAGGCTGGTGAATGGAGCACAGTCACATGGAACGGTACAGATGGAATGTTTGTCAATAACTGTGACATCCCTTTAACCTCTGCTATCTCAGGTGAACGTTGAGAAAGCCACAGCACACAATGTTGAAACTAACCGAATCCAAACTATCAGCATACTATCAACAGCCTCAGCTTTTACATACGTAGCAAATATTGCTAACATGTAGGCATTTCCATGTTTTGATATGGGTCTGCTTGTTTAAGATAACAGTATTTTTACAGTATACTGACTATTTTCTACGATGTCAAAGACATAGGCAAGTGTTGTATGTTCAAGCAGCAACGCACCAGTTTTATTGTTGTCTGCAACTCTCAAACTTTACATTTCTAGAACAGTGCCAAAACTCTGTCATAGCGTCACACACACACACAAACACACACACACTCACACACACACACACCTGGATGATTGCACAGATATTAGATACAAACCATAAATAACACCTTACACTAAAAACCCCAACCCCAAAACCAGCAACCTCAGCAGTCCATTCCATTAAAATCATAATGTTGCTCCTTCTTTCAGACCTGATAGAGAACAATCCACATTGTCACAAACATACAGCAATTCCTGCAATTCAATATTCAATGTATATTGTACTCTTCAACGTATATTGTACTCTACTAGCCATTCAAACCTAAAAAGCATTCTTTCCTTAAGTTATTTTTAAGTGTAACCATTCTGCTACAATGGTGCATTTTTATTGTTTATTATTCAAGCTGATATTTAGCAAAGTCACCCAACTTGGTGTAATCTACCAATTAGGAGTAGCCCACCAGACGAGGGGTGCTGGGAAAGGTTTTGCGCATGCTCATGCACTTCTCCTGATCCAGGAACAGTGAGTTGGCCTTGATTGACAAGTCATGCTCCAGCGCCACTTTGGTCTTCACCAGGGTCTGCAGTGTGCTCTCGGCCTCCATCAGTCGCTCCCGCAGGCAGTGGATGGTGTCCTCGATCTCCCGCACCTCACCCACTAACCTGAGAGAGAGAAAGAGAAAGGGAACAGCGTAGGTGAGTATGAGTAGGTGAAAGAAAAAAGACATTGAGGGAGGGAGGGAGAGAGAGAGAGAGAGAGAGAGAGGGAGGACCTGAACTTTTTTTATTGACTGAATCCTTAGTACTGTACCTGTGATGCGGGTAGTCTCTGCAAAGCTCCACATTGGGCCTGCGGGTCCTCTCCTCTAGCCGGGTCTGAGCAACCTTCAGTGGGTTCTCCTTGTCCCTGATGGCCCTCTTCAGGGACTCGATCAGCGTCTCTGTCTGGAAGATCTCCTGCAGGGTCTGAGGAACAGAGAGGAAGGTTTTACACAGTACTGTAGCAGAGGCTATAGATTGTTTGTTATTTGTATATATTTTGTACATGTAATGACAATCAATGACAATGACAATCAAGAATCTAATCTAATTTATATGTTTTATAATGTGCCATACATGGTTTAACATTAGTAGCACCAATGGGACTGACGTGAATACAAGAACTGACTGAAACTAAATACAAGACATATTCATATGTAACACATAAATATGTTTCCCTGAAAGTTTACCCTGTCTGTAAAGTGTACATATTAGTTTTGACACCTGTAGTGGTACAATAAATAGCAGGGTATGTGGTATTACCACAGTGATGTCTTTGACTTCTCTTGTTGTCCTTTTCCCAGACTCTTTTGCAACTGTCCTCTGGCAGAGGCAAGTGGTGTTTTTTGTGTTGTTGTTTTCTTGTAATTGTAGCAGTATATCTTTTATTATAGTTTTCAAAAGCCCTCTTTTTGCGAATAAGCTATGAGCTTTGAAGCTCATGGCTCGCTCTAGCTCTACCTGATTTTTTTTTCCTTTTCATATTAATCGTCAATTAAACCACAAAATCAGGTCGGCTGTGACATCCATCCCCATGCAAATCGCAAATCGCATAGCAAACATAAGGAGAGGAGAGACCACCTCTGCTTCAAACTACCATGAACTATGAAGAGTCAGATAAGATCCAGTGTAGGTTCATTAACAGTCAAATGTTAGCTTTTGGTTTCAACCCCACGGCAATGTTTAGATGAAAACCATACAGCGTAATGACCCTCTTGAGCCGTCGAGTGTTGCGTATCTTCCCTTTCAAACGTGAGCTACAGAAGGTGTTTATTTTAAGAGGCGATTGCAGCGTGTGTGGCAACAGCACTCGGCTCCAAACCCCTGAAGTGCAGTTACGAATAGCCCGGAATTTTCTAAATCGGAGTCTCCCTTGGCGAATAGCTTTGGATCCTCTAAACAGGAGTATCCCTTGACTACGGCTTCATCACACAAACACACAAACACAGAAACGCTTCACTCACAGGACACACTCAGCGAAACACTGTACCATAAGCGAGGCATCTCAGTGAGCTTTACAGGTGACAACAAGGTTTATTAAAGGCCACGTGTCTCATATCAGATATGTCAGTGGGGAACAGTATCAGTTGGTGGAGAGATTTCAGCCTATGCAACCTAATTATGCCAATGGCACAATGGCAGCCAGTGTTTTTCAATCTAGGGGTCACTGATTCCTACCACAGTAAGGGAAGGCCAGGCTGAAAACAAACCAGGACGGTTGTGTTTATTTTTAGACCCCTGTTAAAACTACTGTAGTGTCAAACAGTGCTTAGTGAGCTTGCGTGATGCTGCTTCTAACCTGCTTAAGGAGATGGGGATGAATGAGTTTGAGTGTGTGTGTGTGTGTGTGTGTGTGTGCGTCTTTGTGTGTGCGTGCGTGTATGTATTGTGCGAGCGTGCATATAGATGTGTTTGTGCATGCATGTGCATGTGTGTGAGCACATTACAGTAGGCTGAGGGGTCGACTGAGTGTCTCACACATCAGCACTCATTAACACTAAACTTTGTTAGCTTCAGACAAGGAATGCATGCGGCCATCACTGCTAACCTTGTTAGGCCTGGTTAGCCTAGAGATAGTCTTGTTTTCATAGAGTATAGTGTAACATGATCTCTCAGGGGAAAAAAACAGGCATGTACTGTAACTTGCTTTGTTGCATGTTACAGACATTGTTACTTGCATTGTTGCCAGCATTATTGTTGCTTGCTTGTTTATCCTTTTCTGTAGGTCACTAAGGCACACCCCCC
>JAGFZM010000193.1:89003-153862 GCA_017657215.1 Limnothrissa miodon
AATTTTATGTTTCTAGGTAAAGGGGTTTTCAAGTTATAAACTTTTGAATGTCAGTAGGCCCGCTTGTTTACAAAAAGTCTCTATGGGAATTTACATAGGGGTCCCAATCAAAACGCATAAACATATTTTTCAAAAATGTATATTCAAAAATCATATTTTTGGTCTTTTGACTTCAAATTTTTTGTGTTACAGGTTGAGAGATGGAGTTAGGACTTAGATTTTTTTTATTTGGGGGTATCATATGGATGGTACCTTCATATCTTAGTTAGTTCATAGACATTTGAAATGAGCGGGGAAAAAAAACTTAGTTCCAACCTCTATAACTCTGTGTCCATATGTCACAGAAACATACATATTCCTCTAGAAAAAACTTGAGAGTGTCACCTTTCCAATGGTATGAGGCACATCCCTGAGTCTAAAACTATGTAGGAACTGTCAAGCTTTCAATTTGGGTATGCCGTTGTTTTGAAAAAAAGGAAAAATAGGGGTGTGCCTTAAGAGGTTAACAAAAGTGTGTAAATGCAAATAACGACTTTTTTCACATGCAAAGACATAAAATGTGAGGTCCATTAGCATGTAGTTCTTGTCTTCACCCTCGTCATTGTTATACTGGTGATTTGTGCCTTGTATATATACCTTAGGTAGGTGATGTGTATTTCTTTACCTTTAGCCAAGTGATCTGTATGGTGTGTACCTTGGCCAGGTGAGTCTGCAGGCTGCTCTTAGCATCGGCGGTCTCTGATATGCGGGAGGTGAACGCCACATTGACTGTGTTGAACTGCTTCCACATCTCATTGGACGTAGCGTTCAGCAGGACCTCAATGTCGTCCCTGAGTTTGTGCGAGGCCGCGCGTTCGCTTTGTGAGTGCAGGATATTGTCATCGGTGAACTTTGACCAAGTGTCAGGCAGAGACAGTCTGGGGGAAAATGTGTGTGTGTGTGTGTGTGTGTGTGTGTGTGTGTGTGTGTGAGAGAGAGAGAGAGAGAGAATGTGTGTGATGAATGGGGGTCAATAAAAATATAGTGGGAGTGAGAGAGTGGGAGAGAGAGAGAATGTGTGTGTGTTAGATAGGGTCAATAAAAATACCACCATCATTGAAACATCATCTGATTGTCCCACACCTTGACTATTTTTATCTAGTCACACACCGCCTGAGACAAGCCCAAACACTACCCATAAGGGCACAGCAATATATCATGAAATGAGACGTTACAGGTAAAAATATAATCAATAAATCAAACCTTTCTATTTAGCTGAAATCGGATGGTGTAGTTTTTATTTTTTTAATTTTGTGTTAAACTGGTTGCAGTTGGGGCGTAAAAGGGAATTTTTAAAAATAGCAACATTGAAAGCAAAATGAAAAAAAGCACTCTTAGTCTTCCTTTATATTGGTTATCTGTATTTCTATGGTAACATTTCGTTTTTTAACATTGTATGTTTTTAGGTCAGTGTGTCCTGGCCCTGTTAACAGTAGTCTTCTCTGCAACCACAGTGTGTGATGGGTACTCACGAGGGGTCGAGACGGTCGATGCCCCTGTAGTAGCTGATGCCATCGGACGTGTTCCTGAGTTGGTGGCACCTGTCATCGATGCGCTGGGCTGTCACCTTGTCGTTGATGTCTCTCTCCAGCTCGTGCTGGGCGGCCCTGTTGGAGCTGAATGGGACGAATAGGAGACACCAGAAATAGACAGATCAGCTGGTCAAAGAAGCCCCTCAAGGTTCAATCAGTTTGTTCCAGTTTTGCACACGCTTTATTCTAACTATCTACACTATTGTGTCTAACGAATCTAAAGTTATCCATTATTGTTACCGATGCTTTAATAAAAAAACACCTACCAATCACCAATTAATTAATATGAGACACAGAGGTGTGGTCAAGTTTACTTGAATTCCTTTGTAGTTTAGCCTATAGCATGCTAATTCTATACATGCTCATATAATTGATATGTTTATAAATGCATAATGGCATTGGGTTCCTCTACTCACGCAAGCTGAGCCACTGCTCTGTCTAGATGCCTCCTCATTCTCTCCTGGCATGACTTGATGACTTCCACCTCCTGAGGAGAAAGTAGAAAGAATCAAAGCAGATAGCGCTGGATTAAACAGCTGATGGGAAAAGATTCCATTTTTTTCCGGCTGCCCAAAGTTTTGAAAGGATTTAAAATATGCCAGTGGTTTTAGCTTATATTGTGTAAAAGGTCAAAGGTCACAGAGAGCAGACAAAATGCTACCTTCATGAGGTCTTTCTCCACATCGTCGTGGACCAGGTCGATTGACATCCTTTTCTCTCTGTGGTACAGGCACTCCTGGGCAACCTGCATGAGACAAGAGTATACAGCTAGTTCTTGAGAGGCTTCAGGAAGTATAGCTTTCCTATTTTTGCGCTCATCTTGCAGAACAAGCCTACTTGTAAGCCGTTCTGTGACTCCCTTCCAATGTAGTGTTTTCCGTATTAGATTCGTAAGTCAAAATGAGGGGGGAGTAGGCTCAGTCAGTTACTGAGACGAGTGATTATTATGGATGGAGGTATGGTGGAAGGTGTTTGTGGTTGGCCACTAATGTGCAGGGAGAAAACTAGTGGTAGCAATCTATGAAAATTGTCAACTGTATGACTAAAATAACATCTACAAACATCCATAGGACCACTTCAACCATGAAAATGGTTCCTTTGTTTCACTGTCATAGGTGAATATAACACTACACACATGGGTAATACAGTGACTAATGTCTTGGGTCTGATCTTGACAGTGATGGATGACATTAAATGGCTAAGTGGCAATGTGTTGTGATATGGGCCAGGCGGTGTTCGTGGCGTGATTGAAGACACAGGCTCCAGCGGTGTCAGTTACCTGGGCCCTCTGAAGAAAGCGTCCAGACATACGATCTGGTCGTTGCCGCTCCCCTAGATCAGTTACTGGATCTTGAGCCGGGATCAGCGTGACACATACCTACTGCCTCTCTACCGTTACATACCAAATGGGCCCCACACATAAAGGAAATGACCACTACTCGGTTCCACAACATCGTCTAGCAACCACTGAAAAACAATAGCCAGCCGACTGACCTCCATTGAGATGTAACTATGGTGACGGGGATCTGATGTGGATGTATCCTGTGAGAGTTCTCTAACTTGTTTCTTGTTCACAGACACTACTGAATTGTCAATTGTGTTGGTGACAACGTATTATTTTTTTCTTTCTGACATTAAATATCTTCAACAAAAGTTGCATGAAAATGACTTTGCCTTCTTAGACCCTTTTGTATGGATGTTTTGCATGTTTCTCACACTGGTGCGTTCCTACTCACCTGTAGAGGAGACTCGGTCTCGGCCAGGGCCCTCTCCAGCCTCCGCTTGACCTCGGTCAGCGCTCCGATCTCCGTCACCATGTTGTCGATCTCGTGGTTGAGCTCCGAACGCCAGAAGGTGATGTTGTTGAGACGGTCGCCTAGGTTGCGGCTGGTGTTCTCCTGCGAGCGGCGTGTCAGCTGCTCCTTGTCCTGCATGAGGCGGACCGTGTCACGCCGCAGCCGCTCTGCACTGTTACGGGACGACTCCGACTCCCGGTAGTGGCTTTGGTTGGACTTGTGCCAGTCGTCGGGCGTGTAGCGCGCGCTCAGCGCCGTCCGGTTTGACGGGAAGAACGTGGTCTTGGCTCGGACAAGATCCAGGGTGTCCCGGGGGATGGAGGTAAGTGAGGGCACGGCGCTGCCAGTTCTAAAGTAGGTGTTGGTCCTCCAAGGCATGTTGGCATTCGGGTTTGCTGTGGAGAGGGGCTGGTGGCTCCGGTAGCTGGACGCCATGGTGGAGATGGCTGGCAGGAAGTGGCTAGTCTTGGGCCGTGTGTAAGTGGCCATCTGGGTGGACCCCAACAGCTCCATGTCTGATGCTGTTGGCTCCACAGTCTATAACTGCTGTCAAATACAGTCAAAAGTCAGTTATCACTTTAACTTGTATGTATGTATGAGGGAGAGAGAGTGTGTATGGGGATAGAAATATTTTGCATATCTGTTACAAATTTATTTATAGTTACATTTACTGTCAAAAACTAAAATTTATATTGCAGCTATAGGGAATTTAAGTGTTTGGGCTAGGTGCTTAAACTTACCAATAAAGGATAATGGGACCTTGCAAAAAATATCTGGTCCATTCTTTTGTGATATATTCTATTTCAATTAATTTATATATTCATAAGGACAGCCCACAATTTAACATTATTTAAAATTAATGTAAAATGTGCAAGTCAATAGGCTAATTTTAAAATGCGCCCCTAAATTAGCATGTGGTTTACATAAATTAATTTCTATTTTGGACTAGACTATCCAAAATGGACTAGACTTTGAACAAATCCACTAACCATGCTTAGGGGATGACAGCAATAATGCACAATGTCTAGCCTAACCTAAAGTGCTTATCAAACGACACTAGGAAGGCTATTTAACGATGCAATAGAAAAAATGCAGAGTCCTTACCGCTTGGACTTTTATCCTTTTCTTGACATCAAAGGAGTGGTTGCATATCCATCCATCAGTTGCACCTGCGTTCATGTGAAGCCCTCATCTTGCCAGTGACTAGAGATTTCGGAAAGGTGACCTCTTCTGCATTATTGATAGACAGGAACGCGGGCCAATCTTGCAGCACAAAGAGAAAATAAGACGGGACGATTGATGAGGTGCACACCAATCACGGGAGACGAACCAAACAGAGTTGACAAAAGTTTGCCCTTGTTAGAGTTGCCACAGAGGCAGTCGCCCTGGAAACAAGGTGCCATTGACTTGATGTTAGTCTCCATAATATGAGGATGCTTTTGTAAAAGCATATGGCATGAGTAGGCCTATAACAATTAGGCTGCTTGCTGTTTAGTAGGCTATAGCCTAAGCTAGGTGAAGGTAGACAAAATACACGGTTATTTGGAACCTTTAGCATACGTTCCTTCAAAATCGTAAAATCACTTCTACCAATGATTAATGATACACAGCCTTCCTTTCACCGTCCTCCAGTGACTGGAACACCTGTGGGATCTAGGCTACTGTTACTGTTACTGTAAACCCACTGCAGAGATCTTAAATCCCCATTCAAACGTGTGCAGGCATAACCTCTTAAAGTGTTCACAACAACAATGCTGTATATTGTACAGGCCATAAATTATCAACGTGGAGAGAGCACTTGAACGTTTAGCCTATAATGGCAGGCAAATCACTGGATTTTGTGAGGTGCTACTCAGGCTCTGGAGGGAACAGGGAGACTGAATTGTAACCTAATTATAGCAAAACAGGTCTCTTCTTCTGTAAGTGTCACAGGGTTCATCTGACTGGGACAGGAGACTGTATAGGTCTATAAGGCTGTAGATTTCAGGGTATAGGACACTGAGCTTATGTGTGCATTCACGCACTTACTGTACATTTTGGCAAGAGAGGTAAGAAAAAGGTTTTTTTACACCTTCCATATTGTCTCCACTGCATGCATGTCAGTTTCAGTTTGATCACGCACTTTTATGTCTTTTTGCATTTTGATCTAAGTTTTTTGTAAGTTTTCAATAGTCTCCCTATAATGAAGGAGTGTGCGTGGATTCCATACCCAGTGGAGTGTGTACTTACATAACATGCTGTAAATCTCTCTCTCTCTCTTTCTCTCTCTCTCACACACACATACACACACACAGAGAGACACGCACTTTCTCTCTCTCCCTCCTTCTGTCCTTGTCGTAAAAAAAATGGTGTATTGTGTCAGTGTGTCAAGCCACCAGTATCTCTTGAGCTGGGGCCCAGGTGTGTTAAACCCTGATCCAATGAGACTGCAATGTTCCTGAGAAGCCTTCCTTCCATTTCTCTCCACTCCTCCCCCACCTGCGGATAGGTTTCAGTCCCCAGGTCAATTATTAATGACCAGGAAGGGGGCCACAGGAGCCAATTTAACACATAATAATAATCTGTGTGTCGAGTTACTGCTGAAAGAGAGGGGAGGAAAAGAGAGAGAGAGACAGAAAGAGAGAGAGAGCTGGGAGATTGTTTTGACTAATCTGGATGGGAACTCAGGATGGTGTGAGAGTGTAAGGTAGAGAGCATGGGGTCCATTTTGTGTGTGTGTGTGTGTGTGTGTGTTTGTGTGTGTGACTGTCTGAGAGTATGTGTGGGGGGGTGATGACAGGTGAGAGGGGACACAAAGGGGAAATCATGGCGGTGGGCCAACACTGGTTGCTGCAGTGCTGCTTTTTTGGTCAGAATCAAAGGGAGTTAGAGAGGAAGAGAGAGAGAGAGAATCCTGAGCCTTACTTTTACCAACTGGTAGAGTGTAATTTTGTTAGCTATACTATCACTTATTGTGAAAAAGACAATGCAAAGTTTGATTCTGATCAAGGCAGACACCATACACACACAGACAGACATACACATACACACACACAAATGCACACATACACATATTGTACTGTTTAAGCAGCTTTGCCTGGCTTCTGCCAGAGGAGCAATTTGTCTGTGCTCCACGTCTCCATGACGTCTGGATCCTTTCCTAAAACAGCACTGTTTGTCCAGCCCACAGCTGCCAGTCCAACAAGGGCCAGCAGCACCTCACCATCTCTGTAAAATCATGTCGACACACACAAATATTTACTTAATTGTGCCACAATAATGTATTTGTTTTGCTGTGAATAAAGACTCTTAGTGCAAAGGTCCTATTTTAACATCATTTGTATACAGTGAACAGATGAGTTTGCACCTTTTATTGGCTAGGCTTTACTGTAACAGATGCCTGGTATTTATATGATTTAAAGAAGACATGGAAAGAGTTCCCTCTCACACTCCCTAATGCTATTTCTCTCTGTGTATGTCTGCATATGTCAGTCGGCAGGTTATAGAACTTTGTTAAGCAATACACACTGTTTAAGATTGTTTACAGTAGGAGGAATAGACTGTGTTTGAATGTGTGCGCCTGACGTGTGTTTGGATGGCCATGGCATGTGTTTATGCCAGCACAACAGTCCTGTTACTACTAGTGGGTTGGGCCATCTCAAAGGAACTCCAGCCCTCCCCATAGCACAGACACACGTACACACTCACACACACACACACACACACACACAAACACAAATGTAGCAGTTGCAACATTTGCTTAGAGATTCATCACACACACACAAATCCACAGTACTTCAACTCCCTTTTTTTAACCATTAGGAGGGGCTGGGAAAAGGCTACTATTGTCATAAAAAGGACGGAGTGTGTGTGTTGATGGTGGTGGAATATGGAATGGTATGAGTGGACCAAGCCCCTCTCAGATGACCCAAACCATTTACAGTACTAAACATGGGCTGCTTTGAGAGGGAAACCACACACACACACACACGTTTTATACACAAACCAGCTCATGCACACCCGTGCTACCATACTTGAAAAAAATAAACATTCACACGTATAGCATGTGCACATGCCCACACACAAACTAACATTTACTTACTCCTGCTATAGTCCCACTGACATCACTTGCTTTCTATAGACTTGCTGAAAAAAGACATTGAGACTATGAGCCCCCAACACACACACACACACACACAGAGAAAGGTCTCCCTTCCGTATGTCCTTCAGAAAGAAATCCCACCTCCCCGAAGGCCTTTCGCTCAGAACGTGAGTGAAACGTTATAGGGACCTATATATACCCACCTCCTCTCTGCCTACAACTGCATTCTGCTCATGACTGGGCTGCCAAACCCTGCACTCACATAAACCTATCTGAGTCGAGAAGGGAGCAATTCAATGCCAATGGCTCTCCAAACTGACTGCTTTAATGAAATAAAGCAAACAAATAAATGAAAATATCTCTTTGACACTAGGTAAATTACAAAAAACACTTACTTATCTGCATACTTATACTTCTCAAATTACTTCCTATATTTGTTTTATTTTTCACAGCATCCATCCACACATACCTACTGTAACACAAAGTATCGAACACCCATATGTGATTCCAATGCTCAAGTGCATTGGGAATATGCTAACCTTCACACACCTGTTGCAGATTTAACACACATACATGCACACACATACACACCAGGGAAATGTCATATGTAACTAAATTCTGCATCATTACACAGTGCATTGGTCCTCCATTTTCAAGTCTATTAAGTCAAGACAGACATCATTTTGCATTTGAAATACCTAATATTTAAAGCCGAAACGTTAATTGACTGATTTCTGTTCATTGCTTCTCCAAAAAAATCAGTTCTAATCTGTCTGTGTCACATGATCAGATCATGTGAGCTCGCTATAGCAACACCATTGATTGTGGAACTTATGTGAACCCTGCCGTATTCATTTCAGTCTGGCCTCTCTCTGAGATCTGAGATGTGATACAGGGTGGCATTTTTCCGGGTGGGGCGCAAAGCTATCCCAGCCACAGCAGAGAGCCTACTCTCCATCTCTCCCTGGCTCTACAAATGTGTAAACCACATTTCATAGGTTAAGGTGTGTCCCATGAGGTCCGATTGGACCTTGGCCTTGTTTCTGTGTTTCATAGGAAAAAGGGGAGAGAAGAATAACTTAATTTCCCTGTTTCTGCTTTCTCTTAACCCTTTGGTAGTTATTTCTGACTCTGTTGCTTTTTTATGCTGTGTTTTGTTTTTTGTTTTTTTGTTTTCATTCCATTGCAATGAAAAACTCACAGCCCCCAGGGACTCTGGACAGAATAGCTGTGAGGCTGCATACTTGGGCGCTGAGCCATCAGCAGTGTATGTCTGTGGACGTTAGATGCTAGGGTCACTCATACTGGGAACCAGTGCTGAATATCCACGCTTCAGAAACAAATTCATACTTACAGTGTCCATGCAGTTTTTCTCAGCCATTCACTAAGATAATCTGATGCTTGTTAATCTTTGGGGCCACCTGTATTACTGTGAAATAATTAAATTGGGGATTGAAGTCAAGATATTCAAAACTGAGAAACAAACCACAAGTACCAAAGACATTGACAACGTTCTGTTCTGTTCTCCAACCAACTTTGCTATGTTTAGATCGCAAACAACTATGCATACATAAGTAATGTGAAGGCTCCATTTTGACAAATTCCCTTGAAACAGCCTTTTCCAGTTTCTTCATATCAGAGCACTTCAGTGTGTGTCATTAATGGATGTATATGAACAGCGTGACGGAATGTAATGACTATCTTGAAGTACTCCAGACAAATGAAATAGCCTGAGCAATACTGTATATTTCAGCAGTGCAGGACTACAGCTGGATTACAAAGCATCTTCACACCACAAACTTAATCATTGTGAATTATGGAGTCACATGCACATTGAGTGCATTACTACATTGACATGCCTGGTTAGGTCAATCAAAAGTTATCAGTCATGTAAAAGTATCACATGATCTCCATTACTTTCAACAGATTGAATAAGAACCTTATAAAGATAACGATCTGAGAACCTACAGTATGGCAGTAAATTTGACTCCTCTGTTCAATTCATGACTATATAGTTTGATTCCAACTCTGGAGATTATTGTACATATAGTCTGTAAATGTTAGGGGAAAATCCACTGGACTGAAATAGTTAAACATACAGTATTTCACATGCAACACTGTTTTTTTAGAGATTTTTTGGCAGTCATCCCTCATCCCTTAATGCACTCTTGAGGCTTCACCATTTTTGACTGCCTGCATCACTTTCCAGTGACCTCTGCTTTTCTGCTCATCCATCTTCTGAAGGCAAACCCTGGATTGGAATACCACATGCACCAACACAACACACTTATTGCGTTGCCAGGACATCAGTGCACTTCCCGTATCACTAAGACTTTGATACAGGTAAATATAGGATTACTGTGCAGAGGCAATTGTATCTTTTAAATCTTATAAAGCGTCTATTGGATGGTGTCTGTCTGGCACGTACAGTACAGTCCTACGCTGTGTTCGGCAGATTGGATTTCACAGTTGGAACAACAGGGCCCGGCACCAGATAAGAATCTCTTTTCTTCAGCAAGCGGCAGAGGCCACGCTGCTCTGAGTCTGGTTCTTGCATGCCTTCACACGCTCTCGATAGGGAGATTTTGATTTAGGGGGCTGCACGGTCGTGTTGGATTGTGATGGTTCGCAGAGTCCAACTTGGCCATGAGTCATGCATAAGGTACCTTAAAGGAATGTGTATGTGTGTGTGTGTGTTTGTATGTGTGTGTGTGAGAGTGAGTATGTGTCTGTGGATATATATGTGAGCACGTTTGTTGTTTGTGTAGGTGTCTATCAATAATGTACAGGTGTGAGAGAATGTATGTGAAAAGGAAAAAGATTTTAAACATTGATGCTGAAAGGCAGAAAGAAAAGAAAAGAAAGCCAAATGAGATTGGATGTGTTCATATAGTGAATCTGGATATGTTGAAATGGTGGCCAGTGTGTGTGTGTGTGTGTGTGTTTGCGCACCTGTTACTCTCGGGGATGCACTAGTGATTATCATTCGACTTCCTTTGCAGAAAGATGGTCTGGAGAGATAGGGGATCAGGTCTGAATGAACCTTCTGCAAAGGAAGTCGAATGATAATCACTAGTGCATCCCCAATAGTTACAGGTGCGCAAACACACACGCACACACACACACCCACATACACACACAAACACACACACACAAGTGTAAGTGTGTGTGTGTGTGTGTTTTGTTCTGGTTTCTGTTTTGCGGGGGTTCCACTGCAAGCTGAAGCTGACACAGGGTTTTGGCTGTATATGGCTCCTGGCAGCTCGGTTGGCGCTTTGGTTGGCTGGTTGGTTGGGCCCAGAACAGTGCAGCACTGGGCGACTCCTGCCAGTGCTTTGGGATCTGGGGTGGGGTGTGAATGCGGGACTCTGTTCTCCACACGGTCATCACATTCCTGCAGAGCCAGGGCACCCGAGAGGACATGCCACCGCGACAGCCTGGCACAGCACACAGCCACACACACACTCTCTCTCTCTCTCCCCCTCAAACATGCACACACACACACACACACACACACACACACACACACACACATTTACAGTAGATAAACTGGCATCTACAACAGACACACTTACACATCTACACCCCCTCCACACACAAAAACAGTAACACACACACACACATACACACACACACACTAACTCATTTATATAAACAGACATCTACAACACACAAACACATGCACACAAACACCAAACACTCTCTCTCTCTCTTTCTCTCTCTCTCCCTCTCACACACACACTCTCTCCCCCTTCAACATACAGACACACACACACACACAGATTATACAATGTTCTCTGTGCCCACAGGCTCTTATGCTGGAGGCGCCCCCAACAACCCTCTATGTTTTCAGGCATTTCTTTCTGTTGACTCATATGTGCTTTCCTACAGGGTCAAGTGGTCTACATGTAAAACTGAGATCTAAAACACAGACTTTGCCTGGTAACTAGAGATCGACCGATATGGGTTTTTCTATAACCGATGCCGATACCGATGTTTAGATGTCAGAGTCAGCCGATCACCGATATGTGCTGCCGATTTTTTTGGCCGATCTTTAGGGCCGATACCTTTACTTTTCGCCCTTAATTTGCATGCTAAAATATCATACTACTAATAAAAGAGGATGCACAAGATTTCCAAACGTAACATAATTTATTGAACACTGTCTTAAAATATCTTTGAAATCTTTATTATATCAAATATCATATCAAAATAAAATATTTATCTATAGTTAAGGGGAAAAAAATCAATGAGCAATATATGTAAATAAACATGTAAACTTAAATATACATTTAAATAAAAATACAACTTTATAAATAAACATTTTTAATGATATTCATAACAGCAAACTTTATGCAGATTATAGCCTAGTATTCTTACAACTCCGCCTCTTAAATTCAGCTGTCTGGTTGAAGCCTCAAAATATTGTAAACAAAGTAGCAGGCTAAGCTTAGGCTATCATACTCTACTGGTTGGACTGTTCAGTTTGTGGATGTGTTTAAGTTTCAAGGTAAGCAAATACTTTTTCTCCTTGGGACAGGCCCTTATAAGTCTTTGAAAAGTTTAGTTTTAATCAAATGTCTGCAGCATAGCCTACTAATGATGCTAACCGGATTTAACAGTAATTATTTGTCTTCTTTGTGTCATTGCGTTCACTATTGTGAATGTTATATTTGGATTAAATATGTTGAAGGCGGGTGTCCATTGAGCGCGCACGAGAGCGGGCCAAGGAGAATGAGTTTACTTCTTATGTTTGGTAAAGTTGCACGTATAGGCCCAATCCCATTTCACCCCTTCGCTCTACCCCTTTCCCCTACCCCTCCGTTTTGCGCGTTCATGTGTAGGGGTAGGGGTGTACCAATTTCCGTTAAGACAGAGGGGTAGGGGTAAGTGGTAGGGCTATATACCCCTCCAAACGGAGATTTTTCAGAGGCACACTCCGAACGGAGGGGTATGAGAAATTTCCCAGAATACCTTGCGAATCTCCAGAAAAGTTCACAAATGTTAGTATTTTCTCCTTTATTGATGGTTTAAAATGTTTGATAACCGTTGTATTGTCTTAAGTTTAACGTTGTTCCAATGTGTAATGGTCCTTTTCTCCATAAAATGCACACGAAAAGAATCACTGATACAATGAGTAGTGCAACGTTATTTGTGACTTGAGGGATCGGTTGGAGCTTTGAGTTGTGAACGAATTGCGAGCGTCCGTGCTAAAAAAAAGTGTTGCCAACGTAATAGCTGCCGGAGTACTGATGATGTATGTGATTGTTGAAGGGGTGTCCCAATTCGTAGGGGTTAACTTTCAAACCCTACCCCTTGTTGCTCTGCTTCAAGGGGCAGGGGGAAGGGGTAGGGGAAGGGATAGGGGTAGAAATTAGAAATGGGATTGGCCCATAGTCTACAAAAGTTGCGGAAGAACTTTATGCTTTCACCCTAGCAGCGTCAGGTGCATCAGTGCGAACGCTTCCAGGGATGATCTCGTTGGTTTTCATGGAGACATACGCGGTGTGCATGGAGGAGAGGGGCCGTGTGTGTGTGTGTGAGAGAGAGAGAGAGAGACAGACGCGTGAGTGACAGAGAACAGGGAGAACAGCGGAAAGGGAATTCAGCTTAACGAATGCTGCGTGTTTTTCAATGGCGTTAAAATAAAATAAATAAATAAATAAATAAGTATAACGAAACACAATATGTGGCGGCCGGTGTTGAATCTGTGAATGCTGAATGCCGCCCCATGCAGAGTGAATACTACAGTCCCGACACAAGAGAAATAAACACACGGGTCTAGTATGTTTGCAAGCAAGGTGCTGATATGTTTTCATTTTTAAAGCTAACGGCAAACAACTACAGCATTATGCCAATTCCAGACGGTTAAATGTTATTCGTTTTTTCTTTCCCTAAATGAAGCAACACAACATAGTTTCCTAATAACATAATAGCAAATACATGACAACAGGACATCGAAATGTAAGAATTTAAGCCTTACCTTTATCTTCTAGGACTGTCTTTATAAGTGTCTCTGACTGAATATTACAAAAGTTTATTAGGGGTCCTTCACATGCTCCACTCCAATAACATGCGGCTGCCCGCGGATGTGCCTGACGTAAAATTGGGCGCGACCACGCAAGGATATCGGCTGATGACTTACAAACATGCAAATATCGGCCCGATATATCGGCCAACCGATAAATCGGTCGACCTCTACTGGTAACCATTCTGAGAATGGATGTAGGGATTCAGTTTGAAAATAAACAGAGGCCAAGTTAATTTTAACTGTACAGTAGATCAGATTATATTTAAATAATGCTAACTCTCTCTCTATCTTGCTCCCTCTTCCTCTCTCTCTCTGTCTCTTGCTCTGTGTGTGTGTGTGTATGTGTGTGTGTGTGTGCGTTTGCAGACATGCATGTGTGTGGACGGAAGAGGGTTTTTGTAAGCACACGTGACCATGTGTGTGTGTCTGTGTTAGTGTCTGTGTGTGAGTGTTTGTGCAAGCTTAACCTACACATAAACTTACACACACACACAAGTAGGCTTACTCCTCACTTCTCTCCTTCCTTCCTTTTGGTTGACCTTTCCCCCCTTGGCCTTAGTAAGGTCACCTGGGCGTCCTGCACACGTCCAACACTTCCTGTGCCAAGTCCTGGCTGGTTTGTGAGTTTACTTCCTGCCACAGGGATGGGCCCGAGGCCACAGAACACCTCGCCATACCAGATGGGTCGCAGAGAGAATCTGAAAGCACACACATTAACACACTCACGCATACCTAGCCTGTGTATGCATGTCTATACACACACAAACAAGCACACAAATACACCACATCATGCATACACACACAAACTCTCTCTCTCTCTCTCTCACACACACACACACACACACACACACACACACAGGTACTATTGCCAAGTTTAAGTTGGGAGATCTCTGTCTGTATGTTGTGTCTGTTTGTTTTTGTGCTCCACAGCTCCCCCAGAGACTGGTAGGGGTACTGCAGGCGTGTTGAACACTGGGGCTGGAGTTGCTCAGCTGCTACAGTATGTTGCTGGTGCTCATTTGTTTAATCTGCTCCTGGAGTCCAGCCATGTGGAATATATGAGTCATCAAAGTGGCCTTCACACTGGCTGCTGCTGCTGCTGCTGCTGAGTGTTTGTATGTGTTTGTGTGTGTGTGTGTGTGTGTGTGTGTGTGTGTGTGTGTATTCAGTATGAATATGTGTGCATACTTAGCTGCAAGGACCCATCTTTGACCATTACGCCTAAACCCTCTGAATTGGCACTTACCACAAGATAATTCAGTACATGACAGTCAATATTTGGCTGAGACACACACACACAAACACAATGACCAATTGTTCATTACTTTACAAACAAAGGGAGTGTGTAATGAATGCATCTTGTATTGTTACACACAGATGTATTGTTTTGATACAAGTAAAAGAAAAGAAAAGAAATGAAACTTCGGGTCAAAGTTTGAGTTTTAGGGATCACAGTGTCTTCTTAGCTTCTCCCCTTATTAGGCCATTTACAGAGCAGGGCAACACTTAGAGTCGCAGGACTGTTTATCTATCTCTCTCTCTCTAGCTCACTCTCTCCAAAGCTCTCTTATTCTGAATTTACTGGTCTCTCTGTGTCACATAGCATACTAACACACACATACACACACACACACACACACACATACGCACTTGCACACAAACAGACACACTCACATACAAAGACATACATGTTTCAAACTGCTGACAGTTGCAATAGTAATGTAACTGTGATAGCTGTTTGTGTGTGAATAGTGTGATTTGCCATTTTTGTATTGAAACTATTCACTTGTAGATTAGACAGTTGCAGATTACCCTATATATCAATTAAACAATAATGGCAGTTGCATTTGAATGCCAAGAGTGAACAGGGTTGTATGGAACTGCACCTCCCAAATGCTACATGTCTCTAAACACTAATGTTCTCTTAGAAATACATTACACACACAGGACAGGGCATTTTGACTTAACAATCCTATTTTTGGTTTAATTTTAAAAAATCTTCCAAGGTCTGTATGCCACATGCATGACACTGAGTAAACCACTTTATTGAGTCAGCCTGTTTTAGACCCTGTTTACACATATACGTTTTCTCTTAAAAACGCACTTTTCCCTCCGTTTGTGCCTTTCATTTACACCCAAACGGAGATGTCGCCTCTGAAAACGATTCTTTCTAAAAACTCTGGCAAAAGTGGAGATTTTGGAAAACTCTGTATTCACGTTTGCATGTAAACGGGAGTTTTAGGCAGTCTACACACAGACTGCTGTCTGGTGGGATATTTTTGAAAATGAGGTGGTTGTCCCGGAAGAAAGGCGTGAGGCTTCTGATTGGCTTGTATGGTTTTCTCCTTCTTCCTACACTGTGGCCCATAGGATTAGCGTAGGTATGATGGCTCTCGACAGCACATTTATGCAGCTTAATGTAAACGGAAACTTTTTAGAAAACGATGGTGTATGCACGGAATTATTTTGGAAAATGGAGGGAAGAAAATATTTGTTTATCAAAATACCCAGGTATGTGTAAACGTAGCCTTAAGCTGGATTTATACTTCTGCGTTGCGTCGTCGCAGACCTTCGCCGACACCAATCAGACCTTTGCCGACACTACGCATACACCTTTAATGCACATGAAAAAAAATCCTGACAACGCGTCAAAGTGTCGCCGACACGGTACGCAGACCGACGCATACGTCATGGATTGTGATTGCTCCGCTTTACATCAATTCCAGTTCTCCGCCTTTCCAGTGCATTGTGTGTACTAGACCGGCATTTTTGAACTTACATAAATGGCCTTATAACTACCCATTCACCTGACAAAGACAGTTGACCATAGAAAGTAATGACCTGATAACTATGCTTATTAACCAGACAAAGCTTCCCATCAACGCCTACGACAGTTTGCGAAGTTCCACAGTCTCCAGAAATCTCCGGCTATTGTTTCCAAAACAAACTCGGGCTGCAGTGTTGTCCACAACGCTTTGCAATAGACACAATAGATGACACTGTGGATGAGGCCAGCTTGTAGCTTGCCGCTAGCTACAGCCTGTTGATTTGCACCAGAAGCCAATACTCGCAACGCAACGACCGGAAAACACACACGCAAAGGACCCTTTCTAAACTCAATAACCCCCTAGCGTTGTGGCAGTGAACTGCCACGCGTAGCAATTACGCGGACGCAGAGGTATAAATCGGCCACGGAAGTATAAATCAAAAACGTCGGCGAAGGTGTCTGCGACGACGCGACGCAGAAGTGTAAATCCAGCTTAAATCGACCACAGAAGTATAAATAAAAAATGTCGGCGAAGGTGTCTGCGACAGTGTCTGCGACGACGCAACGCAGAAGTATAAATCCAGCTTCAGTCACTTTGTGTTTGATCAGTCAGATTGCACATGATGAAGCTAAAACCTTGTGTGTTATATGTGTGTTATCCCCTCAAATTATGGATTGTATGCAACTGTCTATAACAAGGACTGTATATTAGCTTTGGCAACTCTTTATTATTTTTGGCAAAGGATACATGTTCATACCTTCTGGTGCAACACACACACACAACCACTCACCCTGTGCCCTCTCTATTGGCAGGCTTCTTTCCTGGCAGAGAACATGGCACTTTCAGAAACTAGACTGGATGATGCCATGGACATCAACACAGAAACCAGAAAAGCACCTCTCTCTCTCTCTCACACACACACACACACACACACATGGACAGCTCTCTCTTTCCTATATTTCTGTCTCTCTCTCCCTGTGATGCCAGCTGTCCTTTCTAATTCACACCCTTCATCCCTGTACTTAGGGTTCTTGTTATGGTATAAAACACAGGCCTTTGATATACCCACAATACACAATCACATGCTTCAAATAACAAGTATAACAATCACACACATAAACAGACACTCTCTCTCTCTCTCTCTCTCACACACACACACACACACAAACACACATACCTACACTTACACCACACAAATAAATACTCAAATACACACATACACACACTCTGGTTCCAACTTTGCAGTATGTCACTCATTAACACAAACAGACGACTTATTGTAGGGCTGGGAGAATTGACAGGAAAAAAACACTTCACCAGAAAGAAACATTTAATAGCAATGGGAAAATCATGTCAGTGTGTGTGAGAGAGAGTCAAAGAGACAGAGAGAGAGAGACCATTCAGCCCTCCACCTTTCCTGGTGTCTTTTTCTGTCTTTAACATACAGGAAATGTGCAGTGTTCAGAATTATAACCACTCCCTAACACTAACACACACACACACACACACACACACACACATCACTCTCTGACAAAGGGAAGGAAAGTGAGGAAAACCGTTGTGTTCTTTCCTCTCTGACCAAGGCCAGAGATATTTGCTTGACACTCTTCATCACCAGGGTGTGTGTGTGTGTATTTGTGGGTGTGCACATATATAAGGCTTAAGTCACTGCGTGGGCAAGATGTAAGGGCTTGTGTTGTTACTAATTCTTATACCTCTCTCTTACTTACACACACAAACACATACACACACACACACACACTTACACACACACATTTTTTATTACTCATTATTATTCATACTAAAGGAAACTGCATCCTCTAAAATGTCACCAAAATGTTTGCAGGTTAAAAAGTATGCAGTCACTTGAACTGTAGCTTAAACTAGTCTAGTCTACAAACTAATCTTCTGTATGGCTTGTATGTCTGTGCTTGTATCAAAATCAGTGTTGTGTGTAGTGAGAGATGGGACCTAAATTGGAGAGAGCAAAGTGAACCGGGTCAACCTCTTCTACCGGGCCAGCACAATCGATTCTTCGTTAAGCAATCAGCTTCAGCTGTTGCTTATTTCACAGTACCCATCATCATAAAAAAGGAAGGGAGGATTAATCAATTTAATAATTAACGGGGGGGGAGGGGCATTGGTCCCAACAACCCTTTCATGTACTGTAATCTGTGTGTATAAGAGTGTGTGTATGTGTGTTCTCTAACAAACATCTGATGTTTACTGAATTCGCTGAGAAGATGTTGTGTGTCTAGCTTTCATGTTCGCTAACCTAAGTTGACAGACACATTAATCTTCCTACAGAGATGTGTGGCCTGATTAGAATGTACTGGTGCCCACAACACTGCCCCGTGCACACCCAGTTACACAGCCTCACTCTCCTCCTTTTCTCCCATGGAAAGCATCTTCTTTTGTCTTTCTCCCATGATACAGATAACAATACATCTTCACTGATCAACTTCAACAATCAACAAACAAAAATCACTTTACACACAGTTGGTTGCTATACAGGCTGCTGTACCTCATGTATACAATACTCATGTATACAATACAATACTTGCTGTGACCCTAAGCCTCACAAATGATTTATGAGAGTACAGTGTTTTCTAAGTGGGATTTTTAAAATCTGATTCTCTTTTGACTTTTCATATAATGCTATTTGAAAGTTAAGAATATGACAATTTTTTGTCTCTCCTTTTCATGTGCACGTTTGTGTATATGCGTGTTTGCGTGTGTGTGTGTGTGTGTGTGTATGCGTGTGTGTTTCTTTTGTCAAATTAGATTTTTCCCCCTCCTTTCCTGCATTCTTTATTGGTGGTTGTCTCCACATCTCCACTTCACTGGTAGGAAACAGTGCATTGTGACGCTGACATTTTCTGACCCTTGATCTTCTTTGCTGAAATGCCAAAGGGGGGGCAGACGCTCACACAAGGCCTTAGATTGTCCTCCCTCTGTCTCTAAATCTCTTTTTGGTGACAAAGATTTAAACTGTTTGGTGGGGTGATATACAGTGGGTTTTTTTCTGCGGTCTTCTTTTTGTTTTTGGTCCCTTGTCCTTCCACCTCGTGCTCTCCATCCATCTCCCCCGTCCAAGAAAGAGCAGGAGAGACAGATGTTGTCAGAGAGACAACTGTGTCATTTTCGGTAAACTGTCCCTAAATATGGCAAATGAATATAGAGGGTTGGTTTGTCCTCTGATTCCACAGTCCACAATTTTTTTTGTTTAACTTTCTCTATTGCTAAAGACTGAATTTGGATGCCCAGATGAAGTACATGTAAGAAACTATCTGGATATATAAAATAAAGAACATGTCTTTATTATCAGTGTCTCAGGTACAACAAATCTGAAACACTGATTGAATGAGAGAAATACACAGTACAGCTTAAAATGTCCATTTCACAATTGTCTAAAAGTTCTGAAATCATGTTAATGCTGATCCAGGTACAAGTAAGACTATTTGTCTGGAACAAAGTTTATTTGCCATTCCTGTTCCTTATATTCCCGTTCCTGCAATCAACAGCAGTTCACTGGGCTTTCAAACAGGCAGTGAAAAAGGATTATTCATGGAGCACAGATTAAGGGGCCGAGTCAGCAAGAAACACTGCTGGAATTTTAGCCACTGGTGGAATAACCCAAACGTCGGAAATCTCGATTTCAATAGACATCCTGCCACATAAGACACACACACACACACACACACACTCACGAATTCAAACACAGACTCTCTTTCACTCTCACACACATAGACTGAAACATGGACACACACGCAGACATCACACACGGCAACTCTGTGGTGTGTGTGCCAGTCGTGGTCATTGTTTGGCGCTGACAGAGCTGTTCCCTCCTGTGCCCTACTTCTATTAGAATGGTTAGGGAAAATTAGTGTCTTCTTTCATCCAGAAACATCTGGAGGAAGAAGGACTTCTAGTGACACCGATGTGAGAAAAAGAATACTGACCCAAACACAAATGCCAAAAACCCAAGTGCCAACCCATTCTGTATATTCCATATACATTTGGACTTGTTTGTCAAAATCAACAACAAGTTAAGATTAGTAAAAGGAATTTTTGTTTTTGTTCAGTGTGATCTGTAACTGCAAGGTGAAACAGTAGAGGCAGCAGAGAGAGCCCTTTAATTCATTCACCCTTTAATTGACCATCTTATGTGGGATAAGGAATTGTCCACAGGTCATTATTGGACAAATGTTTCCAGGCAGGAAGAAGAGGACTACAATGGAAAAGATGTACAGCCTATCGTACTGCGTATTACACAGATACTTGCCAAAACAACAACAGAGCAGTGGTTTCACACAAACATCTTTTAAATTGAATTTGTTACCATTTCATGGCTTCCACAGATTAGCAAGTTTTTGGAAATGCATCTTAAACTTCAGGCATTCTTTGGAATCCAGCTCCATTCACTTTTACCTACAGTAAGTTCCCTTGTGATATGCAAATGATTGCTACAGTAGAATAATATTTAGATGTAATTCCGAAAAACACATTGCCATTGACTTTTGGTGAAAGAAACAAAAAAATAATTGATCTCCAAACCTTGTGAAAACCCATTCAAAGTGAATGATACCTTACCTCATCATTCTGAAGAGCCACATAATAAGAAGCTGAAAAGTAACCTAAACATTGTGTAACAAATGAATTGGTGTACCTTTGAGAAATTGCCTCAGGGTTAGGTTTAGGATTCAATCACATAGCATAACCACATAGCCCAATCTACCTCCGGAAGTGCATGTCACTGAAAATCACATTGATCAATTGCTCTACTGAAAGCCAAAAGCCACAGAGAGGTTCTGCACTTAATAGATGAAATGCTTTGTCAGGAGTCATCTACTGGGTGGCCTACGGAGGCCTGTCCAGGACAAACAGAGCTCACCCCAAGCATGTGCTTAAGCCTCCAGGGCTGCAATCTAGCTAAATGGTCAAGCCATGTGGTGTTTTTGGATATGAGTGCTTTAAGGAAAAGAGGACTGAATCCTGCACCAGAATATGTGTTTCAGAGAAAGCAGACATGGCAGCATAACCTAACCTAACAGAGGTCTGTAATCACTGCTGTGGGGACATATCCATTGGACTCCCATAAAATGATAGCTAATTTTAAGACACTTTCACGCAGCCAGTCCTCCAAGGAAACTATACAAGGATGGTATGGCGTCTCCCCTCAGAGGCTTTGGCAAACAAATCGAGGCTTAAGGGGAACTTAACCTAACGGCTATAAAGAGGCTTCAGACATGGCTAACAAGCCATGTCTAAAAACATGTTTGCCTTTAGTATATGCTGTGTGTGTGTGTGTGTCTGTCTGCACGTGTGTATGCTGTACGCAGGCATACAGTAAGGACTTGTGTTGTGTCAGATGTCTGTCCCACGTGTGGCGGCGCATGCCTGAGTTGACCTCTACGGGCCTAAGACCACTATGGTCATGGAGTATGGACAGCTGAGAATGTGCTTCTCTAAGACCGGTGGCCATCCTAAAAGACAAATACACCCAAGAAAGGTGACAAACTGTTGTAATTATAATTATGATCAGTAAATTCACAGTCAATTGTGCATATGTACAACCCCTATAGAAGAAATACTTCAAACTTTCTTTCTAAATACTTTCTACATTTTTAGAATTTTTCTAAATGCAATATTTTTGACATTTTGGACAAAAAACTATTCATCCATTCAAAAAATACAAAGCTTCTGCAATACCACATTTAACAATATGACTGCATTGTACTGCAGAAAAAAAATCTGTAACACAGTGCAGTTTTTTTCACATGGGATATATGAAATAAAACTTCAGGAGTGAACCTTAAAATGGCAGAACTGGAATTAAACAAAAAACTGTCCCTCTGTTGCACTGTTAGCCGCAAAAGTAAAGTAAATTTAAAAAGGGCCATCGGCGATGCCAGACTCCTGGTGAGACAAATACAAGATTTTAAATTGGAAGACATTTGCTTGATGTTTGGTTGTTGATGTCTTCAGTTTTATGCTGATGCCCCATCACTCAGGATGGCAGTCTGGCATTGGTCCTAGAATCACTTAAGAGGGCAACCTGATACCTCAGAGAGCGTCAGGGAGAGCTTTAGTGGCTGTGCACTTCTACTGTATCTTTCTGCACTTTGAGATTCCATGGGAGTCTTGTATACATACACTATTTCTGTCTCATCCTCTCTCTCTCTCTCTCTCTCTTTCTCTCTCCTTTTCTTTCACTGACTGTTTTTCTGTTACTCTCATTCTGTCTCTCTCGCTCTCTTCTCTTCTTTCTCTCTCATTCCCCCTCTATCTTCTTTCGGCTCTGTGTGCGGCCACTTCTCAGCCTCTCTGGTGTGAAACTCTATCATATGTGGTTGGCCTGCAGTTGTTGTTACTTTTTTTTCCTTATGAGTTGCTAAAACCCATACAGGCCTCCCACACAGTGAGGGTAAGAATTGAAGGGAAAAAAAAGAAAAGAAAGAAAGAAAGAAGGAAATACAAATTGAAGTTTGTGTGTGTGTGAGAGAGAGAGGGAGAGGCAATAAAAAAACAGAATGGCATAACCAGACTGTATATGGGTATTACAGAAGGGGTGTGAGTTCTTTGCATGGATCCAAGTCCACTCCCATGCGTGTGGCCAGGAATTTGCTGAGATCTCAAGCTTTGTAGGTCTTCTTCATCCAGTACAGCACTGTACATACAGTAGTCTATCATGAGCACTGTCACTGAAACCTCTCCCACCCCACCCTAGAAGCCATCCCAGTACAGGGCAGGACAGCTGCAAAGCCCCGTCTCCACTGCACTACTAGAATGAAAGGCAGAGTCTGGCCACTGGTGAGCCAGAGGTGCATTTAATACATTTTCCACTAAGGTCCCCTGCTTTCAAGCACAATAAGCACTCTACTGTACAGCTAATGCACAAAGATCCCTCTCTAGACACAAAGTCCCACAATGTAACACACGTGCACACACACACACACACACACACCATAGCCGCACACAGACTCAAACAGCTGCGGTGAACTGGACTATTTGCCAGAGCCATCTATGGTCCGCTGCACCCCCCAGCCCCAGCCCCACCACCCCCCATGACACCCTCACCCTCACCCGGCCTCTGCATGACCACTACTCCTGTACGGCTGCAGTAAGTAATAAGGGAGCATTCCCCTGGCCAGCTGTGCTGGTTTGGAGGTGATGCAATGATACAGGGTGAGCTTAGGTTTATGGCTGAGATAAGGAGAGGTGGGAGATAAGACAGAAGTTCCAGATGGAAGGCAGGGTGGAGAAAGATGGGGTTGGGCTGGATTAAGTTGAGCTGGAACAGGCTGAACTAGTTAAGGCGGCCCACAGCAAATCACAGAAAGAAACGAAGCGCGTAAAATGACTTAGAGGGTGGCAAATATTTATTTTTTTAGTTTATAGTGAATAGGAGAAAATGCCTGTGAGTTTGTTTTATTAATGCTGTATCCACGAGTACCACTTATAAAATAAGTGGTATAAATAATAATATGTTATAAATATGTAAAAAAAAAAAAAAAAAAAAGCCTATCCTCACCATACACATAACACAGAACACTGTTTCAACTTTAACTTCAAACTTTCTCTCTTTAATTGGCCATGTACTGTGTCAGACTGACTCTACAGTACACTCTGACACACACACACACACACAGTGTCCTCATTAAATGTGTTCTGTTCTCATTAACTTAGGTGTTTGTGGTGTTCCTGAATGTGGTTGGTTAAGGTATAAGCCAAGCATCAGGGGCAGAGAAGCCTTGCCTGAATGCACACACACAAACACACACACACACACACACTGTTTACTGTAAAGCCCTTAGCAAGTCTGAAATGAACAGTGAGCATGTCTCAGAGATGAGATCATGGATGGAAGACCCCAGCAATATTGGCATCAGAGAGAGGCACAGATAAGCTTTAACTAGACACAATCACAGATGGCACAGCATATCAAACCTGTATGTAAGTGTTTGTGTGTGTGTGTTTGAGTATGTAGGTGTAAAATTAACAAACACATTCAAATAAAGGCATTGAACTTTACTACACACACACACAAAAACAGAATTCTTTGGATATTCCACTTTGGTGACAGAATGCTGCAGTCCTCTGCTGACCTGCCCTATGGGGTGTGGACAAATGCTGCCTGAATGAGAATGGGTGGGAAAATCCACCCTAAGCCTCCTATTTTATGATCCTGTCTTATACTGACTCACTAACTCTATCCTCAAAAGGCGGTTAGGGTGTCTTTCAAGGCTTTTATACACTGATTTATAGTCTTGACTCACTGGATCTCATTCAAATAATCAGTTTTTCTTTGACCTTATTCATAACCTATTCATGAGTATTAATGTCATAATTCAGAGGTTGAGTGTTCAGTCAGTTTATATTGAGGATTACAAATGAAAAAATGGATACAACATTTTTTTATTATTATTTCAGTGTTGTTGGAATGTTAGAAGTTGGAATCGCTTGAGTAAAAACAGCAGGTGTGTTGACAAAAGGGATGGTTTTCAGAGATATTTCTGGATTGGCATATCCACTCATCTCTCTCTCTCTCTCTTGGCAGGCTTTGGCATGTTGGCATGCGCTGCCCTGATGTTACCCAGACCAGACGGGGTACACTAAGGACAATCGGCCACAAACACAGCAGCCCTTTGTGTTTCACTGAGCCAGCAGATAGACTGACAGAGAGAGAGTGAGAGAGAGTCACTGAGAGACAGAGAAAAAAGGGAGAGAGTGAGATGCATCCATCCTACCTTCCCTCCTACCACTTGCATTAACATCATACCAACGTCCTACAGAAATGTTGTTCCTGACACAAGAGTTATGTGTGCTTGTGCCTCTATTTTTTCGTA
Source organism: Limnothrissa miodon (assembly GCA_017657215.1). NCBI lineage: Eukaryota > Metazoa > Chordata > Actinopteri > Clupeiformes > Clupeidae > Limnothrissa > Limnothrissa miodon. The sequence continues at coordinate 114,100 of JAGFZM010000193.1, forward strand.
TCTGTCTGTCTCTGTATCCTTTTCTTTCTTCCTCTCTCGTCTCCCTGTCTCTTACATGTCATAGCCCTAAGGGGAATGCAGGTTTAATGGGCTCAGTGCCTGGGCAGTAAGGATAGTCACACTTTTTCAGTGGAAAGGAGATAGCATAAGTATGGTATGCTTGACTAATACGACATACTGTAAGTCTATACTAGTTTAGTCCCCAAGGCTAAGTCTAACTGATCACTTAATAACAGTTCTTGATGTTCCACACACTAGTTCTGGGTCACCAATGCCCTAGACCCTCAACCCTCAAAGACTTATGAATACACATAGTGTACATGGTAGCACTGTCATGGCTTGTTTAGCAGGACAGATCGGACAGCGAGTCTGCAACTTCTCCAGTTCCTGCTGAATTGAAGAAGTGGAAATAGCCAAGTATACGACTCAAGTAAGAAACTCCAGCTTAAAGTGCAGGAGGTGGGGGCGGTCAGTTGGCAGCTGGCATGGGGGAAGGAAGACAGTGAAAGGGGTAAAAAACGAATGTTGGTAACAGGGCACTGGGGAGCAGGTAAGAGCTTGATGGGAGTAACTGAGGATCTGTTTGGCACGTTGCCACGGGAAACTGCTTTCAGTCGTGTGTCATGTCATGACGCCTTGTTGGTGTGGGAGCACCCCCTGTGGCCATAGCAGCGCACTGCACTTGTAAGTTTGATCAACAAAAATATTCCTGTATACTGTTACTCACTTGTAGCTCATCAGGCAAAAGACTGGATTTGAGGATATAGGAAACAAACACACACACACACACACGCTTGGGTAAATTCTTATGTGAAACGCTGCTCAGCTATCTTAGGATTTTAATATGAATGGGTTGTTTCTGCTTTCGTGTGTATTCAATATATAAAATGTACTTCATCTTTGTATTGTTCTGAAAATGTAGTTAAAGTGTTTCACCTCCAAACTCTTTATGCTTTTTTTATTGTTATTTTTCACAAGAGTTAATAATGGTCTTTAGCATCACACATTAAAGGGACTATATTTCTGTGGTTAGAAAGGTCACCAAGAGTTCAACACACACTATCTTTCTGTCCATTTCTCTCTCTCTCTCTCTCTCTCTCACACACACACACACACAAACACACACACAGAAACATAAACATACCTGACTCAATAAGGTCCTGTTTAAAGTGTTAAAAGATATTTTAAGGGAAGCCATAAAGTAATATAAACTGTGTCTGATGTCAGTGGACAAGAAGATGCAAGAGAGATAGACAGACCAGACAGATAGATAGATAGATAGATAGATAGATACAGTTAGTGACACATAAAATGGCCCGGCTGCACGCATAAACCTTGTGTGAGCCACGTCTGTGTCACGCACTATTTTTTTTTCTGAAGAAACTGCAGTGTACCCAAACAAACTTGGGAAACGACCGCGACCACGAGTTTTCTAACATAGCCTACAGCTCGTCAAGTGAGTGAAAGGCTGGACAACTATGGCTGTTTCCCAACATCTCCAGTTACATGGCATAAAGGCATCCTTGAGGACTATTAGGCATCACTGCTGCTGCGATGTTGCAAAGAAAGCCGCAACAAGAAAGCTGTGCAATTGCTGACGCTATTGCAGCATGGAGGAAAATGATAACCAGTTGAGGTCTGCACCTTTAGACCGTTTGACCGTGTTTTAACTTTCTCACAAAGACATTTTTAAAAAGTCTGATACTGCATCTTCCCCAAGACTATTCTTTCACAGATCCTGTGAAATCATCCTAAAATTTGTAACGAAAACAACACACTCAATAGGCTCAAAGGAGCTTTCCTTTTTGTGCATAATAACGCTGTGCATAGCATAACGTAACATTTTTAATTGTGTTATAAAAACAGGTCGGACTTGATTGGGAGTGTGGTTGCCTGGTTTGAATGGGAGGGCAAAAAAGCTGGCAAAGGACGCGCCTCACAACAAATGAACTAGGCTACACGCGTGTTCACCTGACAGAGAGCGACAGAGCGCAGGCCCCAGTCTAGGTACAGTAGCAGAGAGCAGAGTTAAGCAGGGCAGTTTTAAATAAGCGTGCAATCATTAGAGAGGTATTGTGCTGCCTCCTAGCGGCGGCAGCTGCACTGACATATCACGCAACGCTGTGATTCATGTTTTACGTGAGTCACGTGCCCACTCCCAAGTGTCACTGACTGTAGACATACAGATAGATACTGTAATTTAATGCAATGTGATACAAACTGGAAGAATTCCATTCCTTCCAGAGTTGGATCCACACATAGACCTTCCCTGTTTAGGTCGCACCAACACACCTTCACTCCACCACAGGAATATCATAATCGCACACACATCTACACACACACATGTATATTTATATATATTATGTACAAGGGCAATATAGCCTATGCATACATTCTAAAGTTTATACATTCATTTACATTTACATTTATGCATTTAGCAGACGCTTTTATCCAAAGCGACTTACAAAACAAGGATAACAATCAAGCTACATAGCAGAAACCTTAAGGAGCATAGTGCTAGGGGATAGTGCTTCAGTTCATTTTAGTGCTAGGATAGAAGATGTTCTCTGAATAGCTGGGTCTTTAAGAGCTTTTTGAAGGCCTCCAGAGATGGCCCTGTTCTGATTGTTTTTGGTAGGTCATTCCACCAGCGTGGGACGACACATGAGAAGAGTCTGGATTGCCTTGGGCGAGGTGCTGGGACTGCCAGTCGACAGTCATTGGAGGACCGGAGTTGTCGGGGGGTAGCCTGAGCTTTTATGAGAGCGCTTAGATAAAAAGGGGCAGATCCTCTAAGCACTTTGTAAGTCAGCATCAGTGATTTGAATTTGATGCGAGCCGCCAGAGGTAACCAGTGGAGCTCGATTAGCAGAGGGGTGACATGCGTCCTCTTCGGCTGATTGAAGATGAGACGCGCCGCAGCATTTTGGATCATCTGAAGTGGCTTGACGGCACAGGCAGGAAGTCCTGCCAGAAGGGCATTGCAGTAGTCAAGGCGTGAGAGGACCATAGTTTGAACCAGCAATTGGGAGGCTTGTTGAGTTAGGTATGGTCTGATCTTTTTGATATTGAATAGTGCGAAGCGGCAGGCCCGGGCAACAGAAGCAACATGGTCATTGAAGGTTAGCTGGTCGTCAATCATAACACCTAGGTTCCTGGCTACCCGTGAGGGAGCAAGAGACAAGGAGCCAGAGTTGATGCAAATGTTGTGGTGAAAAGTTGGTTTAGCTGGGAGGACCAGCAGCTCGGTTTTTGAGAGGTTCAGCTGGAGATGATGGTCTTGCATCCATGCAGAGATGTCAGAGAGGCAATCCGAGATTCGCGTTTGGATGGTTGGGTCATCGGGTGAGAATGACAGATAGAGCTGTGTATCATCGGCATAGCAGTGGTAGGAGAAGCCATGCTGGCGGATGATTTGGCCCAAGGAAGTGGTATAGATGGAGAAAAGAAGGGGACCCAACACAGATCCTTGGGGTACTCCAGTAGCAAGGTGGTAAGGCGCAGAGGTGTGACCTAGCCAGGACACTTTGAACAGTCGCCCAGTGAGGTAGGATTCGAACCAGCAGTATGCATCACCCTTGATGCCCATGTTTGACAGTATAGACAATAGAATACTGTGGTTTACCGTATCAAACGCAGCTGACAGGTCAAGCAGGATGAGTACAGATGACCTTGATTCCGCTCTGGCTTCTTTTAAGGCTTCAACCACAGATAGTAGAGCCGTTTCAGTGGAGTGGCCGCTCTTAAAGCCAGATTGGTTGTGGTCGAGTAGATTCTGTTGGTTCAAGAATTCAGTAACCTGTTTGAATACCGCCCTTTCAATAGTTTTAGCAAGGAACGGAAGGAGAGAGACCGGCCTGTAGTTTCCCACCTGGTCGGGAGCAAGAGAGGGCTTCTTGAGTAGAGGTGTTACCTGAGCATGCTTGAATGCAGAAGGGAAGATTCCTGTTGATAGTGAAGCGTTGATCACATGTGTGATGGCTGGTGTGATAGTTGGAGCTATGGATTGCAAGAGGTTGGTTGGAATCGGGTCCAGAGGGCACGTTGTAGGACGGCTGCAAATATATTATGCAAATATATTATGCACAAGGGCCATATAGCCTATGCATACATTCTAAAGTTTATACATTCACATTGTGTAATAGCTATGGATTAGTTAATAATGTGACGTAAGTAAACGTTAGTCTGAAATGACATGTACTAGTGTGTGTTTTATGTAGGCCCTGGTCTATGCACAACACAGAACAGATGGTACAGACACAACATATACTTACACACACATACACACACACACACACACAGTCTATGCTGTCAAACACAGCAAGTTACACTACCTCTCAGGCTTCTCACTGTGAGATAACGTATTATGCTTACACGTGCACTAACTGAACTTATCCCAGATAAAAGTAAAGCCCTAAAGCCCTACCTCCATATACGTTAATTCTCTCCACACAGACACATACATCTCTGTCTGAGAAAATGAAATCTCTCTCTCCCTCTGGTTAGATGAGTGGGTGTATTTATTAGTGGTGTTTCTGCCCCAGTGTCGTTCCTCAGATGCCAGGGGTGTTAGCAGCACAGAGGCCAGCAGTATACCAGTCCAGCAGTGTCTCCAACACACCAACACACACACACAGTGTACAAAAATACTATAAAGCATGCATATACAGAAACATACCTAAACTGCTGTGTGTATGTGTGTGTGTGAGAGAGATCCAGGTGGAATGTGTGTGTTGGAGATCTTGCAGAGGAGTCAATGTGAGCCCCCCCCCCCCCCTCTCTCTCTCTCTCTCTCTCTCTCTCTCTCTCTGTATGAGTGTGAACCTTGATCCCTTTACCAGGTTTTCACTACAGAAATGGGCATGTTATTGTTTATTTATCTCTGTTGCTGAGTTTCAAATAACACAATACACAAAACACAATAAAATAATAATAAAATAATATAATTATATGTTCAATGAATGTGTACATCACTTTAATTTTACCAAATGTATTTAACACAGTGACTGATTATCATTATCATTATCAGTTTACTTGGTAATAGTGTAATATATTAAGCTGAAGAAATCCCAGCTGAAATATCTCACTCAGAACACAAGAGGTCAGAAATCCTTCGGCTGCATTTCTGAAATGACACAGGGAGAGAGAAGCACAGACAGAATGGAGTCTAGTCATAAGACAGTACGTCTGTGTGTGTGTGAGAGAGAGAGAGGGTTCATGTGTAAGATCATGTACACAGGGTAAAAGACATACAGAACTCTCACAGACAGGCAAAAGTGAAAGCAACATGCACAAACACACACATACTCTCTCTCTCTCTCTCTCTCTCTCTCTCTCTCTCTCTCTCTCTCACACACACACACACACACACACACACACACACCACAGTCAGACAAAATGTAGCCAGCCTCTTGGCCACCAGCATCGGCTGATGGAATTTCAAGACTCAGCGTCTTCTGTCAGTCTCTGTTTCTCCCAGATTCCTCCACGGCTGGTCACCTGACCCTTAGCAACTGGACCAGGACATTACACCTAAGAGTCCCATAACCCTACTCAGCTGGTCACATGACCTACAGGAGGCAAGTAAGGACAAAATGAACAGAAATTTACAATCACTGACAGTCAACTGAGTAACCAAGACAGTCAACTGATCAGGGTCTGGACTAGCCGCTACTTGTTTCTACAAAAGCAGTGGATACAGCAGTCTTCAATAGGGAGGGAAAGTGGAACGGGGGCGATGAGATTACTTCCCCTCCCTATGGCATTCAAAATTAAGATACAGCAATCACTATTGTCCAACAGAGGGTAGAGTAGAGTAGTCACTGTAATGTGGTTACTGTTATGTAGGTATGTGCTTCAATGACCCACTATACAGAGGCCTCTTTCTCTTACTCTTTCTCAATAAATGTTAGGAGAATGCTGTGGGGAAACAGGAATTTCCAGAAATTCCCACCACCTCAAAGGTTTTCAGGAAGTATATATTTCATTTCTTAGAAATTCTGCTTGCTAATGACTTCTTTAATCTTAACTGGAGCAATGTCATCCAAAATTTGTGTCATCTTTAAAGTGAAGTTATTCATTAGGTCATCTGTATGAGCTGCCCTTTGTAAAAATTCAGTTTCAGTTTTTTAGCTGATATATTTTTAACATTTAGCTCACTTTCCTCACATTTAGCGCATTTTCCTGACATGTTGAATATTTATATATACATTTAAAATCTAAATGTTAAACCTAAATCTAAATGTTACATCTAAATCTAAATGTTGAATTTATATCTAAATGTTAAATCCTCCAGGCTTTGACCACTGGTGGTGCGTGTGTTGAACTGGTCAGGAGAGCCTTGACGGATCCCCAGTGTGAAGCGAGCGAGACCGACTGTCACCTGGAATAGTGTTACTGTTGCTGTTTGGTGGTGATGTTCTCCAGGTTGTCTCTATCTTCAACCATAGTTTAGTGAGTGTGTAATTGTACAGGTAAGTATTCATAGAATTTATTTTTCTCAACTGTTGTTAAATGTTCATTCTTGCAACTTAACACATTATTTGGGCCTGTAATTAGCTTTTACAGGCACTGATTCAGTGTAAAATCAAAATTGCTTGTTTACATGTGGATGCTGTTTTCTGTCTCAAACTTGTACCTTTGAAAACGAGCATACAATAGAATTAATTTCATTTAGTGTATCTGTCTATTATTGCTAATGTATTTTCTTGCTTCTCCTCTCTAAGTCCAATTGTTTTCCAGTAACGTTATCTGGGAGCAGGAGGAGTATAGGAATACATTGCTGGAAGAACAAGGAACAAAAGCATGGTCAGATGGAGGTGCTGCAGTTGCCACCACAAGAAGACAGTCACCATTCTAAGAAAAATATGTTTTGCTCCATTTCCCAACTAGAATCATGTTACGTTTGTTTGGTTTTTGATTGACTTGGGACACTATGTAAAGCAAAAAGCATGTTACCTGCCATTTAAAAAAATATGACACATTTATTCCAACAATAGTCTTCAACCGGGAGCTACGAAATCTACAAACAAATCCATATTCAGGGGGATAATAAGCCAATAACAGCTGATCTAAAAAGCTCACAGCACGTGGCGACACATTTTGAGCTTGTACATCTCAGACAAATGGGTTTGGTGTAGATAGACAAAAAGAAGCAGGTTGGGTGCAGAAAAACAAGGCAAAGTCACATTTACAATGCTTACCTTTGCATGAATTTGAGAGTAAAAGCCATCTCCGGTGGGTATTGGACGTTGCAGACATAAAACATGGAGAAGACGTAGTTCAGGCCACAATGGGATAAGTGATGTGGTCATTGACAAGTAACCCATCAACAGCAATCTTGAATTGCTGGTCACCTTAAACACAGATAAAAACCATGTACCATACACAAAAAAGAATATCCTATTATTTTCAGGAAAGCAAAACATTTCTTTAATAAACACGACAAAACACCTTATAAAACAGCTTGCTGGGATACAAAAAAGACTACAAACCTCTGACTAGGATGCATGGGGTCACTGGGAGTTCGACTTCAGGATCTGCAGAGATCTGTTTTGGTGACAGACATGACACATGAATTAATGTTTCCAGTGCACACAAACCTGCTGGCAAACCAGTGTCTTCATCAGACAGAGGTAGCCATTAAGCACAGACATTAATGTAAATAGTTTATAGAGAGATAGTTTATATCAGCAATATCAGCAGCACAATTAGGGGAATCTATACTTCATACTGTGGTTGGTTACTTGGTTCACCACTGGATGCAAATAATTACCTTGCACACAGTTCAAAATCTACAACATCCCTTTTTTTGTGGAAGAGTTTATAAGAGTCTTCCTTGAAGTATTTTGTAATGCCACAGATGAGCTGTATTGGACCTTCGCCCGTCTTCATCCCTTTGGAGTCAAGGAAGTCATTGATCCCCTTTTCTTTTTTGGAAAGTTCCTGTTCAAGGTGTTAATTTTGTACAGGTACATAAGACTAACACTCATTTTCGTTTGGCATCCAAAAAATGCAGCTATGGAGAGAATTTTGAAAAAAAAAAAAAAAAAAGATTTAATTTTCATTTGCAACCTTTTTCTGTTTTGATCTCAAATGTTCTGCTTTTTTTGTTGCCACTTCCTGATTTTTGGTCTCAAACCTATTCTATTTAATTGATCTTCCAATTTCTTCTATTTGATTGGTTGCCAGTTTCATTTCATCATTTATCATTTTTGGTCTCAACTCTCTTTTTGGTTGCAAATCTGTTTTTGATTGATTAATAAAGACAAAATTCTCTCCATGTGGAGCAGCACAGCACAAACATAATAATAACAGTAACACCACACCTGTGCCAGCTTGTTTTATACAAAGAAGCCAAGGAGTTTAGATGCATGATCAAACAGGCGAGGAACTTCAAATAGGAATGGCCACTCGTCCTTTACAACGCCAATAGGGATATCATCGTTGTTGAGGATTTCATGCTGAATGGGATATGTTTCAGTCATCAATTCTCGAACAGATGACTCCTAAAGATATGAGGCAGTTAGTCAAACAACCAATTAAAATGATAAAACAGGGTATCAATTTCAATAGACTATGGGCATAGTGATGTCAGACGATCTACAATTTCACAATGTGTAGTTTCAGAAAACTTGCATTAAAACAGAGGGCAAAAACTCACCTGCTTCCAATGCTTTGACAGCTCTGACGAATCTTTTGCACTGAATGAATGGCAGAGTGTCTTTAATGTCCTCCTTGTCCACAAGGCTCAGGTCATCTACAGAGAGAACTCCTAATTCCTCCAGTTTAGCCATGAATCAGTCCCTCCAGGATTTCGCGGGCCTTTTTTGTGATTGTTGCGGCCTAAAATACCTGATGTTGCGGGAGCTTTTCCCAAAAAATGCAATGAAAGTTGCAGTGATTTTTAGTTTGTTGTTGTGATTATATTGCGTGAGGAAGTAAAAGTTGCTATAAGTAATTGTGATTTTCCCTTTTTTACTTTTTTTTTTAAATGAGGATATATTAAATTACTGAAAAAAACATTAAAAGAACAAAGTAACTGAGAAATTCTTGTAAACAACCTTACTAGGGCTGCCAACTCCCTCAACCTCAAATGAGGGACACTTTCCTGGATATCTCAAAAAGATGAGGGACACTTTCTTGCAGGTGTATGCGCACAAAATGGCAAGGTTTTATAAATCCACCAATTTCACAGTTTAAAAGTACAATCCACTACTTGCTCCTTTTCTTGAAATACTGTAGCACTAGAATATAAGCAATAAACCATGTAAAAGGGAGAAAGCAGTTATACAATGTGCAGAGTGCATGCCTGTTTCACAGCTATGCTGTGACTGTGACCGGCATCAACACCAGCTAAAGCCTTTGCATAACAGATCATCTTGCTACAACGGCTTTCCATGCCCTCTACCCCCTACAACAGTCATTGACAGCAACAACGGTCAATACACCACTCGAACATGTGGTACATAACTTGCATATAAAAGCATTTGTGAAATTGTTTTATTATTGTTTTACAACTATACTACACATTCTAATGATATGTTCCTTTTACCAGCACAAATTTTGCCGATGGAGATGCCAGAGGGCATTTGTGCCTGTAAAGGAAGTGTCAGTGTCATCCCGGGGAGGCCTGTTGTATTTGTCAATCTACATGGTAAGTACACAGTCTGACCACTCTTAGTACTGCACCATACTCTTTGGCTCCATAATGACTGATTTACCACTGTTTAGTACTTTATAACATATCAGCTTTCCGGTCATTGGAAAGCTTTGTCATATCATTTTAGTATCGTTTAACACACGTCCTCTGTGCATTTTACAATTTTATTGATTTTCTGTTCAATTCGCCTTTTTCACCTGCCACGTCATTTTGCATTCTAAACAGTGCTTGGGTGGGTAATCAACGTTCTATGGCAACCCATGCGACCTCTGTGCTGAGCAAAACCCATCATTTTGTGTGGATATTTTTCTTACAAGTTTGTCAACAAGTTACGCTGTTGCAAGTTTGACAACTGGGACGCTAGCTAGCAACTAAGTAGCCAACTACCTAGCTGACATTAACGTAAACAACTTACCTGGAAATGAGGTCCGATATCTCTTTTTATTTTCGCTATCCATGCCCGATGTGTGTGATGAATACTGGGAACTGATGGAAACTTTTATTTCTCCCCGATTCGTTTCTTTTATATGACTTGCAGCCTGGCACACAGCAGTAGGACGACATATTTATTAGCAGCAACTGGTAGCCTGGGCCCGCCCATACTTCCTGTGACGCTACATTCAATTTCGCAAGGAAGTCAGTCTGGCCAGGCTGCTGTTTTAGAGGAATTATTTTTCCCAAATCTGTGGGCACCAATGAGAAGCGAGCTTACGCATACGTCATCGTAATGAGTGGTCTGATTGGTTGTACATTCGTCAAGTAGTATACAGAGGCATCTGATGGACGCAGGTTAAGCCCGCCTCCCAGAAGACGTTTAGTACTGTAGGATGGCCAGACTAAGCTCCCATGAGCTTTGTCGCGCAAGCCAGGCTAAGCAACTGGTATTTTGAACCCAGAGGCGTTGATAGAACGTTGCCGTTACCCACCCAAGCACTGTTTGCAAAATGCAAAATGACGTCGCAGGTGAAAAAGGCAAATACCTACAATTTAGAATATAGGCGTGTTTACTAACAGTTTGATTTTCATATATTTCTGCAGTATATCTTTTCTGAGAGACAATCATAACATGACTCTATTATATCCTTTTTTTATCAGGACGCTATGATGTTAACCTCCCAGAAGTAGAATGTAACACTTGTTGTGCCACCTGGGTGCCGAAACTATGTGATGTGCAAATGAGTGGCTACTGGCCAGCCACTGTGAATTTCTCCATCATATTTGACATCCAGGTATTTGAGTTCTTTAGAGAGCTTAAGCTGGTTGCTCCAGGGACTTCACGGTTAACATTTATAAGGATGTTGGATTTTCAGACAAACAAGTATGGCAGAGTAAGGTTTTCTGGAGTATGCACAATCTGCAAATCAAATCTGTTCAGGCTTACAGCTTTTTGAGTATAATTTTCATTTCATTTTCTACAGACAGGAAAGGTGTGCTCCACTACATTTTACAGTAGCTTCATGGAGTGGGTCATCTGTGTCTACCAGGTGGACATCATGTGCAATGGGCAGCATTTCACTTGTTCTGCCTGTACCCCTAACATCATGGCTGTTGCTGTCGATGGTAACAGGGAGCTGTACAGATTCAAGAAATCAGGGTTTGTGTTGGACAGTTGATTTTCACAGATCAATTTTACAATTCTATATTATTGTTTACGTTGGATTTAAGAATTTGTATGTTTGCTATGCAGCTCTCAGGAGAAAGGTTATTTTGAAGGTGCAGTTATTTCTAAGGATGATGACGTTTCAGCATTTGTGGACAACATACATGCAAAGTCCAAACATGTAAGCATCTTGTATGTCTGATTTGTATACATGTGATAACTTTTGTACAGGGGATAAACACAAACACTTTTAGCTCTTGTATTCCAAAAAGGTAACTGTTGTTTTTACCTTGGAGTCGGATAGGGGTATATGTGGTCGGGCAGTTCTTAATGCAGCCAAAGAAACCAGCAAAAAGAAGAATTCCACAATTGATGAACAGGTAAGAGCTTATTTGTTATTCTCATTAAAACTCATAAACTGATATATTTGGAAACTTTGATAGCTCATAGTTAGATTTAACAACACAAACTTAATGATGGTGTAGTTTTCTGATGTTTTCAGTAAAAGTTCGTTTGACATTTGTGTGTCATTGTGCTGATATCAGTCTATTGTACCATACTTGAATGTTATTTCTATTTCAAAGGGTCTAGAAGTAGCAGTTTGCCGCCATGGCATTATTCTACGTGCACTTAACATGTACAGGTTAGTTTCCCTAATTCTAAATATTCATGTATTATAAATATTATAATGTAAACTAATTCTAAACATTCTTGTAGGAGTGAGATCTATGCCTATCCACTATACCTGCAGAAAGAGATTTCCATCATGGAACCTAAGTTCTTTTGCATGGATGTCATTTGCCAATATTGGCCATACCTGGAGAGAGTTGTGAAGGCCTGCCCTGAGTTAAGCCACCTGCTGGCCATGAGGCCCTTACTTTCTGTACTTCATGCAAAAGCACACAGCATGAAATGTGAGGTACTATATACTATTTACATCCACACCATCTCATATCACAATTCTAAATATCCCTATACTATATAATTCTAAATATAGAAGTGTGGGGAATTAAATCACCAGCGAGCTGCAGCATTTTTCTGCTTTTCAAATGTACAAACTACCTTTCGTGGCCCTGACCATTCTGACGATGGATGACTTAAATATACATGTACACCGGAAATGGCAGGTAAACAGTTTCTCTTATACTGCATATATTTAGGGAAATTTTTGAAAATAAACTTGAAATTCTCAGATCAAATGGAGCGCAGGGAATCAGGTTGGTGCTGGTTCCACCTTAGGAGAGGAGGTGGAGATGGTAAATTCATTCCTTTCAAGGACTGCCATCACTACAAAATACATGGGAAAAGGAGGTAAGTGTGAGTATGTTTGTGATAGAAGATGTCTGTGATTTCATCATAGGTGTATTATGAAATAAACTTTACTGTCTAGCAATTGCTAAGTCTATTTTGTACATACAGGTAACTCTGGATGTACACTCTCATTCACCAAACAGTGTAATGTTGTCTATCTTCATCTTCAGCCCGCACAGACATGCTCAGCATGCAGATAATGGATTGGAACAAAAGAAAAGATGACGGCATGTGTGACACATTATGTAGAAGGTTCCGAAAAGTAAGTCTGATCTCAATGTTACAACTTTGTCTAGGAAATTGTTATTTTGCTACAAATATTACATGCCAAGCCATAGAGAGATCACTATTCAGCTTTATGATGGAGGTAGACTGAGTTGTCAGGGTCTCTAAAGAACTGAGCCACTAGAGAGGTCCATCTATGGTTTTCATTTCCATTAAGATGAAATCTTGTCTTTATAGACTCAGCTGGGTATTATGAGAAACAAAAGAGACCTGGAGAAGATGAAACTGGAATTCTCGATAAATGGTCACACCATTCAGCACTGGACAACAGCTGTCCTGGACTGGGCCTCTTGTGGTAATTTAATTCTAATTCATAATCTTAATTTCAAGGCCATACTCATAAATGTGTTATGTCTTACTAACATCTCATTGCTATATATATAAGTATCTACAGACAAAGATCAAATGTCTCAGCTATGTCGGAAAATTGAGGAGACAGCTCTGGGTCTGAGGCAGCGCCGACTGCGGCTTTACAGCCAAACAGGTATACTCTTTGTAGCAATTTGATGTACTCTGTCTTTGCATGTCTTGTCTTGCCTTAATTCCATGCTTGCACTATTTGCTACCATTGGTCACGTTTTAAGAATTTCACAGAGTGCAGAGTTTCACTATAATAAGGCATCACTAGACATGTTACATCTGTGGCGTTATGCCTTGTTTGATGTGTTGCAGACAGCAGCTCTGGAAGGTCTGTAATCCGTTGCCACATGTGGAGGGACCGGAAGAAGCTGGAGGCCCTTGTTGCACGATACGATCATTTGGTCCAACCCAATGAAAAAATCTCTGATTATGCAAAGACACTGCAAGCAGGCTACATCCTCCCATGGCTTCAACCTGCTAATGGTATTTATTATTTTTAATACAAAAATATGGTCTAAAATGCACTGTGATTTTCGCTGTTGTAATTTACTTGTGAACCAATAACTTAAGTGCTCCTGTTTGCAGCGGCTGGCCAGCACGTGTTTGAGTAAACATATGTAATTGTATAATAAGATTCAAAAATAGTTTGAAATTTCGAAATGTTGAAGGAGGTTAGAGACGATGCTGAAGTTGGTATGGTCCATTGGATACCTTAAGCTACCTTAATTCAACAATAACAAGTTAATGTGGTTTTGCATTCTATAATACCTTTAAAATGATAGAACATCACCCCTATTCAATGCACTGAAACAAGACTCAGTCTTGTTTTGACGCTTACCTGAGGGCAGCTGGTCAACATTGTCTGTAAAAGACAAGATGGAAAATATCTTATTTCACTCTACACAAAGCATTCCTTACATGGGAATATTTATTTTGTTTTGTAGTTTACCTGACAGAGAGTCCTGAGATGCTTTTGAAAACAACAGAAAGTATATATTAATAGATGCTACCCAACATTTTGTTTTACAGTAGGCTGTGACTGCTGTTTATAATTATGAAACATCACCCCTACTCAATGCACAAAAAAACAAAACTCAGTCCTGTTTTGACACTTACCTGAGGGCAGCTGGTCAACATTGGCTGTAAAAGACAAGATGGAGATTATAAATCAGAAGAGTTGGGTCTTTGAGAGCTTTTAGAGAGTAGGGAAGCTCCTGCTCTCATATAAAACCTGCTCGATTTTTTGCTCATTGGGCCTCTTTGTGTTAAGCGCTTTGAAATCTGAATCTTTGAAAAACTGAATCTATCGAACAGAACCCTATGACATCCTTCAAAATCTTTACTACAGGACCTTTATCCTACTGTGTAACTTACTGGAGGATGACTGGCCATTGGCTAGGAAGAGCAAGAGAGAACACTTTACACAACATCCTGTTGTACAATACAAAATGCCTGTATTAATAACACAAAACTTTAAAGAGGGGCTGAGCAACATTCTGTTTTTCTCTCTCACAAGCTCCCTCTAAAGACCGCTGTATTGCATTGTATTGCACTGCATTCTACTGGAGGTGGACAGCGCTGCTGAAAATTGCGGGTGCTGTATCTACCGCTATTGGTCACAGTGGCGCATTCTACACCATTCGTTCGCCATGTAATGACTAATTTTAGCATCCTAAACAGTATGAAACTGATTAATTAAATGAAAAATGTGGCATAGTGGGCCTTTTAAAGATGAAAAGTACCTGACCAATTACTAGTTAAAACCCTCCTGCATTATTGAAGAATATTAAATAGCTGATAGAACACATATGACTTAGTAGCTATAGTATAGTAGATACAGTAACTACTTCAATAAACCTGATATTGTGTATTTACCTTTCACAAGTCTCTCATACAGATCAAGCATAAGCTTTAATCGCCTATCCTCTCCAAACATTGACCTTGTGCATGTCCTTTTATCTTTTAAATAAAAGAGCACGGGTTGTGCTCCCAGTGCCTCCAATTTTTGCATCTGTGAGGAAATATGTCTTTTTAAAATAGGAATACATGTCCTTCATTAAACAAAAATGATCATATACTGTACTGAAATATTAGCAGCTATTCTTATAAACTTCCACACCAATACATCTTACCGAAACATCCACTGTGTCATACACCTTGTATGTGTTGCTTGACTTTTGCTGCCCATGTGCTATTGTACTTCCCCTTTGCATCCTTCACCCGCTGCTTCTGGGGAAGCATCTCTCCACAAGGGCAAACCTTGGTTGCATTGCCCCGCATTGCCCACATCGCACTTGCCGCACTTTCTCGATCGGATTCCTGGTGCCATTCTGACCTGAAAAATACATGGCCCTGCAAATCACTGATACTGAAGGCCTTGAGAATAGCCCCAATTCTATCTGCCACTACCGAAGGTTAGGTATAAGCTCAAAGACTTAAGTGGAAGCATAAGCTTAAGCCATGTAAACCATAGCTCTCAAACTCTGACCCGGGGGCAAAATCTGTCCCTCTGTGTAATTAAATTTGGCCCGCAAGATCATATCACATGTGCATAAGAGCTGGTCTGCCAAAGTGCACACATCTCTAATACTACCATACTACCCTGAATGCTTTGTTATTGCATTGCCCACACGGTTGGGATCACCAATGACGCCTCCTTTTCTGTTGAGTCATTAGTATCCATGCTACCAGTCAGCCTGAACAAACTTAACACACCCTTCCTTAAACATGACCAAACAAAAGATGGAAAACAGCTTTCGAAAGAGTTTGGAGGCAGATTGGCCCACGACTACCTCCTAGTTTTAAATTTTGGCCCACTGTGAATTTGAGTTTAACACCCCTGAGGCAGAGAACAAAACACCACAGATACAGTATGACAAGTAGGGTATAGAAGGTAGTAGAAAGTAGTCTATGCTCTTGTTTAACTTCATAGCATGTTTGGGCAATTCAACACTGACATTACTTATGCCAAAGGTATTAAAATTATACACTGGCATTGCTCGGTTCATGTTGGGAAATCAGGCTTTTTTTTTGTCTCATCAGCATTCATTCAAAAACTAATAACAACATTCAAAATAAATAAGCATTGCACAAAGTGACAAAGCCAGAACTACAGTGTCATCATCTTTGATAACTTCTGTCTCCTACACTTTCTGTTTGATTGTTCTTGGAGCTTCCACTTTTCTGTCTTCTGCTTCTCTCTTAACACCTCCATCTTTATTATTTGCAGAGTTGGTGCTGCATGTTTGTGCGCCAGTTTGAAAAAGAAAGTGAAAAGTGTTTTGTATTTAATGATTTAATTAATATAATATAATATAAATTACAAAAGTTTCATGTTTCCTTGATTTCATACGACTCGACCGACCGCAACCCAAATACCATTAAACATGCTGTATTTTTTTTACTGGAACCCACAGCAAGCACCCGCTTATTTGGATCAGACCGCGAATCGCTGCACTATGCTATTAGGATACCTGGAAAGACAGTCTAAGTTTAATGACCTACATTCAATTCAAATGTTTAATCTGAACATGGATTAAACTAGATAATGGATATTTAATGGATTTTTAATCATATATACAACATGATGTTATTCTGTTCAGTTAGCTGCATTGACACTACCACCCTGCTACTAGGCTATTCTCAGCATTAACACAACCAAAACACAGAAAAAACAACACGTAAGGAGAATATCAGGCAATAAACACTTCCTAAATGGTAATCATAAATGGGCCTCTAGCGACGTGATAAGCAGTTGTATGGATGAACATTTTAAACGTTAATATTTCATGGGACATACATGCTTTACTTACCTAGTTCGCAATCAAATGAAGACGAGGAAGCATGGAGAAGAGACGGACGGATTTGTCAAAACAGTCCAAGATGCGTCCTGTTTGCGCATATTCTTCGGCGCCCCATTCAAATGCATTGCCCATTTTTCCTCGATTCCTGGAATCCCCGAAGTTTACAGAACCAGCATAATTACAAAGTGAAAAGCTACACTTCCATACAGAAAAACACTGATTTTAAAGTTTACAAAAGTAATGTCGGCTAATAGATCAGGCCGCTAGAAGTTGCTGGCCATTCTGTCAAAAGGCTTCGTTTGATTTTTTACGAACGGGTCGTAGAAAATGATACGAAAATTGAGGGTGGCGAAATCGTATGAATTCCTACGATAATACAATGAGAACAGGTTGACCATCTCTCTATCATGTCTTGATGCATAAATGCCCAGAAGAGAAAGTAAACGGAAATTCCACCGGGATCTGGCAAATATACACCATCATCAAAACTAGGTTCACTTGCTAACGTCACAGTCACAGATTGGCAGCAAGTGCAAAGAGTTTAGGAGAATCTCAACCAGACCACTATCCACAGAATAGTTTATGCATAACCAATTTGGAACAACCAGATCAATCGTATTTAGCCTGTAAAGCCAGCTAGACCATCATGTAAACAAATACCGGTACACAGAAGTAAACAGACACAAATTTTAAACCAAACTTCTTACCTTACCGCCCACCACATCCAGATTTCCGTCTTCAACTCTTTTTGGTTAACTGGTACACTTTTATACAGTACGTACGTTTAACTGAACAATCACACCAACTACAATTAATAAGCTTAGCATACTTCAACTTCAACCAATCCCCGTGAATTCAGGGCAGTGTTGCAATTTTAAATGATCACCGCAACTTTCCAGCAAAATTGACCAATCATTTGCGTGGTCATAGACCAATTATTTGCGTGGTCATTTTAACTGGGGACAAGTCCCCAACACTATTTATGATGAACAGTTTTGTCCCCGCCACATTTAATGTTTATCAATTTGGCATTAATGAGGTTGCAAATCGCAACATCGCGAAATCCTGGAGGGTCTGATGAATGTATCCATCTGATCGCTAGGCTACTGAGAGATGGCATTGCTTTCTTAACATAGTTTTTCTCAAGTTTCATGTTGGTGTGTGTTTAAGAGGAAAGAGCCACCGAGTACCTCTCTGGTAAGAATAAAGTGGATGCATCCATCACGTTTGTTCAAATCATGGCAACTGAACAGGTCAGAAGTATTTTCATCAAGTTCATAGTCCAAGCTCAGGTACCCAGCTGGCAGTTTTCCCTCGAAACAAAAGTGGGACAGTAGTTTCATTTTTTACAAAAATGCTTGCTATTTGTCCTCACTGCAGCTTCATCAACCGTCTCTGCTATAACAATCCACACACGTGGCTAATTTACACACACTCACAGAAACGCGCCCGCACGCCCAACTTATGGGCTAACTTTAGCTGGGCAAACGGCCGTTGTCCATCCACGCTTTAAAATAACGCAAAACGCACGCATTCAAATGTTACTATGAAACACACACGGCAACCAACTGACTATCGAGGCCAAATTTCATGTACGAGAAGGAACAGAAAATTTACTTTTGACGTACTTACAATGCGCAGGCGGCGGGCTAATGCTAACGCAGCTAGCAGCAAGCGTCCACTCACGTCCACCGGTACTTAGGAAGAAAAGATGCTTATCATCAAGGGCGTCAGTTTGTTTTTAAAAGTGCTGGGGACAATAACCATAAACTTAAACATGGTTTGAAGAGTGCTGGGAACATGCATTCATCCGTTTGACGTTCCATTACAATGAATACACTGCATTACGGTCTATTCATAGGTGTATTTAATCAATAAAGGTTTACGCATACGTGTTTTGTATCGTTTTTACAAAGAGCGTTGAAACTACAATCGGGCTATGACTATGCCAATGTTAAGAATACAGCAATTCAATGGGTTTCCGAACTTAACATTGGGAATTTTTAAAACATGACATGACGCCGGGCAAACTTCATAACAGAGAGCGAGCATGGGAAATAAGTTTAGGCTACCCGGCCGTAGAGGGGATATGAAAACAAAGGGGCATACTGAGCATCAACCTTCTGTAGAAGAGCAATCTGCAAGTAGCAGACTATCTCGCTGTATCGTGTCTTGATGCATAAATGCCCAGAAGAGAAAGTAAACGGAAATTCCACCGGGATCTGGCAAATCTACATCAAAAAGGTTCACTCATTGCTAACGTCAGTCACAGCAAGTGCAGAGTTTAGGACTTATGCAAGGTTACTTAAGGATACATCTATCTCGACCAGACCACTATCCACATAATAACACCACGATACAACTGTTTATGCATAACCAATTTGGAACAACCAGATCAATCGTATTTAGCCTGTAAAGCCAGCACAGCAGACGATCATGTAAACAAATATCGGTAGACAGACACAAATTTGAAGTAAACCAAACTTCTTACCTTACCGCTCTCCACATCCAGGTTATGATGTTCATTATAGTTATCAATTTTCACAAGTGTCAGAAGTGCTTTTACAGACAGCTAAAGCGTAGCCTATGCTATTTTCTGAGGCTAAGACCGTACTGCATTATGTCTAAGAGAAAAAAACTGATAATTCATCCCAATAACTGATAATTTTTCAGCAAGCAACAATGTGCTGCAGTCCTACACATAAGACGAACTAAAATTAGCATGTTATATCTTGTTTGATATTAACTTGCAGTTACAGTTAGCCTAACTATAGTTATAGACCTTGCCAAGCAGTTGCAACATGCCAGCTATGCATTCTGCTTTGACTAGAAATTCGTCGTCTCTAGATTTCCGTCTTCAACTCTTTTTGGTTAACTGGTACACTTTTATACAGTAAGGCTAAATGTGATTTAAAATGCACATGTATAGCCTACATGATGTCATATAATATATTTCCATAGCTATTGCTATCCACACACTCACAAGCGACGTGGCGAGATGAAAAATGATTAACGTTAGCCTACATAAAGTTATTTTTTATTAATGGGCTGAATTATCTGATCACTTTCTCCTCTGTCACGGCCACATCCGTGCGCAGGCCCCTAAGTTTCCATTCCTTGTGGAGAGGCCGGTGTTAGAGCCTGTCACATGATGCTCCAAACCATAGACATAGAACGCAACTCTCAAAATACATAGTTAGGCTACATTGTTGCAAGTAAAGGAACATAGCTGTTGTTTCTGCGGCTCCGGTGAATTATTAATGGGGATTTTCGCTTTAAATGTAACCATTTGAACCATTTTTTTTACCTCATTAATGACAAATTGATAAACATTGTTAAATGTGGCGGGGACAAAAATGTTCATCATAAAATGTGCTGGGGGCTTGTCCCCAGCGTCCCCAGTTAAAATGATGCCTATGCTTATCATGTGTTTAACGCAATATATTTTGTTTGAGAGGTGGCACTCCATTCCTATTCTCATTACACACAACCAACCTGTTTCCAACTATCCATGTGACTCGCAGAACTTCAGGCAGGCACTGACAACAAGCAATATTCTAAAAAGCATTGTTCCAAGTCTCAAAAAAGCGAATATTCCAAGGTATCTGCATTGCCCCACCCAGTGGTCACAACAAAGGTATTTTTGCCTGCAGCAGATTGTGTACCGACAGGTTACAATAGTAAAGAATAGTTTCTCTTTTATTACAAGTTATTGTACTCACTCACAATTTCTTTTCAGGAGAAATGAAACTCAGAAGTCGAGAAGCAATTGTGATTCATGAGCATGAGCTCAGGGTGTGTGGAGATTTTTTTTCATCGAGCAAGCTTAAAAAGACACGCTTGATTGAGTGAGACATCAAGAGAAGATTCTTCAACACTAGGTAGGTTCTTTCAGTCTTGCACTGCATTCAACATCTTTTTTGCTGTTGTTTTTTACCTAAAACTATACAGAAAAGGAGAATCAAACATGTTACTCAATATTTTGAATAAGAAATGTGCTTACATACATACATATTTAAACATTTACAAACACACACACACACACACACATATATATATATATGTGTGTGTGTGTGTGTGTGTGTGTGTGTGTGTTTAAATATGCATATAACGTTTAAATATGCATAGAAAGTAAACATGTGGGAACTTCTGGTGCTTACTGGGTTCCAATGTCTTTGGTACCCAACACTGACAATATTCCCCATATCACATACAGACTGCAGGAGTGCCAGGCACAGTCAGGCACAGCCTCTCTGTGTTCCAATTTCGTGGACATGCCTATCGGTTGTGTCTCTGTGGGCTATAATGTGGTCTTCACATTTTTTTCTCTTTGTCACTCAGGTTAATCTTGTTTTGAAGTAATGGCTGAGAGAGCACAGAACCCAAATCAGACAGACATTGATGATGTACAGAATGGTATTCATGCACTACAGTTGGAGCATGTGAGTATAGCATGAGACAAAAAAAAACTTGGCAGTGAGGCTTAGCCCTCATGTTTTGTATTTACCAGATCAACGGATATCAGAATATGTTCTTGTTCTGAACTTAGACACAACTGAAATGTACTGTAATGTGCTTTATGTTTGTTTGTTTATTTACTGCTGTGGTAGATTTCCAGAGATACAAATGCAATAAGTAATGCTCCTTTTTTTTTACCAAAAAAGTAATGAGAATAATGCTCTCTCTGTCTCTCTCTCTCTCTCTCTCTCTCTCTCTCTTTCACACACACACACACACACACACACACACACACACACACACGTATGTATGTATGTATGAATGTATGTATATGTACATTGCACACATATATACACACAAGTACACATTGTTTAACAGTACTGTGACAATACCAATGCGGAGCTGGACAGAGGCGTGGGGATATGTCATATCCTGTTACACTCAGAAATTAGCATTGGAGGTGTTTGGAAAAGATGTTCTTGCCAATTCCACTGTACATGCGAACAGAGAGAGACCGCAGCTGGACCAAATCCAAATGCGTGCTATAATTGGTATGCAAATCAGTTCTAAAGATTCTGTGTGTTTTGTGTGTGTGTATGTGTTTAAATTGCTGTAGTATTGCTGAGTCATATATTTTCTGCAGTTTAATACTTGTAAAGGTATTCACTCTGGCTGTTTTTGTCTATTCTGTTAAAAGATGAGGTCATTAATAAGTTTCCAGAGGCAACAGAAGAGAGAGTCAAAGCTGCCTTAAAAAGAAAATGTGACAATGAGCATCACCAGCAGGGCCAGAGGTAGAGTGGGACCAGAGGGAACTCCTAAAAACATCCAGCCTCACCCACCAGATGTTCATCAAAGGAGCATGTACTGTATTCATTGCTATCACATGCTTGCATTATAAATTGAATGTTTTTTTTTTAAGTAAATGAATTAATGGAAAAAAAAGCTACAAAGGTGAATTAACATGGGACTAGCTATTACAACGAGTGATTTTCCAATCAAATCTAGTGAGTTACATGTAATGGAATGTTTTTTTTTTGTTTCTGTTTGGATGCTTTTGTTTCTCAATGATGCTGCCTGCATAATTCTTCTTTGTCCAACCTCTGAAAGATCCCGAGCTCACACCAAACTAATACAATTGATTTATGTATGTCATTTATATTAGAACATAAGTGCTTTCTCTATAGGAGATTTTATCTATGTCCAGACTTGTGTTTGTAATGGTATACGAAGTCCCCTCTAGGGGACCAATGAATCTTAAACCCACTATGTGTAAGTTTTATTTTTTTTGTATGAGAATTTCTCCCATCTATCGGCAAAGTGGTATACTGCACACGTTTGAATAAAATGTATTAGCCCTCCCCTTCCCATGGTCCTCATTTCCCATGGTCTTCATTTTGGAAATGGCGGCACAAAATGGATATTCTCATTTGGTACCCAACCACATCTACATATAAATGGAAATTACCAAGTTTACGGGAACACTACAATTTATTCATGGAGGTAATTACCATTGTTTTACATTATATTTTTAAAATAAAAAATATATTTTTAATAAAAGACGAAGATAAATAGAAGATAAATCCTACACATAGTGGCTTTAAAGAGTTAATAAGGGGTTCATGATGCAAATATCTATTCATTAGTTAAGATAAAACACAGAAATTCTCCTTTGCATTGGGAAGTGCCTATGACATCCATTTTTCAAAGGCAAAAGACATCAGATCAACTAAGGATAAAAAATTGATTTGATTTGTGTGTTATTTATCTTCTAAATTACTTGAAAGATGCTATTTACATTGTCTTACAGTATAATTGCATGACTGCTAGCTTTCACACAATGACAGTTGGGTGGATCAGCCTGCAAACTACATTCAAATAGTTGTATTAACTGCCATCCAGTGCCATGACCATTAATGACCCTTTATTCATGTTCATGACTGTTGTCATTAGGTGTCATTCGGTTTTTGAAATGCAGACTGGGATGTAGGCTGCACAAAAACCGAATGACACTTAATGACAGCAGTCTTAAACATGAATGAAGTGTCATTAATGGTCATGATACGTGTCATGTCATGTTTGTGACAGGCTCATGTCACCCTTATGTAGACCCCTTCAAATAAAGTGTTACCAATGTTTCTTTGGTCAATGCCAATGTGATGGACACACTATGTTTTATGTCAGTCAATCACAGATTTCCATGGTGAACTTAAGTTGCTGTATCGTGTTAAAGGTTAAATGCATCTACACATGGCTATAGGTATATTTTATGAGGCTGGGTCTGAACATTACATAATGCCAACATTCATGAAGAATGGACAGAATCTGTGGCCTGTGAAAACCGAATCCAATAATGCCATTATTGCTAAGACAATGACATCACAAATGTCCAATATCCTTGGGGCTCTCCACAGTAGACTATGACTAGGAGGTACACTTGCAATATCAGTGCAAAAGCTTCAACAGCTATTTGCAAAATGTTGATGCAAATGCAAAATGTTTCTAGGTCCTCACAAATACATCTACAACCAAACTAGGACATTTGTATGCTGCCAATTTTGTTCAGCTGCTTTGACTGAACGCTTGGGAAAATTGAAGCGCCAATAAGTAGCCTTTAAATCAATTTGGTCAATTGGTTAATTTCAGGATGAAGGAAAATCATTTTTTGACATATTGGCTTTATGGTTCAGAAGTTACAGTCATGGATGCAACTCCAGCTTTGAATATAGTATATATATATATATAATATAATATATTTGAATATAGTAATAATAATAAAAACAATAATAATAAAACACTGGCTCATCATAGAAAGGAAAGGGGGTTTAAAAAGGGGGAATGAAGGCTTAGTTAATGCAGTGTCTCCAAATTTTATTGTTGTGTTATCTAGAGTGTTCTTTAGTCTTTTAATGTGTGCATCTGATATGGTGATTGAAAGTAATTTATTGACAAAGAAACATAAAATGGAGAATAACTTAAGGATAATTTAATGATAAATAACAAACTTATGAGCAAATGAACCAAACTGTGCCAGAATAATAAAACACACACATGAAAACTATTACAGTATATTACAAATTCCACCTACATCCTGCATCCTCCGACATACCCTTTCTGCTGTCCATGTGGGTCAGGGTATTTTCCTTAATCTTCCAGACACAGCAGCTTGGAATGACCACCCAGTGCCCTGAACCAAAGGCCCCATATTGCCACACAACATATTGTCTGGCAGCATTTCTGAACTGTTTGTTGCTTTCCCCTGGATCTTGAACATACTATACAGCCCTTATTTCAGATCCTTCTGAAAGGTTTGAAGACTGCTGCATCTACAATGTAAAGTTCAAAGTCAGGAAGACAGATGCAGTCTTGTGGATGTTGCCCACAACATTTGCACTCAATGTTGGTTGTCATCTCCCTGTTAGAGTGTTCTCAAAACACTCAGGCTACACACATAATGCTCAGCCACTTCATGGAGCCATAAATTAAACGGAACCATAGCTGCATTAAAAGCAAGGACTACTGAGAACTTCTAGTTCTGAGAACTCAGCATACATAGTGGCTGGCGTATAGCCCTTACATGTCAGAGTAGGGGGAGTAACAGGCGGGGGTGTAACAGGCAAGGAATAGTGGAGAGAGAGTGTGTAACAGGGGAGGGTCCATCAGAGCCACATCATACACACAGGTGGTTTCAGATACTGGGTTGGCTTTGCCATTCATACTTTTTCACACCGAGACTGAGGTGCTGGTGGTGTAGCTCAAAGAGTGTTAACCCAGGATGGAGTGGAACAGAAGCAGCAGAGACCAACAGCAGCATCACTCTGGTAACTATGCTTTGTCATTTGAATAACCATCTTACTTTGCCTCAAAATCTAAGTGTTACATAAACAATCTGACTTATGTGTAAGTACTAAGTAGGTACTTATAAAAAAATACTGTAAGTGTTTTTAAGTAAAAGCACCCTAATTCCCATAGGCTGTGGCATTTTGTAAAAATGTATTGTATATATATACTGTATACTGACTTAGACAGTAATGCTGCAGCTGCTGCTGGGCTTTAGTGGGTATATATTAAGTGCAACAAGGAGCTTGAAAACCTGAAGAAAACAGAAAATAATTGAGAAATTGACCTTGAGCAAAGCTGAAGAAAACTGGGAAGTTTGGAAACATTGTTGCGGGCAGTGACAATGAGAACCTCACATGTCTCCGAGAGAAAGAAAAAGGGAGTGTGGAGGAGAGATGAGACAGGCAGGCAACTGCAAGGCCAGGGTCTAGATAAAGCAGCCTAGTCACACACTAGCACATTCAGGCAACCCAGATGAGTTGGTAAATTCAATAAAGTGGTAATAAATTCAATAAGTGCTAATAAATAAATGCTATTCACAATATACTGTAAATAGCGTTTATTATTCATATAAATGTAGCATAATCACTTTTCGGGTCTAATGCGGTAAGAGGGGATTGTGAAGCATCTAGTCAGAATTGGGGGAAAAAACACATGGAAAGGGAGGACTAATTTATGTTTTAGAAAAAAACAACGAGAGGCCCACTGGCGGATTTATCAGAAAATAACTGATTTATGTTTGCACAAAATACCAATGGCAGACACAAATGAATTACGGCTCAAACTGGGACTAAAAAAGTGAGCAAGGTCATCACAAACAAATGAAAAAAGGAACTGAGAGTGAATAAAACTGTGGGTGAACACCCCCATCTTGTGGCCAAACTATGCTACTACACCCCAGTTGGTGAGCTCTGTGCAAAAGCTTAACAGATAATAATTTTGTGTCTAATTGGACAGATGCCACTTGAAACTGATTTGAAACTTTGTGAAACTCAGTTGGGCGTATGTGAATGAAGAAGCCGGTCAAAAAAAACTAAAAATGCAACAGTGAATGTCATTGGAGTTTGACTCTTCGTCCATTTCCCCAACAGCCACAAGAAACTGGTCCAAAGGAAGATACTATCCCAATGATGTGGACTACAGGAGGCGACGTATAACAAGCACTGAACCAGACAAAAGCCTTTATTTGAAACAAGAACCTGGTAAAAGAGATGCCCGGCGTTCCAAACCTGTGCTCCATAACACGCGTTCAGAGTGCGTCCCGTCTGTTCCTACTGAACCGGGGGTCCAGGTGGGGGAGGAAGTTAATATGAAGGGGAGAGATTGTGGTAAGCTCAGCGGACATGAGGGTCATGCTCAAGGCACATTCCCAGAGAGCAACGGTGAAGTCCATAAGCGAGTATCCCAAAGAGTTTCCAGAGATGGCCACACTGTACATGGGGTTCATGATGACAAAGTAAAAGGTGACTACCAAGATGTAACAACTAGAGTCTACTGTAAAACCATTCTGTCTTTCAGTCCCTTTTTCTGTAGGTCTATAAATACCTGTTAATACCTGATCCCTGTCAATTGTCTTGCCTGCTGCAGAGGCTACTAAAAATATTCCACTTACAATATTCATGACTTTTTTTCTGTTCCATCACTTTATCTGTGACCAAGCAGACATGCTGAGAGACGTGCTAAAACTGGTGAAGAACATAAAAGAGGAAAGTATCAGAGGCCTCAAAAGCCAAGGCATCATGACGGACACTGTTGCTGGTTTCCAAAAGCGGCCCAAAAAAAGAGTGTCATTTGATCTCTCTGTCACTCACAGCACTCACAAAGGTCAGTATAAGACACAGACAAAATTAAGTTAATTTACCTGTGTGATTGTCGATGTGTATGAAGTCTTGCCTGGGATGCCTTTTTAAACACAATGGTCTCTTTGATGTAGTTTGTATGGCAGTTTTGATTTCCTGTATGCCATACAAAATTATGTGTTTTCATGTAACTTGTAAATTTCATTGTACACCTAACCAAATGTTATGATAGAGAAATCCTTTAGACTTAGTCAATATATCATTATTGTTCTATTTTACATCATTCTGGACAGGTGACCACATGAATTTAAAACCTGACACGTTTAAAGAAGTTGGGAATGAGGAGTACTCAAGAACATCTGACTGGTATAATCACTGTACCGATTCAGACACTAGCTGCTGTGTCTTTAGTGATCAATGTGTTGCTAATGGAATTTGCATCAAACAGATAGGTGAGAAACAGATTCAGAAACAGAATCAGATTTTTGCTGATGTTTATTATTACTATTATTATTATTATTATTAATAATAATACTACTAATAATAATACTTTTATAATTCATTAAGTGATAAAATGTATTTACTCACTGAGAGATGATTCCCACCACATTTGTTGCTAGGCTATAACATCAAGTCTTAAACAAGATTGACTACATTTGCAATACTCATTTATTCCAAAATTGATAAAAAATGTTATCACATTTGTTGTCTAGATAACCAAGTGGACTGTGAAACTGAAGTGCTAAAAATGATTGTAAAGGATCTGCATCCGTTGCACTTAGTTGAAGAGACAGGATTCAGAGCCATGATAAGAGCTCTAAATCCATCTGGTAAAATCCCAGCAAATGCATCTTCACTTCGCTCAGAGCTTCAGAGAATGTATAAAGACAAAAAGATGGAGATCATAAAGGCTTTACAGTGCTCAGATCACATTGTGCTAACAGCTGAGATGTGGCAAAGGTCATTGGAAGACCACATGACAGTTAGCTGCCACTTCATTGACGAGAAATGGGTGCGGAAATCCTATATTCTGGAGACCGTACCCCTTTTGGAGGGTCACTTTGCCGACAGTGCTGTGGCCAGTATAGCAGAGGCATGGGGCATAGACAAGAAAATCAGTGTGCTTATCTCCAACTTGCCGAACATGAAGAAGAACTTCAAAAAAAGGAGTTGGTACAAAATGCCCTGCTTTGCTCACATCCTTGACACCCTGTTTGGAACTGTGATCACATCACTTTGGGGAGATCACTGGAACAACCTCTTGAGGAAGTGCTACAATATCCTAAATGACATCAGTAGCAAACAACAAAATGTACAACAATTCAGGGAGAATCAGGGTGTTCTTCCCCAGCACTGGGCATTGGATGAAAGGTGGTCATCGGCCTTGCTATTGATCGAATGGACATTAGGACAAATTGTTCCTATCAAAGTTAGCCTTATTTGTCAGGCTAAGAGTGAAATCTGGATAAGTGTGGATGAAGAGGAGAAGCTCATTCAAGCAAAGGAAGTACTCAGTGTCTTCAGAGATGCCACAAACC
This sequence comes from Limnothrissa miodon, assembly GCA_017657215.1. Lineage (NCBI taxonomy): Eukaryota > Metazoa > Chordata > Actinopteri > Clupeiformes > Clupeidae > Limnothrissa > Limnothrissa miodon. The sequence goes on from JAGFZM010000193.1 coordinate 142,755, forward strand.
ACATGGAGCATGGCTTCTATTCTATTTCAGAGATATTCCCTCTTCTGCTGAAAATACATAGCAAACTGACAAAACTTAACACTGATGTAGCGACAGATATTGCAAGAAAATGTGAGAAGCACATATTCGACATGAAACAAAGTAACTGGTTTACCTTCAGTACTGTTCTGGACCCAAGATTCAAAATGTCACACCTCCTTGATCAGATCGAAAGGGATGAAATTGTGAAAGAAGCTATGAAGATAACTTCCACTGTGGCTAATCAGAGTGAGTCTTTTTTGAATAGATTAAAATCAGTCGTAGATAGTTACATACAAGAAGATCCTTTGCCAAAAGACAAGAACCCACTTGAATTCTGGAAGTTTCAAAAAGACCTCACGACCTTGACTCCACTGGTTCGTAAATATCTTACAGTGGTTTCCACATCACTTCCATGTGAGCGTGCCTTCAAGCCAGACGTCTACATCAGAGATAAGCTGAAGCGCAGCTGCCTGCAACCACAAGATATTAATATGATGCTCCTTTTGCAAGGAAACCTCATAGTCCATTAGTGGGCTTATAGTTTACAAACATTTCAGAACTGACTTCCTATGACAACTAGGAACTATAACTTACTTCCTCCATCCCCACCCCTGTATAGCAAAAGAAACAGGAAAATAAGAAAAACAGCTTTGACTATTAAAACACGGAAACTCAGAAATGTATTACTCTCAAGGAGTTTGGAGTAGTAGTGTTCGTATGTCAGTATGTCACCTGGCAAAACAAACTAGCAAATACAGCAAGAAAAAAAAATCAAAAGCAGAAAGGCCTTTTTGGTTAGGATCCAGTCACTGGCCTAAACTGACCAGTCATTATATATATTGATATAGGAGGCAGGGAAGAAAAAGGCATTATCAGACGGCTTTAAAAGACATTAAAAGGCATTAAAAGACATACAGGCGGCTTTGCAGGTGTTACACAAAGCAGCACTAGGTGCACACAAAGCAGCACTATAGCCTACCAAAGACCCCAATAAACCCATTTATCAGTGAGAAGAAACAACGAAACAAAAACGTAGGCATGAGAACCTCCGAAAGAAGGGAAAGGAGGATGAGCATGACATGGGCACAGACGGACACCTGCGAGACATACCATAACAAAAAAATACAGGTAAAGGTTAGCAATAAAATAAAATAGGGTATCCTCACTAAGATGTGTTAATTTGAAAAATCCTAGTTGATTCATTTACAGCACATCTACTAGCTTGACCAGTGAACGTAGAGGGAAATCGACAGGTGCCAAGGAATTTAAGGAACAATGTAAAAATAAACTAGACGTGAACAAACACAACTATATTCAAATGACAACTTCACAAAAATGAATGCAAAAACAACACAAGCAAAAAAATATTTATCAAGCCAGGGTTTTATCTAACTAAACCAAAAGAGGGCCTTGTGATGCTATAATTCATACAGGACCATCCTTGTGAGAGAGAGAGAGAGAGAGAGAGAGAGATTACAAAGGGCTGTTTCATATTTTTGACTCAAGTTTGTGTTGTTTGTTAAATGACGGTGATGGAACACATTTCTGAATCAATTACAAATATATTTTAACTCACAGGTGACCAAATTGACTTAATGAAGGAAGTGTTAAAAATTATTGTAAAAGACTACATCCACCCAACCTTGTTCAAGAAGCCGGTTTAAAATCTTTAATTCAAGCCCTTTACCAATCTGGACAGATGCCATCTGATGCCTCGTGGGCTCGATCACAACTTCAGAAAATATATGACAAAAAAAGAGAGCTGATAAAGGCTCTGAACTGCACAGAATATATTGTATTGGCAGCCAATATGTGGCAGAGATCATCAGAGAAATACATGACAGTTAGCTGCCACTTCCTTGATAACAAATCCTTGATAACAGATCCTTTGTCCTCGAAACGGCATGCTTGATAACTGTAGATAAAAAACTTAATTGCTGACACTGTGAACAGAATTGCCAGCTCATGGGGTGTGGAGAAAAATACTTCTGTAGTGGTCTCAAATTTGGCAAACATGAAAGAGCTCTTTCAAAAAAGTGGGTGGCATGAAATGCCCTGTTTTGCTTACATCCTTGACTACATCTTTAGTAAGACTACTACTTTGCTCTGGGGAGACCAGTGGGATAAGCTGTTGAAGAAATGCCAGAACATTGCAGATTATATACAGGGTTCCCACACCTTGGTTAACATCAAATTCAAGGACCTTTCAAGGACTTTCCAGGACCAATTTTCTCAGATTCAAGGACCATACGGGGTGGCATTACCTACTGCTACCGCTGAATGTGTTATCAATGAACAATAGTTTAATAGTATTTTTAGCTTACAGATATATTGACAATATATGAGCGGGTTGCCAACTTCAGTCAGTTGGCTGGAATGAGTAGGCTTTTCCAACATTTGTGATGATTTATTTTAACTATTATTATCATTATTTTTGTCTACCTGACTTTCTTTGGTAGTTTTAAGTTTGCTTGGTCATTTAATTAGTTCTTTATCATTTCACAGAAATATTTGCATGGTGGGGGTCTGTGATCTGCCCTCCCCCAGAAAATGTTAAAATGTCCTAAAATATCCTTTCCTGCATTAAACTGAATTAAATAAGTTACAGCTTAGTTAACAGTGGAAGGCTAAACTAGCGAGACGGCTTCAGAGCACCCAAATACTCGAAGATTTTTTTTGCACCTTTGCCCATTGATCAGCTTAGGTTACTGGACACAAGCTATATTATTTTGCTCTTTAGGTTGTGCTGCGCTATATGGAACTGTGGGCCTACCCTCAAAAAAAAATTAAAAAGTAGATGCCTTCTGCATTCTGATGCATTTGAGGGAGTTGACTTTTACCAGTATACTGTGCATATGCAAAGAGTGATATATCAGTGCAGAGCTTTCCAATCATCAACCAGGGAACATGCATTTTTAATTTATGCACCAATTGAAACAACACTTGTCATTCGGGATAAGAAGCCATATAACCTGCAGTCAACAGTCTACAGCTGTAGACTGTGAGATATTATTAGATCTTCTCATTAAGCCTCTCTTAGGCAACTCATAGGCTCTTGTAAACAGATTTCCTGTAGCCTACATGTGAACAGGAAATACAAGAATGAAGTACTAAATAAACCAATGAACTCCAATGAATGCCAATAAAATCTGTTGAACAAACAAACTTGAATGAAATTAAAAGTCAGTGTAGCACCTGCAGAATTTATGTAATTTTAAAAGAACTGGAGATCGGACACATATAAAATTGATGCGAGACTGCCAGACCACCAAAAATATTCAAAAACTTTCAAGGACTGTGTCTTTTTATGCCTATTTTCAAAAACTTCCAAGGGCCTTGAACTTATTTTTTCAAAATCACAAACTTTCAAGGACCCGTGGGAACCTTGTATATAAGTGGCGACCAAAGAGGTGCACACATGTTCAAAGCGAGTTGTGGAACCCCTCTACTGCACTGGCCCTTGGATTTGACATGGCCATCAACCTCAGTCTTGCTGGAGTGGATCTTAGAGCACAAACATGTCATTAGAACTACCCTTAAAGACCAAGCTAAGAGTGATATCTGGATTAACCTTGAGGATGAAAATACAATTACACAAACTGTTGAAGTAACTAACGTGTTCAAAGATGCCATGCAGCAAACTAAGCAAGGTTACAGTTCTGTTTCTGAGGTAATCCCTCTTACGAAAATTCTCAGCAAAGTGAGAAACACCAACAGTGACATAGGGATTGAGATTGCAAAAAAATTGAGAAGCACATAGTCACAATGAAACAGAGCCACTGGATGACCACCAGCACAATCCTTGATCCCCGATTTAAAATGTCTCACTTTGCAGATCAAAAAAGGTGAAATTATAAAGCAAATGGAACAACTCAACATCGCCAAACATCAGAAAGGTTCATCCCCCACACAACCATCAAACTCTAGATCAATATTAGAAAGTTACCTGAAACAGGATCCTGTGTCAAGACAGAGTAACCCACTTGATTTCTGGAGAGATCAAACTAACCTCGATGCTCTGTGTCCACTGACCCGCAAATACCTTACAGTGGTCTCTACAGCACTTCCACATGAGTGTGCCTTTAGGCCAGACATCTACACATGGCAAATATCCAGAGGATATTGACATGATGCTTTTTTTCTGCAAAAGCACCTTACTATGGGTTCAATAAGCAACTGATCAGGGACATATCTCCTGCTTTATCCACTTCATCTACATCTATCAGTAATTAGGGTTAGAAAATGTCTATAAAAAAGAACATATCTAGGACTTCTCTTCCTGCTGCAATGAGATACACCTTAATTTTGAGATTGCTGTGATTTTTGTTTGTCATGTTTGATGAGGGATACTTTAAGTACCTTGACACACCAGACACAAGATTGCACTGACTTGCCTTTGTCTGCCTGGGGAAGGGCACAAATATAACCAATTTAACTGTATAGCCACATGAAGAGCCAGTCTGTTTACATTGCAATAAAGAATGCTTTAATCACATTGTTGACGTGTCTTTAGCGTGAGCACAAAAAGCTGGCTCTGGAACAAATCTAACTTTAACATTGTTCTCTTTTTCAAGTGCCATATTTTCCATTTTAAAAATGTATTCATTTATTTTTCAGTATTCATATAGTTCCGTTTCTGAGTGGGGTTTTAGGTTCTATTTGAATTGAAGGCATTTGTAATTGACCTTGATTTCTCATTTCCCCTCCCAAAATCTTCCATGTGTACTCAAATAGGAGTTTTCCCACTGACTGATACCAGCTTGGATCTACTGTGTTCTCTGTTCATTTTGGTTTCAAAATTTATGTTTGTATAAAACAGTAATGGGAGACACATGATTCACGGCTCAGTATTAGAGTTATGTAACTGAATCACAGACTAGAGTGGGATTGAGAGAGGGGCCCAGGTCATGAGGAACAATGGAACTAAGAGTGTGGGTCCAACAATGGGTAAACACTGTGGGTGAACACTCCCATCTTGTGGTCAAATTCGTCACACATCCAAGTGGGTGTGATCTATGGCTTTTATTGCCATCTATGATCTATGGCTGATCCGTGAGGTCCGTGAGACATTTGGGAATATGTAAAATGTAAAGTAAGACGCTATTTAAAACCTAAAAGTATCACTTATTTGCATAAACACTGACTGATTTCAAGATCCCTGGAATTGGAGAGAAAAAAAACAATACACACATGCAGAAAGACCAGGTAGTAGACAGCTGCACTCTCTGGCTACAGCCAGCAGTCTCTGAAAATTGGCTATAACAAGCCAGAACAAATAGCAAATAATATTTATTAACTTTAAGACTAAAACAGCATTTTACCATGGAAAAAGGTCCCTGAATGCTGACTGAGCCACCTGGGGTAGATAAACTATGTATAGGGTCTTAGCCCAGGTCATCTGCCCTGACTGGGACAGAACAAACCAAAATAACCAACATCAATAATAGCAGGACAACACATATGATTACATATGGCTAACCACAAAATGCATCCCACAAGCACAAACTCTTTCCCTGTCCCTGTAGTCGGGCACCTGTTGACACGCTTGTGTCTCTTATCAGCTAACTTCTAACCAGCATACCACATGGGAATGGCATGCACCAACAAACTTTAGACTATGGCTCGAAAAATGTTTGTGCATTAGAAAGATCACAGGAGCAAAATACTGAAATAAAAAAAAATAGATTAAACAGGCTAATCAAAGTCATCAAAATCACTAAACACACTGTTCCTGTACATAAACACCAATAACATCAACATTGGATATCTTTTCTTTTTTTTTTACCCAGAAAGCATTGAGACGTAACGGCACCTTACAAGCTCTGCAAACAGAACATTTTCAAAGTTTGAATAAAAACGTAGCATTTTGAGTGTTTTTAGATCCTGTTAGAAAAAGCTTACTAGATTTGGATAATTTTACGATTTGTTAGATTTTACACGCTGCAGTGCAATAATTGAATTATTCTTCCCATTAATCTTTAGGGATTATGCCCAAACACAACATTACAACATAACCCAAACTTTGACGCTTGATGTTTGAGTGATTGTTTTCTAAAGAATAGTTACTTTTGTTGTTTTTACACTTCTTGGGGGGGACATCACTGAACAAAACAGAACAAACAATTAGCAAACTTAACCGTTGTGCCAGTTAAGAGTCTGTTATAGACCTTATATAGATCATCCAAGCGATTTTTTTCTTCTTTCAGTGACAGTGTGGAGTGTGAGGAGTCCCGATGATGAGGGAGAAGCTGCTAAGTGACAGTGAGGTTGTAATAACTCTTCATTCTTTCCTTCAGTTCCAGTGCATTTTTCATTAAAGCCAAATTTGCTGAAAAAAAGGATTCTGGTCTCAGGTTCAGATACACTTAGTAGATCTTAGTACCTCTTTTCAGTATTGCTTTTAAATGAACCTTCTAGTCAGGGTACTCTCCCAAGCAATGGGCAGCTATTGAATCAGAACCAAGCTCAAAGTTCAGTACAGTAAATGCATGTACACAGTGCAGTAAATGTGCAAATAAAGGTTGCTAGTATGCTAGTAGTGTGGGGGTTGGAAAAGACTCAGACAACGTGTAGAAAGCAGAGTGAGAGGGTTACAAATCCCATCAGGAGGCTGGAGGCCCCTCCAGCATTGTCGACACCACTGGTGACAAAGCCTGGGTAGTCTCCAGTGACAGTGGAGTTGATCCAATCCTGGTACTGTGACACACGTGTGTACACTCCTGGGTACTTAGGAGTTGCGCAGTCATGGCCGAAACTCACAATGCCAGCCTGGACCCACACAGTGTCCTCCTTAATGACCATTGGACCACCAGAGTCGCCCTACCGACACACATACTGAATATTTTAGAATACTGCAGGACAATTTGTGTGTGTGTATGTGTGTGTGTGTGTGTTTGTTGTGTGTTTGTCTGTGTGTGTGCTCATTTACCTGGCAGGAGTCCTTGCCTCCCTGTCCTAGTAGTCCAGCACAAATCATGTTGTTAGTGATGATGATATTGTCTGAGGAAAAAGCCTTAAGGCAGTCACTGTTTGCCACTACTGGAATATTCACTTCCTGCAGGGTCTGAGGAAAGGGTAAGGGGACTGAAAAACAACACACACAAATCCATGCAAGGACATATGGATATGAGTGTCTTTATGTCTGTAAATAGCCTATGCATCTGGAAACACTTGTCTGACGTTAAGAGAAATCTGATTTGAATCAATCAATATCCCTATTTTGTTCTCCTGCACCAGGATCAACTGATGTAAAGCGATTCAAAAACTTAATCTTCATTGTACCAGATTCTCTCATTATGTCCTTCCTACCTACTGATGGGTCTTTCTCAACATCAAACAACAGGAGTATTAACTGATTCCCACCTGATTTTCCCTTTAAGCAGGTCTGCATATGTGTGTGTGGGATGTGTGTATGTGATAGATAGATAGATAGATAGATACTTTATTGATCCCCAAGGGGAAATTCAAGGTCCCAGCAGCTTAAAAAATCACACACAACCTATACTACAGTGTACACAGGATGATAAGAAGCAGATCAACAAAACAACAAGGTGAAAGCTCACCGCCAAATCGGATGTTTCCCCAGCCAGTTATCCATACATTAATGCCAGAGGCAAAGGCGCTATTAGCTGCTGCAAGGCACACAGGACGGATGTAGTTGGTGAAGGTGACGGAGGAAGACAGGCGGAGGAGGGTGATGTCATTATCATCAGTCACTGGATTATACCCATGATGGCTGACGATCTGAGAGACGGTCTTTGAAACCTTGTTGGGGTTGGTACCCTGCTGATTCTCCAGACCCAAGAGGACAACCAGGCTGGAGGTGCTACTGTCCCTGTGGAGAAGAAGGAGTCCTGTGAGGTGTGTTAAAGTTCAGATACTTCATTTGAACCGGTATGTTTGAACAAACAGCATACCCCTGACCAGCTCTCTACATCTCCATCTTAGCACAGGGAATGTTTGAAAATGAAAATGTTTGCTAACATTCTTATGTCCTTGACAGCTTGTTGCAAGAGGCACCCTTCATTAACTTTAGACACAGACATAGAAGGTGGACATTCCAAAAAGTGCCCTGAAAACAGTTCCTCACCACTCCTGCTTCATCATGGAGAAGGGAGAGTTAAGGTATGATCGCAAATCATGTTTTTGGATGGTGAAAGGGAAGAGGAAAAATTACACAATAGTTATTTTCTTTGAATTTACAAATAATGAATAAATAAATAATGCATAAACAATAAACATCAAATGAGCAAAATAAGCTGCTCAAAAAAAATAAAAGGAACACTTAAACAACACAATGTAACTCCCAAGTCAATCACACAGATTCACACTTCTGTTAAAATCAAACTTTCCACTTAACAAGCAACACTGTTTGATAATCAATTGATTTTGTTGTCAGCACATTCAACTATGTAAAGGACAAAGTATTGAGTAAAAACATTTCATTCATTCAAATCTTGGATGTGTTAATTTAGTGTTCCATTTATTTTTATGTTTTGGACCCCCTTGTAAAGGAAACATCTTTCCTTTATATTACGTTTATATTATGTATGAGGAGTAACATTTAATGTCAATATAGATAAAGTTTCCTATTGTATACATTTTTGGTCAAAAATAAATATACCCACTAGAACCAAAAAAGGAACTAAGAGGCCTAAATCCCTTTTATCCCTTTTATCCCTTTTAACAATTTTGTTTTTGGCGCACCCTACAGGTGAACATGGCAGATAGTAGTCAGTTTTAGAATAGAAAAAGATGAAAAAGAAGGCTATCGTCTGTCGCAAACAATTCACTCAATAAAATTCACCACCTTTTCAACTGCAGCTTTCAATTCTGTTATTTCAGTGTTTTACTTCTCTTCTGGGACAGCTTGTTTTTCTACTGCAGCTCACCTGTAAAAGCAATGTGCAGCCGTCAATATCCAATCTTTGGTGATGAGTGTTCCCCCACAGATGTGATTGCCTGCTCGCTGTAAGCTGGCCTGCCATGGCCAGGCTCCTGTTTGCGCATTCTGCCCACCCACTATACGCTTGTTGAGGGGAGCCTTCCCGCAGACTGAGACAGAAAGAGAAAGAGTGTGGAACTAAATTGACAGAGACATGGTAAGAAAGATTTTAAACACTGAGGTCTAAAAGTGTGCAAAAGCCCATTAGACAGGCAGCAAATTTTAAACACAACTTACCATCTAACTGTGCTGACACATCTGAAAGAGAGAAAGACACACCATCACACAGAAGTCACATATTTGCATGTGTGTGAGAGAGAAAGAAAGACAAAGAGAGCGAGAGAGAGAGAGAGAGAGAGAGAGAGAGAGCCTAATACCACTAGTATATGACTCCAGTCTATCAAGGGGATGGGTCCTAGAACAACCCAGCAAACACCTTTTACACTCGAGATGTGTGAAATTTAAAAGCAGGGTGACATTTATGTTGGCAAAATTATTTGAAAAAGTCAGCATTAATGCAGAATTTCCATTTCCAAATAAACACTTTGTCTACAAACTTTTCATAATTTCTATAATCAAGTGCAAAGCTCCCTCAAGGTTTCCCTTTTCTATTTCCTACAGTATATAGTGACTACCATCGGCGATGAGATGGATAAAGCATTGTAGATCTAGTCTGATGCATCAGCCGCTTTCACATCGTTTCACTTCGCTCCTACAGTAGCATCAGAACCATATAGCGATCGCTTCATGGGGTGGGATTGCTTTCTGCTTCAACCAATTGCTACCGTTATGCGCTGGATTGTATCGTTTGAATTCAGCATTACTGTTTTCAGCTCTCCCTAGACTCTGGAGGTGAGACAGCCTGGCTACTTTAGATCCACCTGAAGGTTACATTTCTGATAGGTCTACCAACAAGTGTCAGATAAGTATTGGACCCCCTTTCGCCTTCTGAACTGCATTAATTTTTAGTGGCATACTTTTAACAAGTGATTGTATTCTGCATTCCTGATGTAATGAGTAGATTTTGAGTCTTGTTGCCAGATTATATAATCTGTGCAGCTTCAAGAATTTGGCCCCTTATGTTTCATCATACTTACTGCAGGCAATAAGTAAATTTCCCTCTTATTTCTAATAAGTTCTGACAAGTGTTAAGTTTCCCTGACATTACGTTTTATTCAAAAGATTGGTGACTTTTCAGGGTGTACCACACAAGCAATAGGCCCCAGTTACAGGACATGACTTATAATGCTTTTCAGCCTCTGTAAATGTGAGGCTTGCCATTTTACAATTGTGAACTTTGAACGGTGTATAAGGAATGCATTCTGTTCTAGAACAAGTGAATATATTTTCACCAAATCAATTCTGTGTGGAGACAAGACTGTCCAGAAAAAAAACATCACTTAAGCATCAATAAAATCTTAAAAACTATAGATCACAAAGTTTATGAATGGAAATATTTCTAAAATCCAAACAGCAGTTTATGAATCCTATGTCATACATAATGTGACTGCACAGCTGGGCAGATTTTCTCAGAAGCATCTTAAGCTCTTTACTAAGCCCAATGCATGCAAGTCAATCTTATGAGCATCTTGAGGTTCTCCATTTCCTGAGACCATTCTTGTTTAAAAACATAGTAGACACTCACAGATTTTATCCATACTGATCTGTATGTTAACATTATAAGGCCAGAAATAATTTGTGAACAGAATGTGTAAGCGTATTATTCATTTCAAGGAACTAAGCCTAAATGAAATAACAACTTCCTGGTTATATGTTGCAAGTTTTTGTCTGAAAACAGTAGTTTAACCATAAAATGGCACCATAAAAAGCTTTTACTAGCCATGGCTTAATTTTATTAGGTTGACATATTCAAAATAAATTGTTCATCCCTCACACAATTCATAAAACTGTTCACTTAACTGTTTTTCCAAAACCTTAACATTATTATTAACCATTACCATTTACCACAGCCCAACAGACATGGCATAATAGCCTATCATCAAACATGTTAAAATGTCTTTTGACTGATGTGGCCCACTTAATAGTGATCACAGGATTCACAATTTACCAACCTCAACCTCATACGTTGGAAACATAGAGAGAGAGAGAGAGAGAGAGAGAGAGAGAGAGAGAGAGAGAGAGA
>JAGFZM010000193.1:153872-217300 GCA_017657215.1 Limnothrissa miodon
AGAGAGAGAGAGAGAGAGAGAGAGAGAGAGAGAGAGAGAGAGAGAGAAAGAGAGAGACTTCAATGATTTACCTTGAATGATGAGGTATAAGACCGAGGCCACGATCACTGTCCACACACTCATTCTATCTCTCTCTCTGTCTGAAAATCCTATGTATCAGTATGTCTGATGCCTTCCTGTTGACCTGCTTTGTTGTGTATGTGAATTCAGAATTTTCCCAGTAGTAAAACATTACCAGTCCCAGTTTAGTCACATGACCTATCCGGTCAGCTCAATGTTAACACAGCCACAGTACAGGGAGTGTTCAAATACAACAGCCTTGGTTCAAAGACAATAGACAAGAAGAGATATGTGCATTCTGTAGTCGTCTCTTAAAATTGCAAATTCAAATGAGCCCTCTCACAAAAAAAGGGTATAGCATGCCCTGCAACAAGGTCAGTCTGTGAACACTAGAGGAACTTGCTAAATGGTGCAAACAGTGCACTTAAAGGAGAAGTCCGGGGTGACTTGGACCTGGACTGTACCGGAAGATGTTACCGAGTACAAGCATATATCCAATGCTCACCTCCGTTCACCCCCAGCATTCCGCATTAAACCGTTTTTAGCCGAAGCTTTCATTAACCTTACACTGCTAGCTATAGGGGCACAGCTTGGCCTATGCAGCTAAATCGCTATTTTTACACCATTAACAAGGTTCAAAGTTACTCCACACTTCAAGAGTGGGTGTGGTTTGCTCAGGCTGACTGCATATAGTGTGAGAAAAAATGAAAGTGTGACAAAGCGCGCCTAGTGACAGAAAGTGCAGAAGCCAAGAAGCCAAATAAAATCATGCTCTTTTGCCCATTCTGCGTTAAAGGACGTCTAACGTTTGACATGTTTTTTTCTGTGACTTTCTAGCCAGCAGCACATATATGATGTGGCCAGCACATGGATCACTTGTTTACATTTTTTTTACCAATGACCAATTTTTTTACCAATTTAACCAATTTTAACCTAACCTTATCTGATGTCTATTTGAAACTGCTTTTAGTCAATCATTTGACTGCTATAGCAAAATATTCTAGAGCGCAGCTCTTTAGGCCCAGTATGGTAGTATAAACCCTAGGAGGCAAAATACGGGACATTAAAAATCTGGACTGTCTGATCACCCTATAAATAGCACTTCACCTTAGGGAATTTGAAGTAGTTGCACTTCATGATCATTGTTACACCATTGTAACACCCTGTAATGTTGATGGGGTGCTAGGTGCAAATCAGAAATCAAAAATCAAATCAAATCGAAATAAAAAAAAAATACTGTCTGGCTGATTGGGTGACTTAGAGAATTTGGAAGAATCAGACATTGCTGTGCATACCATATGGAGGCTTAAAGAGCCCATAGAATGCATTTTTTGACCATCACAAAATGTTCTTTGAGCCTCAATAATTGTGAATGCAAATTTGTGCGGCTGAAAAAGATCCAGGAGCCTTTCTGTCTAGAGTTGGCCAGTGAACCCAGAACCAACCAGGAAGTGGTTCCAAGGCTCCCGTTTTGCCATTGACTTTTCCATAAAATCGTGTTTTAAAAGCGTTTAAAGTCCCGACTCATTCTATCCAGCTACGGGGTAGGTGATGACCGTGTGACCTTCCGTTCAGAGTGAAAAAAATAAAGAAAAGGCTATAAATAGGCAAAGGTACAAGACTGTACATATTTTTTACCCCCGAGTTCGGAAACTACTTATCCCAGAAGCCAGTACTTACCCTGTCCGATCCTATCCCAAAGACGATTGCGCCTGATGTCCTTTTTGAATCTCCTCGAGTAGACGACAGCCACGCGATCTTGCTCTTGCAATCAAATAGCTAAATTTTGGTGTATTTCCTCAGTAGTTTGTGTTAATAGTGTTGTAATATTGTACGAATATTGTATATATCTTCAGATTTGCATCAATCAAGTTTTAGATCCGTTTTTTTTAACCGAAAGCATGGGACAGTATTTTGTACCCGACTGCAACCACCGCTTTGGTGTCCACCATTGCAGTTTCCACCGTTCCCTACAAATGCCTCTGTCAAGCTCCCCTGAATAAAGAATTGATAATGACGGGTACAATAAAGAATTTATCAAGATTTGTGGTAATTTCCATTTCTTATAGATTGCACCACAACAACTGAATTTACTGTTTTTAATTAGCCCAACCGCCATTTACCATGTTATATACCCTTCATATCACCAGATACAGAGAAAAACTAATGTAATCCAGCAAGGTAAGAAAATGAGCATATTAAATTTATAAATCTTAGGGAAATGGAAATGACATGGTAAGGATGTCTAGTTGAAAATTAGGTTAGGCTTAAGCGTCGTGTCAAACGATCAGTAGTAGGCTACATGTAAAACGAGCAAAATCATGGGTTGTGAGGTAGGCTACGGTGACATTCGTGAACTTCCTTGCTTTCCCGGGCTTCAACAAACACATCCATGGTAACGTACTTGTCCACCAATCAGATGCGTTGCTGTGGAATTGTGGGATATTGCTCAGGATTATGGGTACTGAAGTACTTCTAAGGGAAATCGCAGAAAAAAGACGTTTTTACTGAAACAAAACTGAGATCACATTACATTTTGGCGTCTAGGTGAGCACAACCAATCGTTTTGTTATGCCGTAGCTAGTTAGACGTCTTCCTTTCGTAATTCGGATATCGTGGGTTGTAATCTAAATGTCAATGGGAAAAATGAATGGGAAAATCACTTCTGGAACCTCACCGTCAAACTCTATAGGATGTCAGCCTTTATGACAACGTTATGCAGAACCATTCACCATTTAATATTATGTAGGTATAGGCTACGTTTTAATTTCAGCACTTTCAATGCCTGAGGTTATGATATCCTATGACAGACAGCGATGTGCATCTTTACCGGGAAATTAAGTAGGCTATTACGTTTGTATAGTAAACATTCCAAGTTAACCTAAAACCCCGGTGTTAAAACACTGGGGCTATAAGCACAGAAGCCACCGCTGTCACTGTATCCGGACGAAACTTCCAGAGTCTGCTCATAAGACTGGCACTACGTGCTCCATAGACTTCCATTCATTGAACTTGCGCGCGTTCGCTTATTTTCCATCAAACTTTGTCAAAAATTTTGATGGACCAATAATTCCGCTTGTATTACGCACAGATACATAGTACACGTCAATACAATAAAAATCTCCGCCATTTACAAGGCATGTCTGGAAAGATTTGATTGTATTCCCAAAGCCCCTATTGACTCCCATTATTTACCAAACTTTTGATGCATTTTTCTCACCCTGAGGCTTTTGTCATGACCCAACTTCAAACGCTGGGGCCCATATATTACGATGCAATAATTAATTAAAAAAAGCAAAACACAATGTACAAATTGGTTTAGCAGGAATGAAGGTAAACAACGTGATAGTTTTTGTTGTGTTTTTCGCAGGAGCGCTTGTTGTGCACATTAGGGCCACTGGACGGCGCTTGAGTCGCAGCATATCAGGAATTCCTGCATTCAGCGCGTCTGTAGCGTAGAGAATCTCTGAACCACGTGCGTTTGTTTGTTGATGACGTTTTGAACGGTTTTATTATGATTGTGGCTGTCTGTCCACACAATCACACATTAAGATATTGTTTGGACTTAATATGTTTCATTAAAAGTATTATTTGTTTGACCCTGTATTATTGTGAATTCCTTTTGTAACCCAGGTAGCAAAAATTGTGCGGGCCGAAAGCGGCCCGATTAAGACGAAAACACTCGGCCAGTGCTCGGCATGAATCTAGGCCCGATTCCGCTCCGAGCACTCGGCTTTAACGCGGGCCGATTAAGACGAAAACACTCGGCCAATCCTCGGCATGAATCTAGGTCCGATTCCGCTCCGAGCACTCGGCTTTAACGCGGCCCGATCGCGGCACCCCGACTGTGAGAACGTGACACCCCCGCCTCCAGTCCAGCTCTAGGTTTGGGTTTATTTTAATGTTAGCCTATAACACCCCACCCCACCCCCCGCCCCCTCCCTTGTTTATTTGGACTGATGATATATTATATGTTATACTTAGAATGAAGACACATTAGATTTACGTTAACAACCTTTATTGAAATGAAAGATAGGCCTACAACAATATTGTCCGCCAACAACAATAGCTACTTCAACGTGATGAGCACAGATCACCGGTGTCAGATACATGCTTTAAGTCCATGCAGTCCGTCAGTCAGTTCTCTCTCCTGCACGAAAAAGAAAAGCACAACATATTTTATCATTAAGTCAAATCACCACTGATTGCAACAAATGCGACTTTAATGTATTTATTACTTAGTAGGCTAGTAAAGTAAAGTTAGTAAAGTTACCATGAGTTAGCCCATCTCAAGGTCATCTCCGTTTCTTCTACAACTTCTAACAGTCGGTCAGTTCTCTCCTGTAAAAGAAAAGGCACAAAAATAAATATCAAGTCAAATCACTGGTTGCACTGGTTGCAACTAATACGACTATAATGTCTTTGGTATTTTGTAGTAACGTTAGTAAAGTTTTACGTCGATAAAGTTAACGTTACCATAAGAAAGATAACAGACGTTAGCCAAATTCGCCAACACAAAATGCATGGATGATGCATTGGAAATTTCCCAGCAAACCATTAATGTTAATATTTGAATGTATAACAGATTACATCAATTGTTTTAATGGTAATGATGGTGTCCGTACATTAGATGACTTAGTAAAATAGATTAACATTTTTTAATCAATGAATGAATAGCTTGCCTTACAGGGCTAGCAATATCTTTTCAAGTTCAAGTCTTCTGATAGCCTTTAGTTACAGTGACAAAAATACATTTACTGCCAAAGTAAAACACTACTTACCCAAAAACTGATATGATAATGTGACCAGAAACTTAATCGGCATCTCTGACTGAAGGACGCAGGCGGTATCTCCCTCCATCATGCGTGTAGTCAGCTAGATAAAGCTAAATAAAACTGTTAACATTAATCTTTACAGAAATGCGTTAAGGCTATCGGCGCGGCTCCTCAACACTGACCCGATGGTGCAACTAAGTGCAGAGACAAAAAATAAACCTTTGCAGGAAAGCTCGACTCCACGACATTGACCCAATGGTGGGCAAACTAACGTTAACACAAGAGTGGACAAGAAAGTGATGATCCAAGTTTCGTGGGCCTTCTACGTCTACCAGACGTAGACCTATCTGTTGTCTGGGACAGTAGTTAAAAAAAACGTTGACTGTGGTATACAGTGGTTATAGTACATCTGGGCCGAGTATACTTGCCCGGAATTATATCCGAGTGTATTTGGCCAACTCCTGTTTTTCTGAGCCTTTGCCGACTCCTCCTCATGCAGGTGGAAAACTATAACTGGACCGATTGCATTTTGCCAAGTCCTCACGATACAATCTGGAAACTATGCTCGGCCCGACTGCAGTTTACCGTTGCCGAGTCACAGCCGATTCCCCCGCAGAAAATACGGAATTGGCCCGATCCTTCTTGCTACCTGGGAATTAGCCTTTAAAAAAAAAAAAAAAAAAAGCTTAATAAAATTAAAAAAAAAAAAAAAAAAAAAAAATGAAATGTAGCTCTTTCTCATCACTGTTTCAAAGATGACAACATGACTACAACAGCATTTGCAATCATGTTTAATGTCCATTAGATATCACTACATGCTGAAGACTTTTCGAAAAAGTACAGTGAATACAGTCGGGGTGCGAATTATTTGTTTGGCCTTGTATTATTGTGTATTCCTTTTGTAATCAGCCTTTTTTCCCCAAAAAAAAAGTAGGCTATGAAAAGTTTTTTTTACAGTTTACTGAGGCCAATGTTGACATGATGTTTAGAAAAGCTGCGCGATTAAAAGTGTGAAAATAATGGCCCGATGTGTGCCCCCTCTGCACACACACACACCGCACACAACAGTAGAAACTGGAAGCAACGGCGGACAGGCAGCTCTTCCCTTGCCCCGCACCAGCCAGGAAACACATGAATCGAGTGCAATTGCTCTCTAAGCCCAACTTGTAATTATTTTGTTGTGAATGTAGCCTGTCAGGAATGTGCTATCATAACACGGTTAAAAATATCACATTGCCATGCACGCCATTATGCATGTAAAGGTTCAATTCAATTCAATTGTATTGGTATAGCGCATTTTACAAAAGGCATGTCTCAAAGCGCTTAACACAAAGAGGAGCTCCTTTGAACCCATTGAATGTGTAGTTTTTGTTACAAATTACAGAGGTGCAGTTCTTAACTGGTCATTACGTTCAGCAATGCTTGAAGATATTTACACACACTGTTGTGACAGAATAGTGACACGGTAGTAGTTTTAGAGGGGTAAATGCCTCGAGGGGTGAATGACTAGCCTATATAGTTTAGAGTAGGCCTACAGATTTTATTATTTTGTGGTGTGAGTTTTGATTATTAGAGAATGTTTTAAATAAATGAAAAGTTGAATTTAACCTGTGCGTTTTTATTTATCTCAGACTTTTATTATAGCCTAAGGTCTTTCACCTGCTCAAAAAGTGCCCTTTTCCCCCCTGGAGCACTTGCCCCCTAAAATGTCTGTGCACGCAACTGACTAGATATCACTACATGCTGAAGACTTTTCGAAAAAGTAGGGGGATGGGTAACTTTCAACGTGACCCGAATTTTCGGCAATCTCATTCTCAATCGTGAACGTCCCAATGCACATAAATATCGATAGTCCAAGGAAACAATCTCCGCCAATCCTCTTACATGTTCGCGTGATCGGACCTTGTCCATGGTTCTGAAGCCCTAATAAGCCATCACATCGTGGCCGGCACAGAAAATGAAATGTTTCATTCTTTTTAAGTTTGCATTGAAGATGAATGTCCATAAGGCTCACCAGAATTACCCCCTGGCTTTAGTTCTGTTAAAATAAACCCCTACCTCGATCTTTAGTTCACGACTTTTCCAAAAATTGATTTATTAATAATCTATTGGATTTTGATGAGTGTATGATAAAACTCAAATATGATCATTTTTACCTAGAACCTCCGAGAAGTCATTTTCCCCTCCTTATTTATATCACCGTTTACAGCTGTTCTCTCGCGCTGCTCCTATTGTCTAGCACGACGCACGTGAAGGCATCCTACTATGACACCGCACCATTAAAATATTGCAAAATCTAAGACTCACAAAAGATGACGAGGCAATGCGGTGTTCTACTGGAGCTACACAGACACAAATGTTGCCCAGCGATTTCACCCTGGATCGTTTGTGAATAATGTGCGTGCATGTGTGTGTGAGAGAGACGTTACTGTTCTTCTAAAATAGTTAGGCCTACTGAATACTGTTATTTTGTTACTAATAGTTATTTGAGAGTTTTCGTGTTTGTGTTAACATACAGTAGGCTAATTACAGTAATGAATAATTCAATTCATTAAAAATAATTAGAACAAAGAACTCTATTGCTGACGCTATTCCAGCATGGGAGTCAAGATGAACGGCGGTGAAACTACTTGGCGGTTCTAGGAGGACTGGAATGTTGGCGGTTCTAGTGTTAAACCTGTTGATTGTTTTTTGATCGTGAAAGAATCCAGGAAATGAATGGGAGAGAAAGATAGGGGAGAATTGGCAAAGGACCACAAATCGGATTTGTACCCGGGTCGCCGGAGTCATGGCACGACGCCTTAGCCCGCTGAGCCACAGCACATATTCATAAAATCTTCTTAAAATACAGCTAATGACAATATAGTTTTCAGCTTGGTGTGATGTCTTTCATGGTCCAGTCAATAACCGGATTCAAACCCAAATAAGGGCCTTCCTGTACGCCTGCATGGATGCCTCAATGTGTGTCTATGTGTGTTGGAGCCCAGTTGGAGATCAGTTGGAGCCCCTTTGGACATGGACGTAACATCACCCACAGTATGACTGTACTCACTGTACTTTTTCCAAAAGTGTAGTCAGTTGCGTGCACAGACATTTTAGGGGGCAAGTGCTCCAGGGGGGAAAAGGGCACTTTTTGAGCAGGTGAAAGACCTTAGGCTATTATAAAAGTCTGAGATAAATAAAAACGCACAGGTTAAATTCAACTTTTCATTTATTTAAAACATTCTCTAATAATCAAAACTCACACCACAAAATAATAAAATCTGTAGGCCTACTCTAAACTATATAGTCATTCACCCCTTGAGGCATTTACCCCTCTAAAACTACTACCGTGTCACTATTCTGTCACAACAGTGTGTGTAAATATCTTCAAGCATTGCTGAACGTAATGACCAGTTAAGAACTGCACCTTTGTAATTTGTAACAAAAACTACACATTCAATGGGTTCAAAGGAGCTCCTCTTTGTGTTTAGCGCTTTACGCATGGGACAAGTGTGAAACGTAATTTCGATTCCTTTGTATGTCGAGTACATGTGAAGTAATTGACAAATAAAACTGACTTGACTTGACTTGACATTCAATGGGTTCAAAGGAGCTCCCAGATAGATAAAGATCTTATCAAAAGATTTTTTTGGCATTTCCCTATCACAATCACAATCATATGCAATCACAAAATCTGACAACACGCAGGAAGGAAATTTCACGAAACGAAGACATCTCTCAATTTCATTGTACCTGTGACAATGACAATAAAAGGACATTCATTCATTCTATCTCAGACAATGTAGTGTTAAAATCATGGTTAGTATGACGAATATGTAAAGTTAATGAAAGTGAGATTGCAATCAATAAATACATACATTTTTAACACTGTCTATCCTTTTAGGGCTTTCAGTGTCCGGCAATTGCCCATATTCTCCCTTCATTCTCAGAAATACACAAATCAAGCCTCGGCTGGACACGATGACCCTGGGTGCTCAAGCACTTACAGTACCTGGTGTACTGGGACAGGTGGACTTACACAGATAAACTAGTACAGGTGAGCACAACACAAGCGGAACCCAGCAGCACAACACAGCAGAAAGAATTGAACCAGAATTACTCACACAGGACACTAGTGCCACAAGAATTACAGGTTACAGTCAGATGAGGTTTAGTAATTCAAATGAATAACGTGAAGTTACTGAGGAGATAGAACCTCTGATGATGGAATATAGCATGTGATGACACCACAGAACATGTGATGATACCACAGAACATGTAATGATAGCACATCACAAAACATGTGATGATACGACAGGGGAAAAAAAAACATGTGAAGAAGGCACAGAGTATGTGCATGTGATGATAGAAATGATGCTGTGATGATTGGACAAATCTAGTGAAGATGTGATGATACAATGTTAAAATCCCATTATAGGGTGAGAGATGCCCTAAATGCTAGTAATGGTGAGTGGTGACCAGACGACCCCCAACTTCTGGGAACAGTCTTCGAATTTGATGGTCTGTCCCAGTAAAATACAACCCCCCCCCCCCCAAAAAAAAAAACAACAACATTATTTTATTTAAAAAAAAAAATAATGACATAGGATTAGGAGTAATTAGGAGTTTCTGGTAGTGTCTGGTATTATACACCCCCAGAAGTCTGGTCACCTTGTCATAGGGGTAGAGATGATGTGATATTAGTGAGTGGGCAATGCAGAAGAACACTTAGGCAGAGGTGAGGAGATGGAGGGAGAGAGAAAAGAGGGCTACGAGTAATCCGGTGGCCCCTCCGGCACAGCTGCCTCCACTGTAGACAAAGCCTGGACGATCTCCCGTGATAGTGGAGTTGATCCAGTTTTGGTACCTGGAGACACGTGTGTACACTCCCGGGAACTCGGCCTCAGCGCAGCCAACACCGAAACTCACGACGCCCGCCTGGACCCATATAGAGGATTCTTTAACCACCATTGGCCCACCAGAGTCACCCTACACACACACACACACACACACACACACACACACATAAAGAAAATGAAAATTCAGACCCAGCTATTCAGAGAACATCTTCTATCCTAGCACTAAAATGAACTGAAGCACTATTCCCTAGCACTGTGTTCCTTAAGGTTTCTGCTATGTAGCTTGATTGTTATCCTCTTTTTGTAAGTCGCTTTGGATAAAAGCGTCTGGTAAATGCATGTAAATGTAAATGTCATAAAAATCTCAAATCTCATTACGTGACCACTGTTCCATACTGTTAGGCTGGGGTTTCTCCCAAGACAAGTGACAAAGCTGTAAAAAGTCAACCATGGTGTGTGTGGTGGGGGTTGGTACCTGGCAGGAGTCTTTGCCTCCCTGATTTAGTAATCCAGCACACATCATGTTGTTAGTAATGCTGATACCATAAGGGGAATAAGCTTTATGGCATTTTTGGTTCGTCACCACTGGAATTTGCACATCCTGAAGGTTCTGAGGAGGAGGCAAGGGAACTAGAAACACACACACACACACAGTATACAAACTGAGTTCCCAAACTCTATCTGCTATTTACATATCTGTATTGATAAATTACGAGATGTGTGTAGAACATTACGATAATTGAGTATGTGTGTGTGAGCTTGCTTGACTGACTTGATTTGACTGACTATGTCTGCTCACCTTCTGCCTTGATGTCACCCCAGCCAGTGACCCATGTCTTGGTACCAGAGCCAAAAGTGCTATCGACTGCTGCCAAGCAGACGGGGCAGATATAGTTGTTGAATGTGACAGAGGAAGAGAGGCGGATGAGGGCGATGTCATTATCGCTAGTTATGGAATTATAAGCAGCATGCTTGATGATCTGAGTGACAGTCCGGTGAACCTCATTGGGATTGCTGCCCTGCTGGTTCTGACGGCCCAGATAGACAGCCAGTCCAGATGGACTGATGCCACTGTGGAAGAGAAATAGCCACATAGTCTGAGCATTGGAAGAAACAGCCTGGACTGCTACAGGATACAGGAGGTCGACATAATAGAGAGACTGACCAAACTTGTACTTTGACACTTTAAACATTGTAATAAGTAATTCTATTTTAGATTAGTTTATTTTAGAATAGAATGTTTCAGGTACTTATGTACCTTCGGTTCTCTGAACGAGAAGCCGAAAACTGATAGAATGGATAATGCATGCTTCATGCCAAAGCAAAGAAAACCCTGTCTGGTGTAATCGACAGCTTTCAGCATTCCACTGATTGTTTTCCCTCTTGCCTGCAGACTAAGGTTCAGCCCTTGCAACATCATAAAGAGAAGACCTAGAATGGTGTTGCCCTTTTCCAGCCTCTCAAGAAGGCCATTAGCCCTTACAGACACTAAGGCAAGCAGCAAAGCGGTCTTCAGCGAAAGCTACTTCAGACTGATGCCCGTTAGAAGAGCAAAAGGCGCGTTAGCCAGGCCACGCAGGACTGTAGCCAGGTCCCAGGAAGGAACAGTACGCACAGTGCACAATTAAGAATGCATTGAACTTAATGCCTAAACTGAACTCCTGTCAAGCTAAGTGTGTGTATGTCTGTGTGTGTGAACGAGAAAATGAGTGAATTGTTTGTGTATTCTGTTGTTTAGATTGAAAAGTGGCCAAAGATATGCACCCGCCTCTCAGATCTGCCAATGAAAGCTGTGGCTATCTCCCTCTTGTCACGCCTCTTCAGTTTGTCCCTGTGGACATGGCAGACTGCTGTACTGTTGAGCCTCAGCTGTGTCATTGTTGACCTCAGACAAGTCTTCAGCCGTCGTAGAGCGCTGAAGCTCCTTTCAGCCTCACAGGAGGATACTGGGACAACATGAAGTAGTCTCACCAGTCTCAACTTGTGAGAAGAGCCCTCGGACCTCTGGAGGCATGGTTTTTAGAATTTGGGCAGCCTCTTTGCAGGTAGTGTACATGTGGTTTGCTTTAAACATAGCCAATTGAATTTGTAGCGCGTGTAGGTCCAATTCCGGGTACAAGCTTGCCATATTATTGATGTTTCCCGTAAGCAGCAGCTCCTCCAGCTTGACCAGATTTTCCAGGCTCTCCTGGTCGAAGCGAACATGTAGCTGGGTGGTCACTGTGTCAATGGCACTGAAAAACTGGACCCGGAAATACTCCTCTGGTGTCACAGGAGTATAAGGCTTGGCTGGACCACCATATCTTCTGGATGGCGTTTGTACTTGAGGTGGCTGAATCGGCTGGAGGTCCAAGTCTGCAATGAGGTCCACAGCTTTATCATATATCCCCATGAAGCCAGCATCAGTCCTCAAAGAGAGAAAACCCTGTCTGGTGTAATCGACAGCTTTCAGCATTCCACTGATAGTTTTCCCTCTTGCTAAGGTTCAGCCCTTCCAACATCATAAGGATGTCTTGCCCCAAGAGAAGACCTAGAATGGTGCCCTTTTCCAGCCTCTCAAGAAGGCCATTAGCTCTAGAGGCAGCATTGTCTGAGGGATTTGTTGCAGCCATCTCCTCCAGTGCAGCCAAGATGGATTCGTATTGAGTCAGGACTGCTCTGATGGCTGATGTGCGCACAGTCCATCTGGTGGCACACAGAGGCTTGATGGAGGTGAAGGAGCCTGTGTTTGACTTGGCTATGTCTCTGAACATAGTCTTCAATTTCTCTGACCGAGAAAATAAGCACCCCAGCTCATGGATCCACTGCAGGGCATCCCTGATCACAGGTGTGGATGCACATGCAGTAGTGATGCGTGGGTCGTCTCCCAACTCGTGGTCGGGTTGGGGCGAGTAAAGAAATTGTCACTTTATTTGCGGGGCAGGTTGAGGCGGGTCATTAAAAACAAAATTAAATTAAAAATCCATGTATGTTGCGTGCAATTCCCAATAGCCTATATTAAATATTTGGGAATATCTATCTTCATATTTTATTAAGTTCTTTGATAAGGTTACGTCATGTGACAAGTCACGAAAGCGCCACGCAGCTACTGCCAGTCACAACAAAAACAAAGAAATAAAAGTGAAGATGGAGGACGAGGTGAGGGAGAAATTGAGGTCGGGAATTTACATCATTAAAATGAAAAAGGTCAGGCTGCTAAATGTAATGTTTGGGACCGGTTATGAGAAATAGTTGCAGCAGGCAACAAGGCATCAGCGAGCGCACATTCAGCTCGGCTGGCCAGGTGCTGGAGTCCAAGCAGGCGAAATAGATTAAACGGTACAGTGGATGCAATTCTTTTTTTGCACAGAGACCGTAACATTTCCGTGTGATAAATTGCTCATTTGAATTACAATTCCTAGTATGTCTATTTAATGGTCACGGGTGCGGGGCGGGTTGTAAAAATAGATATAGTGCTGTTAGCGCAGTAACATCCTTGAGGGAAACAAGTTTTCAGCAGTGAGGATATTACTGCGCTGACAGCAAAGTGCTCCTAAGTGTTTCTCCTCCATACATAGTTCTCTTTGTTATCTGCTTAGAAAATTGCTTCGTTTTACTTTCTGTCACCACAACCGCCTTAGGTAACTATTCGGGTACCCGCCTGTAAATAGGAAAGATGTGGATGCGTTTGGTCGTTTCTAACTCCAAGGCTGTTTGGATGAACTGAAAGGCCTGGGCTAAGCTAAATGCTAACAAAATAGCATCGCACCCCAAAGCGATTGTGTGCACGTGCAGAAACGAGACGGGTATCTATCAACTCATCCAAGTTTGGGGAAGAACATATTTCAATATTGAAAATCGGTGGCGTGTTGCTTTAAGAAGCTCATTTTGACACTCAGGACTTGTGTATGAATGATTTCTCAGCAGCCAGCTTGCCAGATTGGGGTTGTTCTCAGCCTTCTCATCCAGAAGCTGCTTGAAGTTTCCCTCATCTGTATCATGACCCCTAAGAGCCAAGCCCTGTTTTGCAAGGTACCTCACTGAACTAATAATCTCTATCAGTACTGACCTGGCTGCCTCTTGTGCACTTACTGAGATGCTGCAAAGTTGCATTCTGACTGACCTGTGTGTGTGTGTGTATGTGTAAACAGCAATTATGTGTGCCTTACTGCCGGCATGCCTGTCAAAGGACTCGCTACCCTTCTTCCAGTTTCTGAACCCCTGGGAAATGAAGGTTTGTTCAGCATTTTTGGCCATTGTTGAAATGTTATGTCTAAAAGCAGTTACACAGTAGAAACACAAAACTCCTTTTATTTCAGGATGGTAGTGTAGCCAAGGGTAGTTTTTGAACCAGCTCTCCTGGAGAGTGCGGTTGGGCAGAGTTTGTGGCTCAATTAACTTTACAGCTGGTTGGTAAGGGGAATCGAAAAGATTCTCAGGTGTATGAATCTCCTCCTTATTTTGAAAAGGGTTATCCTTTTGTCCCACCTCAGTAGCTAATGGCTCCTCCTGTAATATAATCAGTCAAGTAGGTGATAATTTTGTTGTTTCTTTAAATAGTTCCCTGTAATATGTTTTAACTGTTAGTGTGGTCTGTCATTCATTATTGCCACGCCTAGATACACAACTTTCTTTTCATTAAGTCTATTGTTTGTAGTATCTGTAATGTCATAGTTCATAATAAATGGGTATGGTTTTCTGTTTCTGTTCTGTCTTTTCAATTCTTTTCATATCAGACTTTATTCATAGGTTTAACCAGTGAAGAGCCCTGCACATGTATAAAACTCCAGTCCTTCATTAACACTTTCCCTTTCAGACAGGCTCAATCCATGTCTATCTCCCTATAATGGCCAGTGTTGTAAAAATGTGCAAGATGTGGTTTTCAGAAACCTCACCTGCTGCACCTGATCTGTGCCTGTGTCAACACCCTCAGCTTCCTCAGCCAGTGATTGTACTTGCTGTAAAATTATGCCTAGTTTTTTCTACACCTCACCTCTGCATTCTCAGCTGCCTGTTCCTGTGTTTCTTTGTTCTGTTCTGTTCTGTTCTGGCAGCATACACTCCCTAATCCTAAAAATAAATAAACATTTATTTTTCACTTGTTTGTGATTTGTTTTTATTTTTGTTAGTATAGAATTGATTTGGAGTTGTGGATTGTGTTTTTTTTTTTTCATTGAATGTACAGCATGTGTGGACATCTAGTGGTGAATCTGCAGGTTGTCAACAAATTTCTAAAATGTCAAAACGCAATTTGCTATCTAGTGGTTTGATTTGTCAACTCCAAGCCACTGTAGAAAATGGCGGATGGATAAAATGACAGCATAAATCCGGTAAACTTTTTGATAAGGCATTGTGTGACCACTAATTTGCAGACCACCAGCGACCCTGGGAGACCCGCCTTTGACAGCAAATGCTAAAGTAGCCTAATATGGAAATATAGCAGATGGTATGTGTGTAGAGCATTTAAAATAACCGATACTGTACAAAAAGTCTCCCAGTTAACCAATAAAAGTGGTAGACGGAAATCTGAGGAATATTTTTTTGTCAGACTGCATAGCTGGCATGTCGCTAACGTTAACGGTTACTGCTAGCTAAACGTTAGTGTTAGCAGGTCTAAGAGGTGGATAACTATAGCTTAGGTAGCTAAAGTTAATATCAAACATGATAAAACATGTTAATTTGTAGTTGGTCCTATTGGTAGGACTGCACTTACAGCACATTTTTGCTTGCTGAAAAAAGATATAGAATATATCTATCTGTTCCAGTTTTTCTCTTAGACATGATGGACGGTCACGTAGCCATGTAGTTAAACCACAATTTTTTTTCTTATTAATATTAATTATGTGTCGTAGCAAAGGGGAGGGTGGGGATAAAAAAATCCTTATTCTGACACTTTTGGAAATGGATAAAAAATGAACATAACCTAACTTGGAATGACATTTAGTTTACTTGAACTTTGCTGCTGGTTTTTTTGATTGCACTTGGGGGTGTTCACCATGAACCCCAGGGAGTGCAGGTGGCGTAGAACCAGGTGAATGTGGGACGAGAGCAGCTGCCTGCACTCCGCCAGTAGCAACCAGTTGTCCAGGTAATTCAATAACCTGACCCCCTGAGTGCGCAGGAGGGCGATGGCTGCCTCTACGCACTTCGTGAAGCACCGGGGTGTGAGTGAGAGGCCGAAAGGCAGAACCGCATATTCCTCGAAGGCAAAGCGCAAGAAGCGTCTGGGAATTATGCCTATGTGAAAATAGGCGTCCTTCAGGTCTATTGAGGCCATGAAATCCCCTTGGCGCATGGCCTGAGCCACCAAACGCCCCGTCAACATGCGGAAAGAGAGGCGCTTCAGGCGCTCTCAGGTCTAAGATAGGGCAAAAAGACACTGTTGTTTTTTTTTTTTTTTTTTCCTGGCATAAGTGTTTGTTTTTTTGTATGCTTTTGTATGACTTGACTACTATATATATATATATATATATATATATATATATATATATATATATATAATTTTATGAATCTAAACGTGAAACATGCCACTCATTGTCATAGGCAGTGAGTGTCCAAAAATTACATTGAATAATGCATTCTAGAAAATCTACAGTTGTTAAACACTAATCAAAAGACATACAGACAGATTTATGAATGTCTAATTAATTAATTAATTCATTAATGAGTTAATCATTGAGCTGTCTATTGACCAGTCTGAAGTAGACCAAAGTTGTCTTCTTTCTTGTGATATTTTTGAAAATAGAAAAATCTTGCCGTCAACACATACGACAAATACAAATCTTTTGCTTGAGAAATACAACCACATATGGGTTCAGCTTTACTGTTCTCATTTGAGGTGATGACCAATTGACTGGCGAGCTGAAAGGGCTTTTTCCCTACTTAATAATCCTACATTAAACCAATTAAAAACAATTTCATTGTTGTCTACACAATATTGTTTCCATTCCAATTTCTACCACTGTTTAAATACCCTGGTCACCTGGGAACGCAGTGTGCAGCAGTCATCACCCAGTCTTTAGTGATGAGCGATCCCCCACATAAGTGACTCCCAAAGAAATGCAAGCTGGCCTGCCATGGCCAGGCTCCTGCTGGGGCATCCTGTCCACCCACTATCCGGTTGTTGAGGGGGGCTTGTCCACAGACTGACAGAGAAAAATACAAGAGAGAGAAAGAGAGGGAGAGAGAGGGTTAGTTCAATTAAATTTTATTTGTATAGAGCATTTTTACAAAAGGCATGTCTCAAAGCGCTTAACACATAGAGGCCCAATGAGCAAAAGGGGGAAAGGAAAACTCCCTAGCAAGGCTTTTTTTTTTTTTTTTTAGATTTTTTTTTTTTCAATTGAAAAAAAAAAAACTTTTCGTCAGAAAAATAGAGGAGATACATTTACATTTACATTTATGCATTTAGCAGACGCTTTTATCCAAAGCGACTTACAAAACGAGGATAACAATCAATAGTAGATAGATAGATAGTAGAGAGATAGTCTGAGGAATTCAAGGAATTCATTATAGGCAAGTGGATTTTCACTTTAGATCAGTTTTAAGACTGGGGATTGGAATATCAAAAGATATATAATGCGTGAAGGACATGACCCATTGTCACATGATGGAGGGTGTGGTCTATAGTTCACATTCAAACCCACAGTCCAGTGATATAGCTCCAGATATTCCCATCTCCAGAACTGATGAAACAAATTAAATGTCCTGGATGAATGGGAGGACCTGGATGAACAAGAATCTTCAAATAGCCTAATGAACTGTATTAGAAATTATGTTGTGAACCCCAACTGATTAAAACTTTGAGAAGAAAAAATGTATATAAGAAGGGAACATTTGGTCTAATAGTCCAATTTGCTCTAAAAGTCTGAGATGGCAAAGCCACAGGAATACACACTGATGAAATATCAGAAGATAAAGCATTCAGATTGAAAAGTCTTTCGAGATTTTAAATTGGTTATACAGACCGCAAGTGGCATAAGGATCTTACCATCTGACAGTGCTGACACATCTGAAAGAGAGATAAACAGAGAATTATAAAGCACTCATAGAATCACCTCAATTGCGTGTGTGTGTGTTACCAAGCTACTGACTGAGAACACTGGAGTTTACTCCAGTTTCCTGGACATTACACTGTGTTCATTAAGGTTGCATTGCACAATTTTGCAAGATACTGGCTTATGAGGCCGTATCTCACAATAAAGAAGGGCGTTGTCAGCCTGAAACATATGTGTTGAGATAAACTTTATTAAATAAATGTACTGTCACAGCCTTGGTTTTTCTTTCCATGCCCTTGGTTTATTTCGCTTTCCGTACCATTCCAATTTCCCTTTTATGATCCTGGAGTTTGAGCAATGTGTGTCATGGATTCAGTGGTGAAAGGGAGAATAATTTACTAAATTAGAATATGAATCAAAACCTTTCCTGGTTATTTAGTGCAAAACTACTGTATTGGGTTAGAGCCTGGGTTTGTTAACCCTTAGAGTTACAATGAACAGAGAAATCATATAATCAGATACATCAGATTCACAGTCTAAAATATATATTTACACTTTTAACAGAAATGGATTAGCCCTGAAATGCAACCTGATTTCTAGGGCCTCTCCCATATTACATTATCAAGATCACGATCAGCTCCTGTTTGCACCTTGTTCAGAATATATGATAGTCACAGAGGCATTATAAGAAATTTCCGGTATTTTCTTTTTATATTCAAAAAAGGTTAGAAATAAATACTGTGTGTATGGCATTTACAGCACTGCAAAACTAAATATTGGAAGCAATATTGTGGTTAAATGTAACTTTTAACAGCCTTTTCTCCCTTTTTGTTTTGGTTTTAATCCACTGTGAGGGGTAAATTGTGTTTTATTTTTGATTATTAAAAAAACACTACAAGCGTTTACTCAAGAATAGTGCGCTGTACAGTACACTGTGGAGTGATCAATGAGCAAAAGATCAGCTCTGGCCCATTAAAATGACATCAGTGAAGTATGCATAGCCAAACCAGACTACACAGACAATATTTACGTGAGCTTTAGCACTCACAGTAAATAACTGAATGATTCACTAGGCCTATATAGAATGCCATTGAAAAAAGAATCCCTCGTGAATAGGCAGTTAAGTTAGGGTTCATATATTGTCTGCTGGTAATAAAACTTGCCATTGCTATTGACAGCAGTCATTATACTTGTGATTAAACAGAAAAACTGTCCTCCTAATGCGCATTTAAAGTGAGTGGCACCCCGCACGCATTCTGGAAAAGCCTTGTAATGAATCTCTTTGGCCTTAATGGCCTTAATTTTCACAAATTTGATTTTATGACTGTTTAATACAGTTTAAAACCCTGCCGACACACACACACACACACACACACACACACAGGTCTGAGCGCATTCAATAACTTCTATCTTCCAGCAGGTGTGGTATCTATAATACTGTATGTGCAATAATTTCAAAGCCAGTTGTTTCCATTATACAAACCCCACTCTCAGCCCCACCCAACTAGTTACTTTACTGACCAATCAGCTTCACCTTATCAACAGAGTGTGTAATACCATAGTTACAGTAAGTTGTGCTAATCAAGGAAACAAAAAATGTCAGATTAGAAAAGATCATAGTCTACTGACCAACGTAGCTTCAACCCTTTCTTATCTTTCATATCATGTCATACTTTTTAATGAAGCCAACGGAAATGCAAAGTGCCTTCTACATTCAAAGGGTCAATTCAAAGTCAAACATTTACAAGACACACAAATAACACAACACATAAACAGTATTACAGTGGCCCCTCTGCCAGTCTATAACTTGCAATGTACACCAGGATGTGTGTTTGTGTGTATACTCTCTGCAGGAATGTGTTGTTCATTCAGAAAGCCCCCGCCCCCCCCCCCCTTTTTTTTTTACTGTTTGGTTGCTTTAATGTGCGTATTTAACTGTAATCTGTATTGCGTCTATAAATGTGTGGTGTGTGTTTGGGTGTATTTTCTATAATATTCTGTGTATCATGGTACTATGATAAGTTGAAAAATCAATAAAAATAACTTGCAAAAAATAAAAATGTACAACAGTGGTTAATATGAGTACTAAGCGACAAAGGCTGTATAATCAGTTAAAATCTTAGGTTCATATGGAACTTCAGTCCCAATGACACTGGAATGCAACACTGTCCTTATGCCCAGCTATGCTGAGAGGGTAGGGATCTCTCTCTCTCTCACTCTCTCTCTCTCTCTCTCTCTCACACACATACACACACACACACATCTAGGTCAAGTGGCAAGTGACTTGCCAATGACACTCATGCTATTAGCTGAGTCACTTATTGATAAACCTGTGGCTGAGTAATAACTGCTAGCATTGACATGGCGCTAGAGATGGACACCTTAAGCAGCAGTGCTAACACCACTCAGCAGTTATGAAGCTATGCAATGCTAGCTATGAAGCTAATGGTGTGTGTGGTTAGTAAATTCATCATCTTTATTTGTAGACTCAAGGTCCATAGACAAATACAGTACAACACAACACTTTCCATAGAAGAGACTGGTAGCGCAGAGCACTGACTGTCGGATTTGCCAATGTTATTATCAGGCTGTTGGGTGAGCTATCCACACGACACATACACTTATACATTAGGTTTCTCATTAGTGCTTGAAATGACCACATGTGTGCATTGCAAAACATCTCACTAGCACTGCTGGACCAGGGTTTCTTTAGCAGGATCCTTAGCGAGTCGTTATAAGCAAGTTTCTGCATGCTGGATTTATTAAATTTACACCATAAAGGCGCTGTATACAGAGGTGTGCAGTATGCTTTGAGCACCTATGGAACCTCCTCACCACGCTGTTGGCTTGGGCGTACAACATGCGGACCTGCCTGTGTATGTCCTAATCATCCCTGTGCTGGTCTGTGATGTAGTGACCCAGATATTCAGTTTTTGAGCACCCATCTAACTTCTGTCCTGCCAAAAAAAGTCTGGAAAGCTAAGATGTTTGTCTGCTTTGGTTCTACAGATTAGCACAAAACTTTTTTGGATTGTAATTTACAGAATATTGTTTCCCATAATCTGTACAGGTGTTCAGCAACTGCTGAAGGCCAGCACTGCTTGGGGAAATGATAGCCAGATCATCGGCACACATAAAGTGATTGACTAGTCTGTTGCCAATGGTACAGCCAGTCCTACAATTATTTAAATTACTTGATAACTCATCCATATACAGATTGAATAGGGCCAGTGAGAGAAACCCACCCTGACACACCCCATTTTTCACCCCAAAAGAGACAGAGATTGTGTTACCCCATTTTACCTGCATTAGAGTACCAGTATGCTATAATTCTAACTATACTGTCTGGGGCACCTCTTTGGGTTAGACACAGACACAGACACAAATAACACAGACAAATGACTGAGACGAGCAGGATTTTCTCTAGCACCTTAGAAACAACACTAGCTAAGGCTATTGGCCGGTAGTTGTCCATACTGCCAACCTTGCCAGATTTGTCCTTAATCACAGGCACCAGAGTAACAGCTAGTAAGGAGTCAGGCAACAACCCATGGGTC
Source organism: Limnothrissa miodon (assembly GCA_017657215.1). Classification (NCBI taxonomy): domain Eukaryota; kingdom Metazoa; phylum Chordata; class Actinopteri; order Clupeiformes; family Clupeidae; genus Limnothrissa; species Limnothrissa miodon. The sequence continues at coordinate 175,082 of JAGFZM010000193.1, forward strand.
ATAAACCCTGCGAGACAGAGAGCTAACAATACAGACTGGCATACTTAAGATACTCAGCTGTGATGTGATCAGAACCTGTAGCCTTGTTATCAGGCAGCTGGGATACAGCCTGCTGGACTTCAGTAACAGTAATTATCTCTCTCTTAGCTATGCTTCCCATTTTATAAGGTCTATCTATACCACATAAGGCAGAATAATGTTGTCTCCACAGCTCAGCTATATTTTCCTCCCCAGTCACACCCTCCATAACACTAGGTAGTGACATGTTAGACCTCTTCAGAGCCCTCAACTCCTTCCAGAATCCAACAACATTATTGCACATCAGTTTTTCAGCCATAGATTCTGCTCTCATATTCTCCTCACTTTTAGCAATATAGCGAATGGCATATTTATAACTGGCACAAGTGCTCTTTTTATACTCCAGAACAGGCCCTTCTCTAGGTCTGCCCGCTTGCACCCACAGTCTACATGCCTGCTTAGCTTCTGCATGATACATCTTCACATGCTTGTTCCAGCCTGGCATAGGGGTATATGGATTTACTCGTGTGGTGAATGTTCTAGTGCCCTCATGTAAAGCACCCACAATACTCTCATACATTACACAAAGGTCTTTACAATGTGAAATGTTATTCCAATTAACATCTGAACACACTATAGCTTTTTGGGGAATACATATATTACTCACAAGAAAATCAGTTTTTGTACAGTATGCCTCCAGATTATATTTGATCATTTAGTCCCTTGCACCTTTGCCTTGTGGCCCTTATTGGCACCTTGAGTTAACTCTGGAAGGCTTTCAATATCCATCAACATTACCAGTGGCACATGGTCAGACACAGTTAAGTCAAAGAAGTCAATGAAAGAAAATAGACTGAGAGGGTAAGGAGGCCTGAGAGAAGTCTGGAGGGCTGCCCACAAGTGCCGCCTGAATACATTCGGGTCATTGTTGAGTTGATCCAACTGTGGTACCGTGAGACACGTGTGTACACTCCCGGGTACGAGGGTTCGGCACAGCCAATGCCGAAACTCACAATGCCTGCCTGGACCCAAACAGAGTCCTGTTTGATCACCATTGGACCACCGGAATCACCCTACACACACACACACACACACACACACACAAAGAAAAACAACAACAAAAAAAAACAGATTTTAATACCTAAGGATACAAATTAAGATGAATTTTAAAAATTGCAGTGTATTTTTTATACCCGTAACAAGTATGTATGTGATGATCAACTTTCTTGACTGCTTAACGCTAATGTTAACCAGATATTGCAGTTGAGTCTCTGTTGTATTATCAGTAATACATTACAAAACCCTAGGCTCAGCTGTGGTGTCCTTCCTTTGGCACAGACACGACTCAGTGGATGTTGAGGAAGGGGAGAGATGAGCTCCGTTACCTGTGCATGTGTGTACTTGCGTGTGTGATAGTTCTGTGCGCCTGATTACCTGACAGGAATCCTTGCCTCCCTGTCCTAGTAGTCCAGCACATATCATATTGGCAGTGATGGTGATGTGTTGAGTAAAGTAATTCCTTCTGCAGTCCGAGTTCGCCACCACTGGAACTTCCACCTGCTGCAGCGTCATAGGAGGAGGCAACGCCACTGGAAACAAACACGGACACACTCATCGTGACACAGCACACAATCAAAACAGTCATAAAATAGTATTGCTCTTAACTGATGAGATACACTGCCTGTATTGCAAATGCAGAGTGGCAGTGCTGTGCTGAATTGCTGACTGGTCTTTGATAACAGCCTTTAATTAAAGTCAATATGTGGGTGCTGTGGCTCAGTTGGCTAAAGCGTCATTCCATAAACCCTGAGACTCGGGACGAGTCTGACCCAAGGTCATTTCCCGATCCTACCACATCTCTCTCTCCCACTCATTTCCTGTCATGCTCTTCACTATCCTATCAGCTTAAAGGCAAATATTCCCAAAAAAACAATAAATAATAAATAAATACATTAATGTCAATATGAATGCATGTCAGGACCCAAGTGCAGAGTCAGAATTCAAAAGGTTTTATTTTAGGACAGGCAGACAAAGGAGACACGTATACAAAACTTGACAAGCTAAACAAAACAACAGGTCACACCAACTAAGCAAAAGACTCAACTAACAGGCAGCACAGATAGCACAAGATAACACAGCAAACATAGACTACACAGACTACACACTGCTATAGAGATGTTGAAGAGAACTAAGATAAAGAGGAGTTCAAGACCAACAACAAGCAAACAGACAACATGCTAACAGTGACAAGCTAACAACAACCACAAGCAAACATGGAGGTCAAACACAGACTAGAGGCAAACAAAGAATAACCAACAGAGACATCAAGTGCACAGCAAACGTAGAACACCCAACAGAGACAGACAGACCGACAAAAAGGGACTTAAGACAGGACTTAAATACAAGAAATAACGACATCAAATGGAACAGCAGTGTACAGACAAAAATGACGGGAAAACCTGACAGGAAGCCGAACAGGGGGAAGAAAATCTAAAAACAAAGGACACATGGCAGACAATACCAATAACCACCAGCAGGGTCAGTCAACTTTAAAGTTCAGCTTTACAGTGTGTGTGTGTATGTGTACACTCACCATTTGATCTGATGTTGCCCCAACCTGTGATCCATGTGGACATGCCTGACGTGAAGTTGCTGTTATCTGCTGGCAGGCAGACGGGGCGGATATAGTTGTTGAATGTAACAGAGGAAGAGAGGCGGATGAGGGCGATGTCATTATCGCTGGTTGCGGAATTATAAGCAGCATGCTTGATGATCTGAGAGACGGTCCGGCGAACTTCATTGGGATTACTGCCCTGCTGCTTCTGACGGCCCAGGTAGACAACCAGGCCAGATGGGCTTGTGCCACTAAAGAAAGGAGAAGGTGTCTGAGTGTAGAGGGAAACAAATGCTCTGTTCTAATCTCATGTACTGCTAGGAGGTCTGCACAGATATGCACCATAGACTTTGATTCTAAAGCCTTTGGTCATATCATATTTGGTCATATACAGGTCTATGGGAACAAAAAGGACAGTTTGCCCAGCTGCAGAAATGGGTCTGTGTATGCAGTGTAATTCCTTTCTGGAAACTGGCATGGGTCAACATTTCTTACCTTATCTGCAACCATCACATCTGCATTACCCCACCCCCCTCCCCACCTGAAACTATTTCAGAGAATTATGTTGAAATCTATATCATTAGATGGTTGTGCAGAAATACAAGTAATAATGAATATGTACCTTGATGCAGCATAGAATGATCAGTTTATATTTTGACTGCTCATTTGATTTAAGAATCTGAATCTGATGTTAGTGTAAGGGTTGCATTACAAATACGGTACCTGAAAGAAACCCTGAAACCTTAAATGTAACGATTAGAGCATCACCTAGGAAAGCAGTGTGCGGCCGTCATCACCCAGTCCTCATTGATGAGGGAGCCCCCACAGAAGTGTGCGTTGCGATGCAAGCTGGCCTGCCATGGCCAGGCACCTGGTAAAGCATCCTGTCCACCAACTATACGGTTGTTGAGGGGAGCTTGCCCACAGACTGAGAGAGTGCAGGGAAAAGGAGAATATAGGGGAATGGTAAGCCCATTAGTTTTTTGGCTAAATGTAATTCCGGTGAACAGTGGACTCGATACTGAAAAAAAGCGAAAATATATTTTTTGGTGCATTTCAATACTCAACCTTCCCAAAGTATTAGCAACGAGAGAACAGGGGAATGTGGTAGGAACATTGGTCTGCCTGTGTGAGGCAGTGTTGTCACATGAATAAACACTGAAGATAAATTAGCCAGTAGCAACTTACCATCTAACTGTGATGACACCCCTAAATAATGAAAGATACAGACAAAGCATTACCAAGCAGTCAGAGACAGGTGGGACAGGGGAAAGTCTAACAAATTTTGTATATATATATAGTTAGACTTTCCCGTTTTATGGCTGTGTTTTGAGAACCTGGTCTGCCGTGGTGTACCTAAACTCTATATCTCATTATACCAGCTTTAGCTTTGTGTGTGACCCTTGCCTAACATTCTTTGGTGGGGTCACCACTTGTTTGATATGTATTGTCTCCTCTGTTAATAAGCACTTCAGCAGTGTGTCAATGTGACATTCTCCTCCAATTGAGTAAGGGTGAGATTCCCACCCTACCAGTAACCTCCAACCTAGTCAGTATGTCCCTTATTTCCTCTTGGGCTGATGATTAACTTTGAACAAAACTTATGTTGTAATGGTACTTGTACCTTTTATCTTTGATGTCCTAAATTATTGTCTCCAAGTTATGACATAAAACACATTTCTGAGGCCTAAATACAAAATCCCTGAATGTTACCATTATTCCAGAAATGGTCAGAGATATCACAATGCTGAACTTTGAGTATATGATATAGACACTTTAGTAGGAAGGAACAAGGAAATGTTTTTGCTTTTGATTTTTTTTTCTCCTCACAGAAAGTGGTTAATAGTTTGCCCTGCATAATGACAAACTGCCTGTAGCAATATGAATGAATAAACCAATCAGCTTTGGAAATAAATTTAGCAATAAATGTAAGCGTGTTTGTTTTGCCTTACTTTCTGAGACTGTTCCTTTATTGGCCCAGAAATAAATTATAACATAACCCCACATGGCCTTAGCCTTTTGTTTACACTTTAAACACTAACTGGTCCTCCCAGGAAAAAAAATTCCATGAAAAGATCCTTAAATAAACACTCTACTTCACTTAAGTTATTAAACGTGTCTAGTGGTACTGTAGACAGCAACTAAATATTTATAACTTGTTAACAAATATTTTAATGAAATACCCTCAAACAAATAACAAGATTTTGTTTACACTTTCAGTGGCAATTTGTTATCATTTAAAAAAAAACTTTCTGGTACATTGTTGGTAATAGCAGTGACAACTGCTTCATGTATGACATGAACAGAATTATGTTTGAAATCAAATGAACACCCTACAGTACAATAGTAATAGCAGCATACAATAGAAATTTTGTTTCATTGACAGAAATGCCATTCTTACCCTCAGCATTAAGATATAAGCCGATGGCCACACACCAAGCCGTCCACATTGTCACTCCTTTGCCCTCTGTCAAGGGTTTTTGTGTTGGGCTTGACTACCTTCTATGTCTCTAGTGCTGGAAATTCAAACATACCTCCCCAGGTTGTTACCACCTGTAATTAAACTTCACCTGTTTCAGCCCCACCCTCTCAGTCAAATGGCCAAACCACAATCCTCTGCTTGTTGCTGCTGCAACAACTCATCACAAGTATGTTGTCAATACCATATTGTGTGATTTTGCCATGTCAAAGTTTTGGGCTCTCTGGTGAGAAAACATTTATTTATTACCATGTCATAATTTGCTGGGCTTTATTTAAAAAAAAAAAAAAGCTAATTCATGGAGAGACTTAAAAACTACAATATAACTTCAAAACAAATCCTACAACAAAACAAAAAATAATAACCACTTTAAAAGTCTATGCAAAATATTGAGTCATCTTGTGTAGGGAATATAAAGGGTAAAACTGGCTTAGCTTGCCAATATGTAAAGGATACATGCCCTATGCAAATAACTCAGGTGCACTTATGGACACTCATTCATCATTCGACAAATAAAAGTCCTTTCTGAGCAAACTCCTTTCCAGTCAGTCCAGCCTTTTCTATTGTCATATACATTATTTCATAAATACCTAAATACCTTACACTCCTATGACAGATGTGTACAGTTTGTATGCCCTCAGTACAGTTGGAGTTGAAAATGGCTGAGAAACAGGTATTACATTTAATACTTTATCAGCATTTGTGTTATATATTGCCTAAATGCCTAATATAGGCAACTGGACATCAGGTCATCCTAAGGAATTCCATCACAGATACAATTTAGTTAATGAATTTAAAGGCGCTCTAAGCGATGCTGTTTCACGTCACTTCTTGTTGACGTTCGAAGTATTGTCAAACAAAACGGAGGATAGCTATCTCCTCCCCCTCCCTCCCATGCCTCCTGAAAGACTCATGAACGTGCATTTCCTTCTTGTCGTTTATTGGCTGGAACACTGTTATTTTTCGTTTTTGTTTGTTATGCTAGGTTTGCCCACTGTGTTTTATTTTTTGCCGTTTGTGGAGCCTGGGCTGTCTACAGAGACCGCGTTTTTTTACAATGTGTTCAGGGGACAGGCAGCTAGCAGATTATGAGGAGATGTTTGCTGTATGTAACAACACATGTTTTAGTCCTAAAAACGCGTCACATCGCTTAGAGCACCTTTAATGTCTCAACAGTAACCAGCTAACCATCTGGGGAGAGCGGGGTAATGTGGGACAACGGGCAATGTGAGACACTCCCTGTATCTAGGCAACGGAACACATTTGTTGTCAAGTGACTATCATTTTTCGAAGCCCCTCCCATGCCACCATTGCCAAAAATGAGAAGAAGTGCTTGTGCTTAGGTAAGTAATTTTATTCACAAAAACGTGTTTTTTGCATGTAAAAGTACATTTTCTTGCTGTGAACATCAGCTGTTGTGTCAAAGCAAATAGATTCAGGTAGAAAAATGTATACCGTACATGTTGATGAACTTCTAACATATAAAACCATGTGATTGATGCTAGTTGAAGATTAGCCAGAATATCTAGAGATGTTGTTTTTTCTAAAATGGTGGCTGTGGGGGAAAGTGAGACAAATGTGGTGTGGTAAATTGAGACACTGTCTCACTTTACCCCTCCATAAAGCACAACTTTAGTTTCACCTTTGTTCATTTTGTTTCAATGTTAAATGACATATGTTTTATTGTTAATGTTATAAACATTGTTGAACAGCCACCATGCCAAGAAACTACACCAGGAAGACAACCTGGGGCCTAACACCCCTCACAGAGATGGAGAGTGCAGCTGCTGAGGTCATGCAAGGGAAGAAGTCCTTAAGAATAGCTGCAAGGGACAGAAATATTGACAAGTCAACTCTACAAAGATTTATAAAGAAAAAAGAGAAGGGGGAAGTAAACTCAGTAGCATGGGGTGCAGAAGCTAAGGCAAAGAGAATATTTACAGATGAGATGGAGGAGGAGCTTGCCAAACATTTGAAACAGCTAGCTGACCAGTTGCATGGCCTTGCTCCAGTTAAGTGCCGTGAACTGGCATTTGAATTTGCACAGAGAAATAATATCCCTGTCCCTGTCAATTGGACAGAGAAACAGTGTGCAGGTAGGCTAGGGTGTCCAAGAGATCATATAAATCTGTAGGTTATGTAAATAGTAGATATGTATATGTATGGCCCGTTCAAGAACATATACAGCCGAGCTCTTGATGGGTGGATGAGATCTAATCCAGGCAAAACAGCCTCCATCTATCAGATTCCAGGACTTGTGAATGAGGCCTTCTTGTCAGCAGTGACTCCACGGAACATCACCTCTGGATTCAAGGCCACTGGAATTTTCCCATATAATAGCTCAGTTTTCCCTGAGGAAGTGTTTGCACCATCCATGATGTCAGACCGGCCAAATCCTGAGAGCAGCCTGTATCCACTGGTCCTTTCAGTTCACTCTCTGCAGATGAACCTCCTGAAGTTAATCCATCCACTTCTGATGGTCCACATGGATGTGCCTCGCCAACAGACTTAGATGTGCCCCGTGTTCCCACCCAACCTGGAGTGTCTCCTCGTGAAATCCTACCGCTTCCCAAATGCCCCCCCCAGAGCACAAACCAAAAGAAAGCGTGTGAAGACACCCATCCTAACTGATACTCCTGAGAAGCTGAGAAAAAGCTTATGAAGAGAGACAAAAGAAACTGGGGAAAAAGCAAAATGGCAAAGGAAAGGTAAAACTGAAAAAGAAAGCGTTCAAAAAGAAAATCATAGAAAGCAGCTCTGAGGAGAGTGATGTCCCTGTGCCACTTGATGACTCTGACACAGAGATCTCTGAGGATGAGTGTAGTGATCCTGGAAACACAGATCTGAAAACAGGTGACTTTGTCCTAGTTAATTTTGCAACCAAACACAGGAGTCTCCGTTATGTTGGCATGGTTGAGAAAGTTGAGGATGATGAAGTACTTATCATGTTTCTCAGAAGGATCCAGGGAAACAAAAAAGTGTGGGAGAGACCCATGTTTGCTATAAAGGAAAATGATGTGGCACATGTTCCTAAAAGTAATGTGGTGAAGAAGCTGCCTCAACCAGATAGGCCTGGAGGAACCACACGGAGAAAGCAACTCTTTACCTTTCCCTGTAACTTTCAGGGCTGGAATGTAGAGTAGGCCTTATTAAGTATGAAGCTGATGTTCTAATCCAGATTGGTCTAGCCTATGTTCTGAGCCCAGGTCTGTGTGCAAGCTGGTTCCGCTATGGGCCTATGTTTTGACCCCTAGACTGTGCACAAGCTGGTTGTGATTGTCTTTTGCTCAGAACCTCAGACACTAATTGTGTTCTGACCCCAACACTGTGAATGTTAATAAAAACATTTTGAATAATATTATATTGCATTTGACTTAATTTAATTTTAAGAGGTTTACTTTCAAGTGTTTGCTTAATTAGAAAAATTACTTAATTTACCCATCCCCACGATTCTGTTACTAGTCCAACATTAGTTTAGGAATATGTGGTTGTCAATCAATCTGTCGGGATTCTAAATGTTAAAGCATTATATTGTTATGGTACTTTTAAAGTGGAAAACATAAGTGGATCAGCTTACCCCGAACCGGTTCACTTTACCCCGTTAATTTTTGTGGTCTGTCTGAGTTTACCCCTTAGATGGGGTAATGTGATACACAAAACCACTTTTTTTAAAAACAATCATTTTCATTGCCCTTTGTCCTGAACACATTCTGATAATTTCCATAGTTAGGAAACATCCTGAATGAATTGGTAATTCAGGAAATTTACTGATATATAATTTTAGCTTGGCTAGAGGGAAGCAAATGTAAAAAATGGCTCACATTACCCCGCTCTCCGGGCACATAGCGACAAAGTAAAGATATTCACTGGGAAAGGGACGAGGTGAAAGTGGTAAAAAATACTTTTGCCCAGTCTTTGGCCATAAGATGTCCAAATGATTAAAGAGCCCACTAGGACACGTGTCTGGAACCACTATCATAGATCAGGCTTGGAGCATGCATGATATTGGATGTGTCTCAACTGTACACACTATTGCTGGCAACCTTCAGAATCAGCTGCTCAGAAGCTGCTGTTATAATTCATGTCATCAATGTTCAATAATCCGGTTACAATAATGTCATGTCATGTTTGTGTGGTACCTGGTATACAGAATACCTATTTACTGACTACGCCACCCCCTGATCAGGCGGGGGAAACCCTACATGCGGTAGTTTGACTGAGTGAATCTTCCCCACTAAGGAACGGTTCAAAAGAGGCACATGTATATGCAAAAGGATCAAGTTTATTACAAGTCAAGATTTGACAATCAGACCATGAGACAAAGGAAGGGGAAAGGACTGTAGAAGGGCTGGGTAATCAGCTGCCTCTCCTCAAGATAGTAAGGTCGGGTCGGCACATGCTGCCCCCATCTCAGGAGGCCCTAGTGAGAGAAAGAAACAAACCCAAAACCACACCAGCGTGCCACACAGCACTGCACACACAAGCACGCAATCTCAACAAGCCCAGCTTTATAACTTCCTAATCAGTCATGTGACCTGGGTCACCACCAAGTCACATGACTGAAGACAAGGAACTGTACAACCAAAAACACCTCATCCCCACACTTTGCAAATACCATCCTGATTGTTGCGTGTGTTTAAACATATGGATGCACACATTCTGTTAAAACCGCGTTACATCTTCCACTCGCATACATGAACAAACATACATTTATTCAGCCATCAGGGAAAACATCCGTTTATTTTTGTATTCAACGATTACATGTACAACCATTTCATTAACAATAGCTTGCTGGTGTCAACGTGTTGTCTGTCTGTATAAATGTTCTAATGTTTAATGTCTGATCGGAGTTGTATACAACTCGCTTGGCGCCGTAGTAGCCTCTTCCTAGTTGTCACTAGGGAAGCGCGCTTCGGACGGCTTTATGGTTTGGGTACGTTCGCTAGTGGCGTGGTTGCGCCCTATCGAAATCAATCCACTCTGTGAGTAAATTTTGTATATATTTTTCTTTTCCTTTTTTTTTTTCCTTTTTTCTTCACTTTTTGTACAAATGGGAATTACTGTCACTGCTGGTGGAAGAAAATAAATTGCAAGTCTTGCCATTTGTGATTCCTTGCTGCCTCTTCGCCTCTTTGTGCTACCCCGAAGACCCTCAACACACTACCTCGTAACAATCAGTTTCCAATATAAACACACATTTAGGGTCAGGGGGAAATATCTATTGGGGGCAACAACAAAGGATCATGCATTTTTTCCCCCTGTGGGAATGTCCAATGCCTATCCATAACTTCGCTTTGTACCGTCCTTACCTCAGTTCGTAACATGGTACCTAACTGACACTAATAACAGGAAATAAGCCTAGGATTTTTTTTTTTATTATTTGGCAAAGTTTACAAGCCTTTAGTATTTATCCCAATTTATGTTATGGGGTTTCACGTAACCTATATGGTATTAAGGTCTAGCGCCACCACAAATATCTCGTCCTTGTTCATGTAGGAAGAGCAGCTTTGGGAGAAAACATCTATGCTTTCCTGAATAACCTGAAATATGCAAAAACATACCTCTCCATCTCCTTGGCATTTCAAATAAGGGCCGGGTGTTATAGTGTGATCACAGGAATTGGTCTGTAACCAGAAGTTCAAGTTTGCAGGTTCGGCCCCCCCTCCTCCCCAACAAGTTCAGTCAACCATAGAGAAAAAGAGACTTACCAGTAATGGTAAGTTGACGTTGCTGTGAAATCCATGTATACTAGTCTAGTGTATGTAGAGTGCATTGGAAGATAGAGAGAGAAGTAGTGTTCCTGACCTCAGCTAGGTGTGTGTAGGCCAGAGACAGAAAGGGAGGTGGGAAGAGCAGACTTTTTCTTATCTTTTTTGTCCCTTTGGTGTGCATGTGTGTATCAGACACAGTCAGAGAGACGAAGGAGAGAAGGGAGGGGGGAAAGCAGAGCAAGCCACAGAAGAAATGTGTTATGCTGCGTGTATACATTAATAAAAACTATTGCTAATTAAGTTCCAATCGAAAATCTGAAAACGCTCATTACACTTTCCTACCAACTTAAAAGGTGATGTAATAAAGCCTTATATACAGGCATAGGCTACATAAAGTGAATAATTGACCCCAGGGTTTTTATATACGAAAGGCTTGTCAATACTGCGAGACAATCCGGCTGTCTTGAAAAGCGGGACTGCCTGGATGGCTCTTCTAGACATTCAGGACAGCACATTTAAGTGGCATCTGAGGCTTACCAGAGCAGCTCCACCTACTCTGCAGTCAATTAAGGCAACATGGCATGACCGATGATCACTCACCAGGAGGTCCAGCAAGTTTATCTGTAGAGAAAAAGGTGGTAATGCTGCTATGGTATCTCGTGAACCAGAACTCATTTTGTGAGATTTCTGACAAATTGATATGCCATTGCCAAACTCTATATCATCTGGCTGAATGACTGCCAAAAAAAAACATTCAAGCAGGTCTTTTCAAAAGGTCATGCAGAATAGTGGGTGCAATTCATGCCATTTCAGAATTCAGTGGCCTGTTTGGGGTGGGGGATGTTATTTAAACAAACAGGAAGACCTACTGTTCTGTGCTGCTGCAGGGCATTGTAGATGACCTAGGATAATTCACAGACATTTTATCTGTGAATACAGACTACATGATGCACGCATGCTTAGACTATCCCCATTCTTCAATACCCATATACAGACGTTGGGAGGCAACAAACTACTCAAATGGACTAGAACACAGACAGGTCCCCCTTTCAGGGGAGAAAGACTACCAAAACTTACTCTGTCAGAGGTGGAGTGAGAACACCCAGCACGGCAAAGCCGGGCGTGACAGTCAGCAACGGCTTCCCATTCATTGTCACTCCAAAACGAGATAATGGAGCCTTGGGTGAAGATGACTTGCGCCGAAATGCAATGAACTGCAGAGGGAGGGTGATAGTGGAACAGGTGTTTGCCCGCTTAAAGTGCAAATGGAGACGGCTCTGTGAACTACAAAACTCTTGTGTTGATGTATCTGTGAAAGTCATTGTAGCAGCTTGTGCACTTCACAATTTGTGTATTGGGGTGCCCTTGTGACGCGGACGACAATGAATGAGCATTAATGTATGCTATTCGATTCAATTTTATAGCGCATTTTTGAAAAAGGCAAGTCCCAAAGCGCTTACACACAACACAAAGAGGCCCCATGAGAAACAGGGGCAAGAAAAAACTCCCTAGTAGCGTTTTTTTTTTTTTTTTTACTTGTTATGGTAAATGAAGAAACCTTGGGCAGTTCCGACGGCTCAACGGCTAGCCCAACTGCCTAAGGCAGGTTTTCAGTCTCTCAGATGGTGTTTAGTCCACTATTATTCCATTAGGTTCCCATGATAAGAAAATTGTGGTATAAATAAGGCAATATGAGTCCCATTATAATCCCAGGATATTCCCATGTCATTAGGAGCAGTCAAACCAGGGACAAGCTGGTGGCTGTATCAATCATGTCAGGGTCGTCTGTGGAGCTGAAGGCAGCCCGCCCAGGAAGCCAGAGATGCAGGATCAGGCAGTGGAAGGCAGGGGTGCCCCTCAGCAGTGAGGCAGTGGCATGGACTGTGGAGTGGGTTGAGGACCATTCAGGAGTGCCGCCCGATCAAACGTTGGAAGAAGGTCCTCAGCAGGGTGGCATCTTCGGTGAGGTTGGTTGGGTACCCAGGAGGCAGGAGGTGCATGGTCAGGCAGTAGAAGGCAGTGATGCTACAGATATGCTACAGTACTTGAATATGAATATACTACTAGCCTTTCCAAACTCATTTTTATCATAGGCATTCTATTTCATCCCCTGACACTTACTATCATCCAAGCAAGTTAAAGAAATGCCTAACATTTGAAAAATTAGGTTAAAGACGTTGGGTTAAAGTTAAAGACATGTAAAAAGAAAAATAATCAGACAGTGGTGTGATTCCTTGTAATAGTTTAATTGAACTACCACAATTCAGAACACTGAAAATACCTTACCTGTATTTTGATGCTGTATAATTTCAAGGTATATTATTTGAACATACCTGTACCATATATTTGTAATATTCTTTTGTTGTTTTGTATTTTTGACCTTTTTGTTATGAATCTCTTTTGTAAACAAGTAATTCATTCTGAAAAAAAAAAAACATACATCATTTACTGTAAACAAACTCTTGTAAAAAATATAAATTCTTACGCTTGTGGTCGGGCCAGCAAAGGGTCACAAGTGATTACACCTGGGCCAGACTAATGAGCAGTGAGCACGCAATTTCCGCTTATAGTAAGACGCCAGAGTAAGTGGGATCATTCACAGTTTAGCACTCTGTTGGAATATAGCTGTTTTTTTTTTTGGAGACATGCGTGAAGTTTGGAATAGCAGGTAGTACAACGGTAGTCAAGCCTTCAGTATTATATGAGTGTGTGGAGACATGCTTGTGGGCTTCTCTTCTTTGGTTCGTACAGTAATATTACTGTTTTACTTTTATAGTGGGTGTGTTGATCGTCTCCAGGGCCGACTATCCATGACCGCATTAAGTGGATATCCCTAAGAGCAAGGTAGGCTACTACTGAAAGTCATCAGCCCGCTTGGCTTTCACGGCCACTGCACGATGATTGACACTAGACTAAGGCATTTCTTTCTTCTGTATATTTTGTATGGTTACGAAGCTATTGAGAGTAGTATCAATGTAGGCCTACATAGCATTGTCTAAATGCGTGTGTTCTTTTTCTGTAACAGATTTCTGACCGGGCAACCACTGTTTTCCCTGGGTGTTTTGTTTATTTTATTTTCTTGGTGTGACTACAACCCCTTTTGTGTAATGCTTTAGTGTCACGGTTGTTTGGTTTTTTTGTTTGCTGAGTTTCAGTGTCAATGCCAGCCTTGGTCGTTCCTGTGGTGTGTGTGGATGCGTGAATGGGTGCGAGTGTGGTGCGTGTAGGCCTAGGTCCCGTAATATAGTAGCTGAGGTTGTGTGCTTGGTCCTAAATGTTTGTTTATTTTTTGTTGCTTTTGTTCTGAATTTGTTTTGTTTGTTAATGTCTTTCTCCTTCTAATAATAGCCTGTAGCCCATTAAGCTGCACCCTAGTGGCCAAAGTCTGTTTCTACAGTGTGTGTGTGTGTGTGGTGTGAACATTCTCAGGTGGGTTGATTATTCTTTTTGGAGTGTGTGTGTGTGCTTTTTGCAGTGTCACTTTATTTAGGTGATTTGCTGGTTCTGTGAGTACCTCGCCTTATTGGGAACTGCTTAGGTTACAGTCAAGTGCAATTAATTGTGGGCAGTGAGGGCTCTAACACAAGGGGTTTGGACATGTTTATTTGTTTTGATTTAGTCGTGTGTGTGTGTGTGTGTGTGTGTGTGTGTGTGGGCGCGCGCGCGTATCCTCTTGTCTATGATTATTATTGTATTGCTGGCTAATATTTTATTGAAACTTAAGTTATTTGATACAACAGAGTGAATAAACTAATTATTTAATTACAACTGCCTCCATATCCATTCATTTGGTTAACCTGCATCATTATCTACCAGTCCCTGCTGTCATCGGGGTAGAATGTCCTTTATTACACGCTCCTTTAAAATAACTCAGAAGTATAGGCTTCTTTAAAAACAGTCCTAAACATAAACAGTAGACAAATAAAAAATATATATGTAGCATCTTGAATAAAGCCTTAGTGGTTTTAATTTCCCTCATGATTTCTTCATGTCTGCGCTGTGTGGCATCCTCACATTCTTTGATCACATGGGACATTGCCAGTGTTATGCCCTCGCGACACTTCCTATTCCGTGCCAAAGCACTGGTGTGAGGAGGGGATAAGGTTAAAGCACCTGCGCTCTCAGAATCTGAGGAACGTGCGATGGAGGGAGAAGACCATTCTAGGGTTGCCCAACATCAAGGGCTCCTTGCTGGCCTCGATGGCCACAGTGTGTCTGTGTTCAACAGTCCTAACTTTAAACTTTGTGTGGTGACAATAAATTACTTGCAAAGCACTCTTGACTATACTAGACATGACTATTTTCACTGTGTCTATGTTAAAGCAAAGATGTGTATGTGCTATGTAATTTTCAACTTTAATCCTTTTTGCATCTATGTCTTATAAACCTTTATAAAAATCAGTACTCTTGTCTTCTGCCACTTTGACTGTGTCTATGTTTAACAGTCCTTACTGCAACTTCAAACTTTGTGTGGTTGCAATCAAATCCTTGAATCTTTGCAAAGAATATGTCAACTTTCTCATAATAATATAGGAATAAGTGTAGTATGCCTATAACCTCTAACCCTTACTTTGGGAATCCGTATTCTTGACTCGACTTGTCTTCTGTTACTTTGTGTATGTAAGAGTCTTCACAGCAGTCTAAAGACTTTACAGGAGAAAGTGTAGTCTTCTGACTTTCTGAACACTATTCACCTTCTGTTCAACTGTGTAGCTCAGCTTCCAACTCTTCTTTGGGGGTGACAAATTTTTAACTACTTAACCATTTATTACTTTTCAACTCATCAAACTCTATTTACCTGTTCTGCCACAACTATCAACCTAGCTCTCAGCATCAACTGCATTTGCATACAAACGTAATTCTCTGGAATTACTTTGTCTAGTTTTCCCATGTTAAGTCTATGGGTGACTTAATAGTTTATACACTATAGTTTAAAAAGATTAAAAGTTACAAATTTCAAAAATACATAGCACACATGGCATCAGCGATACCTACGGAACAAAGTTTGAACAAAGTTTCTAAGTTAAGCATTTCGGGCTGAATTAAATATTTTAGAAGAGAATAAATTACAAGAAAACTTGTTTGTTTCACTTTCTTTTTCAGAGAAATTACGACATGATGGGTGTGGCAAGACAGAACAGGTTACGCTCTTAAAGCCTCAACTTACAGGTCACTGTGTGAAGACAAAAGATTGTGCATACTCAACTTTAGGGTAGGTATCTACTTACATTCACATTGAAAACATTTTTATTTAACCTTCCCGTAAACTTGCCTGTACATAGTGGTTAGTGAATGTGGTTAGTTGATGCTGAAAGGAATTCTGAACTGAAATTTGAGATTTAAGATTTCTTTTCACCTGAAACAACTGCAATTCATTATCAAACATTTTCTTTCAGTGGCAAAATTAAAAAGTCAAAAGAAAGCCTGGCCATCTTGATGTTAAACTGTTTATTTGTAGAGAGATGGGGATAATCTACATGAGTTAAAGGAGAAATACAGTGTGATTTAATCATGTCATGAGTGAACTCTGAAGGAAAAAAGAATATTAAGAAATATAATACAACATTAAGAAAATTTAATCCACAGAATGTTTAAAACCAGACTTAATAATAAACTAGTAGATAATATGAACTGAATGGGGCAAAGAAAAAATTAAACTTAAAGTCACTAGTGAAGAGTTATGTCTTCACTAGTAAACGTGCACATTTTTGGCTTTCACTAGTTAAAGGGTGTGTTGCAAGGTTTAATGAGCAGTGAGTTTGCACTTTCTTGTTGGTAATAAACATTTAAACAGTTATCCATTGTTTTTAATGAAATCACAAAACCGTATATTTTATGAAAAAGTGGGTATTTTTTAACTGTAATTTCTGATGATTCTAATCTCCCACCAATGTTCCATTACGTAACGTTTGGTATAGACAGACCAAAGCTGGCCACCGTGACCATTGAAACTAATGAGTTCGAGACAAGTGACAAGGGAAGTTTCACAGTAATATAGCACAGACAATAGGTAAATATCTATACATCTACAGATCTATCCACATATAGCGGTGTTTATGAAAATAAATCACGAAACATAGTTAATAATATCACGCTGATAACAAATTCTGAAGACATTGCTAGCCTCTGTGGGGTCAAAAATTTATCAAAATTACATTGTGAAAACATTGTCAGTTGAGCAGTTGCATTATCTCCCTTTTGCGTTTTGTAATAAACACATGCAGTCATTACTCCTTTTGGTTCCAAGCCGTTTATTAGTAATCTCACACTAATGAAAACTGCACATTCCAGGCTGGCCTTTTATTGTGGACAGTATAAGGTACACCTGTGCACTACTCATGGTGTCAGATCAGCATCTTGATGTGGCACACCTGTGAGGTGGGATGGATTATCTCAGCAAAGCAGAAGTGCTCACTATCACATATTTAGACTGATTTGTGAAGATGTTTGAGAGAAATGGTAATATTGTGTATCTGGAATGAATTTTAGATCTTTAAGTCCATCTCATGAAAAATCGGAGCAGAAACAAAGGTGTTGTGTTTATATTTTTGTTGAGTGTATTTATCCACAATAGTGGTCAACCTTGAAGTAACACTTTAACTAGTGAGACACAAACCTTCAAATAGCTGACTGGTTACATTTTGGCCTTTACTAGTTAACTAGTGGACATTTCTGGCTCCCACTAGTTAACTGGTTTACACAAACATGGTTCACTAGTTAACAAAAATGGCTTACATATACATGACAATTATGCCTGATATCAAGATATCAGAATAAATGCTCAAACGGCTTGCCATAAGTTAATAAGTGAGAATTTGACATTCAGTAGTCAGCTAGTAAACATTTTTGTACCTTACTAGTCAACTAGTAAAATATAAATGTCCTGAGGTGCCTGATGAAGTTGTTGAGCCAGCAATATTTTATGCAAGCAGATCGCTCATTTCTTAAAAGTCTGCGTAAAGTTTAAAAAAAAAAATTGCTGTTATTACGATGGAGGATTAGGGCCGCAATAAAACAATATATCAAAAACTTTTAGAATAAAATCATAATATTTCGAGAATAATGTTGTTAATTATGAGAATAAAGTAGTTAAATACGAGAACAGTCATTAACTACGAGAATAAAGTAATATCATTTCGAGAATAAAGTAGGCCGACTTCTCGTAATGAATGACTTTATGAGAATAAAGTCATATATTATGAGAATGTAGTTAATTATGAGAATAGTCATTAATTATAAGAATAAAGTCGTTAATTACGAGAAGTATGACTTCATTCTAGTAATTACTTTATTCTCAGAATTAACAACTTTATTCTCATAATTTATGACTCAAAATATGACTTTATTCTTGACGTTTTTTATATTTTTTTCTTTTATTGTGGCCCTAATCCTCCTTCGTACGTTACGCTACAAATTGAGTAGATCCAGGTAAATCTGCCGCTGCAATGCCTTCAATGTCTGTGTTAAGTAAAATCTGTGGCTGCACGCATGCGTTACATTGAGTGTAATGAAGCGGGTAAACTGCATTTTTGCCATAACGCTGAAAAACACCAGAAAAAATGGAGTTATTAATTACATCATGAAATAAATTAAATTATGAAATAGGCAATTCCACTAAATGAACATTGTTCATGACTCACAACATCCAAGTCCGAGTCAAGGCTTGAGTCTTTGAAGGCAAGTCGAAAGTCAAGTCACAATCTTGGTCTGAACGACTTAAAGCAGGGCTAAGCAACGTTCTGTTTTGTTCTCTCATGAGCTCCCTCAAAAGACCGCTGTATTGCATTGCACTGCATTCTATTGGAGGCGGACCGCTGCTGTTGAACATTGCAAATGCTGTATCTACAATAGACCACAGTGGCGCATTCTACACCATTTGTTCGCCGTGTAATGACTCCTGGCATCCTAAACAGTATGAAACTGATTAATAAACTGAAAAATGTTGCTTAGTGGGCCTTTAAGTCAGACTCGAGTCCAAGTCTCAGACTCGAGTCGCCATCTGTGGTCGAGACAGGTGGAATAATTATGATTTTTATAAACATGTACTGGTGTTTTATATGAATATACAAGAATGTTTGTCAGATGCAAGGACAAACATGCAGATGTGCTATATATGCATGTACCAGATGTACCATTAAATAACATATACAATTGGATAAGTCTAAAAAAAAAAAAAGTTACTTCCTAGTGTAGCAGAGCGATATGGCTAGAAGGGGGAAGCTAATGTAGCCAGACTACAACACCCTGGGGCCTAATGCCTCAGGGAATGTTAAGGGGTTAAGCCTATATGCACTTTAAAGAGGGGCTAAGCAACGTTCTGTTTTTCTCTCTCACGAGTTCCCTCTGAAGACCACTGTATTGCATTGTATTGCACTGCATTCTATTGGAGGCGGTCCGCGCTGCTGAACATTGCAAGTGCTGTATCTACCGCTATAGGCCACAGTGGCGCATTCTACACCGTTCGTTCGCCGTGTAAGGACTCATTTTAGCATCCGGAACAGTATGAAACAGATTAATTGTTGCACAGGTTCCCATAGTATTAAAGGGGCAAGGATTTGCAAAAAAAAAAAAAAAAATGAAAAATGGTCCAAACCATAATGCACCCCCACCACAAGCAGCACTCAGTTAAACAAAGCATGCAGTTACTCCAACCCACCACAAGGCAACAATGGTGGGTTTGCCCAGAGCCAGTTTATGTAGAGCCCGTCCATTCTCTGTTAACTCCATTGTACCGCATTGTGCCTGCATGCTAGCATTTAGCTCATGGGTGCTGGTTGGTCAGCGAGAAATCGCGACCGATTACAACCGTAGTGAAGCTGCGGGTGCAGCTCCATTGCCACCCATTCATTCATCGCTTGCTCGGTTGTGCCCTCTTGTTGCAGTACCATGCAGAAGGATTCTGAGAGTGCTCGTTCTCCACCCATTAAAAAATCTCTGGTTTGCCCATACCACAGGGCTAACAAGGAGGACACCTCCTACAAAGACAAATATTTAAAAACATTAAACAAACAATGTCAAACAGAAACATCCATAAGGATATAACATACCTAACAGGAGGCCTGTGTCCACACACAGCAGAGCTTGCACTGTTGCTGGCAAATCATGGCATTAAATAGCAACTGGGAGCTAGTTAATTAATTAGCCACACCCCCAGTTAACTAAAGCAGGTGAGGTATGAACAGAGACATCAGCAGGCAGGCATGCTCTACCTGCTACACTAGTTTAGGGACTGCACTCTTGAGGCAACACATTTCTCCCCTTAATCAAGCCCCATGCAGTTATCAATGTCATGATTTTTGCATACTGAATCAGGCAGACTTAAAACGTTATGTTATGAAATGTTAAGTGTGTATGTGATGTCAAGTATATATAGTGCCCAACCGAAGAATGTAAGTTTCAGCATGTTTTAGTAGTATGCACATTTCTGAAGATATCTATTGAACTGGCAACACAGCCAGGTAGTGCCTTTTTTTTTCATTTCCTTTTTTTCCACAAAAATTCCTGATTCCCACATTGACACATTGTTGCATGTATCAAGTAATACTAAGGATCTGCTATTTTATTAGTTTTAATACATTTGAGGACTTATTTATGGCACTTTTAACAACTCTTGTTTTTAAATGCCAAAATAATCACCTAGGTCAATATGCAAATTCCAATTACACAGAAAATGTAACTTTTTTTTGTCCATATGTTTGGTTGTAGTGTTGACAGTGATGTCTGCTAGTCGAGCTCTTCAAACTGCCAGAGGGGGCAGAAGCAGAGGCAGAACAACACACCGTGGAAGACAACAGCAAGCTAGGAGTGGTTCTCGTAGTAGAAGTCGTTCCAGAAATGAATCTGATGGCGCCTTGGCGGGATGTGATCTTAGAGAACAACACACTGGTGCTCAAGGTACTTAGCTGAAAAATTGTTATAGCACATTTCTTACATTCTTCTTACATTCCTTTAATTGTGGTGCCATATTTAGGTGGTTTTGTTCCTGATTATGATTGGTGGGAATGCGTTTAGTAAAATGGTGTTTTTGAAGAATACGGGGTTGGCTCAGTCCATGATCTCCAAATCACAGCATTTCTGAGACCAACTCCATTCTAGTGGAGATTCATGCCAAACTGACAGAAAACCGAAACCCAGCCGCAGCCGAGATTGCCATTCAGTGTGAGCAAAATATAGATATAATGAAACAGAACGCTTGGCTAATTGAAGGCATGGTGTTAGACCCAAGATTCAAAGACACTCATTTCCAAGATAAAATTCAAATAATAAAATCAGACTTGTTGAGAAAAATGGGACGAGCACAATCACAAATAAATGAGCACAGTCACAAAAATGACTTAGATATCTCAGAGACGAGAAAAGACCACTGATTGGAGACCCCTTAGCCTTTTGGAGGATGGATCAGTCTTTCCAATGGTGTTTTTGAAGAATATGGCGTTGGCTCAGTCCCTGATCTCCAAATGGGAGTCATAGTACGGAGGAAAAGGCACCAGAAAGAACCCATGGATCTGGATAAATTCTGTGGATAAAGAGGGCCTTAAATCTATTTATCATGTTCATCATTGATATCTGCGGAGATAACAAATACTTGCATTACTGGCAAAGGATAGATTTACAGTGTAAGTTTATTTTAAATTACATGTTTTTCTAGCAATTTTTTACAGGAATTCTGAAGTGTTATATATCATCAAAAGTAGCATGACTAGATACATCTCTAGTTTTGAAGAATCACATTAATGCAAGTTGCTGTGTTGTGTACATCGATCAAGTACAGTGGCCCTGAAATGCAAACCGCATTAACAAATTACTGAACACACCAAATTCAGAAACACAAACAAATTCAGAAACAACAACAAAATTGAGAAATGCAAAATCAAACTAAGAATCACAAAAACAAAATAAAGAGGCACAAAAACAAAATAAGAATCACAAAAAACAAATTGATAAGCACAATTACATTAATTAAAAAAAAAAAACGGAAATTGTACCAGTCAGCAACAGGAGACATCACTGATTGGACCTGTGGCCTTGCACTTGACAGCGAGATTGGCATAGCAATTCTCAATTTAGTTTTTGTGATTCTTTATTTGTTTTTGTGTTTCTCAATTGTGTTGTTGTTTCTAAATTTGTGTTTTGCACATTAGGTATGGTATATTATGTTCAACATAGTAACCTTTATTTTATGGACATTTTTCTAGATGGCCATGGACATTTTGGGAATGAACTCATAAAAATGATTACAAAAGACCTTCATCCACCACACATTGTCGAAGAATCTGGATTTGTATCTTTTGTAAAGGCACTTAATCCGTCATACAACATGGCAATCAATACCTCATGGGTTCGTTCTGTGCTCCTTGAGAAGTACAACGACACAAAGACAAAAATAATGCAAGTATTACGCAACACCAACTGTGTGGTGGTTACAGCTGAAATGTGGACAAAAATGTCACAAAACCACCTCACAGTTAGCTGCCACTTTATTGACGAAAAATGGAACCGGCGATCCTATGTTCTTGAAACATCTTGCTTAAATGAAACACATCCCTGTGTCATAGTTGAAGAGATAGCAAGGATTGGGAAAATGTGGGAAATTGAGAACAAGATCAAAGTTGTAGTTTCAAATGTGGGTGACATGAATAAACCTTGCCAGGATAAAAAATGGGGCGAGCTGCCCTGTTTTGCCTCAGTCCTTGAATCTATTACCAAGAATGCCATAAACACTTGGGAACAGCTTGTGAATAAATGTAATAGCATTGCACTGAAATTTAACAACGATCACAGGATTTTGCAAAACTTCAGAGATAATCAGGCAAGGTTAAATTTACCACAGTGCACTTTGTTCATTGCTCGTGACCAGAAGTGGTTGTCCATTGTACAACTGCTCGAAAGGATTCTGGAGCACCGTGTGCCAATCAATGACACTCTTGTCAAGCTAAAACAACGTGATGATATTCTAGGGGACGACGAGGAGATGCAGATTAAGGGCGTCCTTGGAGTACTTTCACCCTTCAAAGAGGCTGTGAAACAGATGAGTAGGGGCTACCACAGCATTTCTGAGACCATCTCCATTCTAGTGGAGATTCATGCCAAACTGACAGAAAACCGAAACCCAGCCGCAGCCGAGATTGCCATTCAGTGTGAGCAAAATATAGACATAATGAAACGGAACGCTTGGCTAAAGGTAGGCATGGTGTTAGACCCAAGATTCAAAGCCACTCATTGCCAAGATAAAATTCAAATCATAAAATCAGACTTGTTGAGAAAAATGGGGCGAGCACAATCACAGACAAATGAGCACAATCACAAAGATTACTTAGACAGATATCTCAGAGACGAGAAAAGACCACTGAGTGGAGACCCCTTAGCATTTTGGAGAATGGATCAGTCTTTCAAGGCCTTAGCCCCACTGGCCCGAACATACCTTACAGTGGTCTCTACTGCACTTCCAGTGGAACGTGCTTTCCAGCCGGAATATTCCAGAATAGCAAACATAAGACGCAACTGCTTGGAGGCCGAACATGTCAACCTCATGTTGTTTCTCCAGGCAAACCTCGCTGTAGATTAAGCTAATGATCCCACTGAGGACAGATTAGACATGCACATAAATTTTGCAGCCAAATTAAATGTACAAATAATTGACAGTCTATTGTTGTGATTTTAGATTTGAGTTGACAGAAGGCAACACCTTAAATAAATAAATAAATAAATAAAAAAGCAGAAATTAGGCAGTTTGTAAGTCAAGATGTCATAATTGTGAACTGCACGCCTTTCCCTGCAATGAAGGAAGCTTGCCAAAGCTAACTAACCAACTACAGCTAATTTATGTATGTAAATGTATGATATGATTGATATTTTCCTTTTTCCTGTCACGATGGAATAAAAGTTTGGGCATGCACACTAAGGCAATTAATGTGTAGCAGTACAAGGATTTGACAACAAATATATGTTTTATCTAAGATTTGTTAAGTGAACTTTGAGTGTAAGTAGGATGATATTTAGTACACCGTCCTTAATTCATGTCTCCAACTAGTACAAACGTTTTCTCTTTACTAGTTTTCTACTTTTCTATTTTTCTCTTTTCTACTTATCCATGTGGTTATAACCTGACTTTGAGGTAAGGTGCATAAAATTATGTAGATGGTTCTATATTGATCAGACAAATTCTGATACACATTAGGCCTTTTGGTTAAATCTAACAAAGGCTCCACCAATCTACAAGTGAGAGAGGAGATTTTTACAGCTTTGGATAAAAAGGACTCAGATTAAAGCATGAAATCTATAATGATATATTGTGACACTGGATATATATATATATATATATATATATATATATATATATATATATATATTCTAATATGAAAGGGACTAAACTATAGCTGTCCAATTCACTCACCTTATTTGTATCTAAATAAGACAGACTAAGTTTGTCCACACACTGAATGTCCCTGGGGCTTATCCCATTCTTTTAATGTTTATTTTTATTTTGGTTTTATTCATTTGCTTTCATCATATCACGTAATATACTGCATAGTATGTTTATACAGCAACTTTCAAGTACCAAAACAAGCCTGTTCTCTTTGTAGTGAGGGGTGGATGCAGAGATTGTTTGCTCTTTAGTTACTTTGTGTTCAGCCATTTGTTCTTGTTTAGTTACTGGTGTTTTGTGTTTATTGCTGTTGAAATTAATTTGTCTTTTTCAATGATTACCTCCTTTTTAGTCGACTTTTTAGTTTTTTTTCCCCTGTCAATTAATAATGGTAAATAAAATGAATATCCTCTTTTGTCTTAGTTAAGGTAACGAAATATGGTGGATGTTTTAATTGTTTAATGTTATATTTGTGTAGCCTTTATGTTAGGTTCAGAACTTTGCTCTTTGTGTATCCTCTCAGGTTGATCATTTATGTTGGGTTCAGAACTGTTTTGTATCCTGTATGTTGGGTTCAGAAATGTTATTTTTGTGTACATATAGCTTCTATGTTGGGCTTGATTCAGCTGAAGTACTGGTATCATTTTTAATTTGGAAAATATATATTTTTTTTCTGTTGAACTTCAAAAACCTGTGCTGCTTGATTCATTACACCAAGTAACAAATGAGAAATAGCAGTAATGCTTGTTAACGTGGACGTGGAAAATCTCAAGAGCATTCACACACACACACACACACACACACACACACACTCTGGGCTGAGAAAGCACTGCCATATGCTGGCCATGTTTGATTTCAGTTCAGAGTCAGGCCTAGAGGATTATAATAGTTTCTACAACACAAAAAGTCAGAAGACAGAAGAGTCACTACTCAAGAACACTGGTCAACATAGACACACAATGTCACACCTGCTCCCACTCAGACCCAAGGTGAGGATTTTGACATGAAATTGAGTTTGTACACACACTGTATATATCACAACTTTTTTAAAAATCATTTATTGAATCACAATAGACACAAATAACGAGAGTCACCCACTGATTTGGCTTCAATGGAATTTTCAGCAAATGTGTCATAATAGAATTGTCAATAAAGGATTCCTTTGTCACAATAAACAGCAAGGGATGCATATGTGGCAGACTTACCTGAAAAACCACAACATTACTAACATGGATTGACCTATGCATACCATCATAACACCCAGGACCTCAGACAACTAAAAAAGCAGCTTCCCAGGATCTGCAAACAGCAAGAGAAAGGATAAACTCAGAGGGGGGTTGTTGGTGCTGGAGCCTTTGACATTAATCACAGTGAAGGAATCCATGCTGCAGTAGAGGCAGACCAACAGGACTACTCAGAGCTATGAATTCAACAGATTTTACCTCCTACAAGCTCCAGGTTCTGGGGAGAAGGGGGAGTGGTAAACCATGTTGTGAGAATTTAAGAACTCGGACTAAGCAAGAGAAATTTCCAGTGCATAAACTCCCGTCCTTGTTTGACCCCATCGCTTTTGATGAAGCAGCCCCCAGTCAAACTCAAGGTGAATATAATAAATGGTAGGCTAGAGGACATTGTCCAGTGAAAGACATATGGTAGCACTATGCAGCCTTCCACGTTGTTTCTATGAATTGGAATTGGAATATATATAAAAATATTAGCCTACCACGTGTTACTGACATGCCTGGATACTATGTTCCAAATGAGTGAACATGCTGAATTTCATGAACTCTAATTAATGTTAACCAACAGCCGCAAGATATAGCTCACATCTTAATCACCTTAGAGAGACAGCCAATATGATAATGGCATTTAGACATAAAAATTAACCTGTACTAATTCATTGTTTAATCATTTGCCTTTAGAATAATTGCCAATATAATATTTTGGTGAAATAAAGAAGTAGTGTTGTAGAAATTAGCCGTGTGTAGGCCTATGTTAGTGGTTTGTTCTGTTCATGTGTCTCCTTGGGGAACTGAACAGACAAATAGTTCCTGTCCACCCCTTAGTTTAACTAGCTCCACCCCTCAAATTAGAAACACACCTGCTACTGATTCCCCAGCACATTTAATCGGTGCTAGTCAGGCATCAAAGTGTGTCTCTTCATGAGTCAGGGAGGAATGTCTACCATTTGTATTTATCTGCAAGGTATAGGTCAGGCTCTAGGCTTGCTTCGACTGTTTGCCTACTTTGTCAATAGCAATAGGACTAAGAGCATGAAAACTATTGGGTAAAAAAAAGCCTTTAAACTTGAAGGGGTAATGCTTGTAGGCAATAAATAAGCCTGTCAATGGACAGCATTGTTAGACCTATCAAACGTCTAAAATTTGAATGCCACTGTGTCTTGAGTGAGAGGAAGTAGCCTAATGAGTCTTTCGTTTTGTCAGAAGTGAAACAATTCTGGGGTCAATGCTAAGGCGCTTTTCTGCATGCTGTGTTGTTACCAGCTTCGCTGAAGAGAATTTTACTCGACAGAGTATCTAACGACGGTAGACTGAAATAGCTGTCTACTGTTGTCCCTGGATCATGGTCCCCGGTAAGGAATCTTTTTGACGCCGTTAATTCCAATCGCGGACTTTGAAAGGCACAATAAAATAGAGAAGTTGTCCCAGTAGGCTTATCTCGCCCAAACTGATTTATGTATTATGGACCGACAGTCCCTGTGTAGCCTACAGATAGATAGATAGATAGATACTTTACAGAAGTTGCTAAAAAGTATAGAATGGCCTATTTTTATTTATTTTATTTTTTTTAAGTATAGCCTATCTTGTTTTTAAACGAAGTATAGACTTTATGTGTAGGCTATCAATGCGGTGTTTATTAGGCTTATGATGATGGGTTGTTGCAATATTAAGATTCAATTGCTACGTGTTATTTCGCAGAAGGCCTCAAAGTAGGTGAGGTCTACTTTTACAAAAATGCATAAACTTCCAAGTGACCAAAATGCTGTTCATGTTACTGTTAAATGACGGTTATGCACAACTGCGAACAAGACAGGCGACACAACCAACCGTTCGGTGTTAATTATTTTCAGTGTGTTGCGATATTCACACATACACAGAAAACACTGTTTTTAAAATAAAGCATTGCTAACTGGGTGCTGCGACTATGTGCTTGAAATAGGCAGAAAACGAAGCAGACGGACACAGAGATTGAAAGTGGACTCCAAGAGCAGAAAACTACACTTAGCTGAGTTGCATGCAATTACCATACCACAACAGGAAGGTTGGTATTGATGTCCCAAAAACATGGGACTTCATTTGAAGAATCACATTAATTCCTTTGGCCCATGTTTACAATTAGGTTAGTGGATTAATACACTTTTTTTTTTTTTCCTTCAGGAGATGAGCTTCGGAAGCATCACTTGTTAAAAATGCTGGTAACTGATCTGTTACCCTTGACCACTGTGAAAGAAGCTGGCTTTCGAGCTTTCTCCCAAGCCCTTAACCCAACCTTTGATCTGCCGTCCTCTGCTATTTGGGTGCGCACTGAGTTACTGAGTGTGTACGAGTGCATCAAGACCGAAGTGCGTAAGACGCTGGAGTCTGTACCTGAGGTGGCCCTGACGGCAGAGATTTGGACACATGCTTCGGATGGCGTTTACCTGACTGTCAGCTGCCATTTTGTTGACCGCTACTGGAAGCGTCAGAGTTGTGTCCTGGAGACTGCGCCGCTGGGCCTGGACAGGGATGCTGGCTGTGTGGCCGAACAGCTCCTCAAGACAGCCAACGAGTGGGGCATCGCCGCCAACGTCAAGGTGGTTGTGTCCAACATGGTGAGCCGAGGCAGCATGACTGAGAGCTGCGAGGCCAAAGGATGGACGCACGTGCGCTGCTTCGTCTGCACGCTGGACGTGGTGTTCCGTGAGGCGCTTGCTGCCCTGGACAACGAGCCGCCGTGGCGGGCCTTGCAGCTGCTGCGCAAGTGCCGTGCCGTGGTGCGCTTCTTCCAGCAGGACCGCGACGCTCTGCGCCAGCTCCGCGCCAATCAGGAGCAGCTGAAGCTCAGTCCCCTGCGGCTCGTCCAGGCCACCCAGGAAGACTCCTGGCAGGACGTGTTTGCCATGCTCCAAAGGCTGTCAGAACAGCGGTCAGCCATCAACATGGTGCTCCTGCAGCGCATTAAGGAGGATCTCTGGCTGAACGAACGCGACGCAGAGAAAATCAACGCCATGCTCAGCGCCCTTCAGCCCCTCCGGGACATGTCCAAGGAGATGATGGCAAGCAGTGGCTATGAGTCACTTTCCAACATCATCCCACTTGTCACCAGGCTGCAGGAGATGATGGCCAGGCTGTCAGGGGATGGCAATCAGGTGGCCCGGGCGCTAGCAGACGTCTTTGTGAGGCACTTCGGTCATGTTCTCGACAACAGATGGATGGCGCTGAGCACCGCTTTGGACCCCCGCTTCAAAGACGTCATGCAGTTCAGCAGCAGGGCACAGGCGATTGAACACAAACTCCAAGCTGAGCTAAAAGCTCTGTGTCCTAGTAGAGACGCCAACGAATTTGGCGCTTGGACAGAAGAGGTTGACTCAATAATGAAGGAGTACAAGAGTGCGGTGGCAAGAGACCAGAAACCGCTAGACTTTTGGAGACTCCCAAGGAGGCTTAAGAAGTTAAGTGCCATCGCACAGAAGTACCTCACAGTTGTGTCCACAGCCGTCCCTCTTCAGAGGGCCTTTAACCCTTACGTTTCTAGAAAGTTCCACCACAGCAGGTGTCACTTAGAGCCTGAGAATGTGAACTTGATGATATTCTTAAATGGACACTGGTCCATTGAGAACTGCAGCTTGCCAGAGTTGGATTAAAATATTTCTGTACTTATTTGTTGAAATCCTGATTCAGTATGGTATACTATACTACAGTATGGTAGTCTGCTGTGTATCAATGCAGTGCATTACTAATCCAGATGTCAAATGTTACTTTTCCTAGTAATTGGAGACATCCAAACAAAAAAAAAAAATTTTAATAATCAATACACTTCGGCGAAATGTGGTTGTACAGTTTTTAACATTGGTATTCAAATGAGACTGAACCACACATCATGGCATATCCTGTATAAACACTACCACCTTGTGGTAAAAAGATGGAGCAATAGAAAATGCACTTTGGCAGGTGCACCGCTAGAAGGGAGGGGGGCGGGGGGGGCAATGATTGCCAGGCCCTCAATCATTCTAACATTTACCCCACTGCCAGTGCCCTTGCACTTCGGTATAATAATGCATTGTAACAGACTAAACACTACTGTAGCTATCAGTATACCAGTATCAGTAGGCATTTTTGGACAGCTGTATATCACCCTAATGTTTTAATAAACTAAACCAAACCGTTGTTGGCCTTGCTCTAAAAAGTCTTTATAAGTCAGTGAAACAACTGTGAATCTCACAATAGGCACCATGTTAGCTGAATAAGACACTGTGGTGGTGGAGCATAATCCATGTTTATTTCTTGGATATCTCTTGCGTCTATTCTTCTGCAGTCTTCTTGCTTCTGCATTGGTAATAGTTTAAAATATTAACACATTATGAACATTCAAAAAACACTGTTCTTACGTCCACATTTCATCTAGGTTTCTCCTTTGAATTCTGTGCATGGCATTGGATACCGGTCAGGCAAAGGTTGGCCAGCCTAGTTCTACATAGGCTACATAATCTTTCTTACATTGTAAAAAATGAAAAAATAGTGACCACAAACAGGTAATCACCTGTTTGTGATGGCTTAAAAAAAAAATTATTAAAATTTGGTCTGACATTGTCAGCCGTTTTATACTGGATCTCATTGCCTTGCAAAGTATTGTCTTTCTTTTCAAAACATTGCAATACCTTTACAAGTATTATTTGTTACGACCTAGGGGCCGTGAGGTGAGAGGGTGGTGTCTTTAAAAAAAAAACAAAAAAAAAAACATGTATTTATTAACTAAATGACGAACACCAAACCAACAAAACAAAGACAGTGAGATGTGCCCAAGTAGGTCATCAGCAATGTATGCATGTTGTTTGGATTGGAATGTCTAAGTGTGATGTTGCATGCTCACAATTAGAGTAAGAATGCCCCCCCCCAAACAGAAAAGAAAGCTGGCCTTTCAAACTGTAGGCCACCGCCCACAGGTGTGGCCAATCAGCAATTACCTGTAGATCAGGCATCAGGTCCACCTGCAACAAATAAGGAGCAGAAAGCACAGCGGGCCATAACACAGTGTAGAATTAAATGGACGACCTTACAAACTGTCAGCAAATGTGAAAATTATTACAATGGGCACTAGAGGGCAGCACACGTCTGGAAATAGATGGAAATAGACAAGGGCCTTTTAAAAGTGAAATTAAGCTCACATAACATGGCACTCTTATACATGCAATACATACAACAAAGGCAAAGAAAAAATTCTATTATACATACCATGTAGGGTACTAAGTTTGATGTGGAAGTAGTGTAGGTAGGTAAACCTAATGCAACTATGTCAGTGCATTCCTAATGCAGATTCTTCTTCAGGCACAGTATAAACTGTCTAAAAATGAACAATACTGTATTGATTAAAAAAGAAAAGTCAGTAATGGACCAGGCATGGTCAAGGCATATATCATGTGGAAACAAGCACACCATGCTATTTCTCTCCTCCTCTGTGTGGCCTTGTAAAGATGGGCCACAGGACTAAAGACCTCAGCCTTGGACATGCCAGAGACAGAGGAGTGAGTTGTGATGGTCATTGCCCAATATAGATATAACTCTGATTGGATTCCCATTGGTAAGGGAATTTCAGGAAAATCATGGAATTTTAAAACAGTTTTTTTGACTGTTTGATGTACTGTATACTTATTTCATGCTTCCGTGTTAGGAACATGTCTCATGCCTTGTTGAAGATGTTTTCCAAGCGGTAAATTGTACAAATAATGTCTGCCACATTTATATCCCTGGCACCTATATACCACTCAATAATCTCCCACACTCAACAATAAACTAGAGTCTTTGTGTAAGGTACTCTGGGCAAGTATGCAAGGCGCAGGTCCACTCTACAGTAGTTGAAGGTGCTGGAGGAATGAAAGAACATGATTGTTACAGAACTACTTCAATTTCCCAGGTAAGAATGCACCATTTGCAAATAACATACAAAATAGTATTCATCTTTATTGTGGCAGTAATGTGTAGCCTAATTGTTGGCTTTACATGTGCATGTGCACTATAAGTGTATGAGTCAAGAACAAGACATGATTGGGAACAAGTTCCCTTATTTTATAGAGTAGTATTGTAGGTTATAGGACAAGTGCATCATGGATCATATGCCTGCCCTACTTTTCAAATGTTGGGAAGTGGTAGGCTTATGCCTATGCCTTTGTTCAACCAGTCAAATCCAGCACAGCGATAATATGGACGGAATGAGACGCAGTAGCATCTGGAACACAGCTGTGGAAACTTGGATCCTCGTAACGCCAAAACTAGCCTGTCTCGGAACCTCATAGCAGTTACGCACTGATTGAAGTACAGCCTTGCCACTCTGCCATACATCTGGAGTGGATGCCGGTAATTAAACTGTAGCTCATAGGGAAATGAGAATTCCTATTAATTTGCATATCAGAATTCAAATTGAAAGAACATTGTTCACATCTATCAGACATACTGATTTAGAAAATGCACTAGAATGTTTTCCTGGGTGAGATGAATGAGATGTATCAACTGCTGAGGTAAAACAAAACCTGTCTACACAATCCAGTGGCAGCTGACTTTTCAAAGCATCTGCTCCAAATCTGGAAACGAGAGGCATCTTCCCAAATCAATAGCAGATCAATAGCATTGCGAAAGAGGTGGAGATTCTGCTTGCGCAGTCACTCATGCTGAGATTGTTGAGGCGGGTTAGTCTACCAGCAACACGTTGGCAACTTTCAGTTTCACCCAGGCTCCAGGAAGAAGGGTACTAGCCAGTACCATCTGTTTACCATTCCACTATGCCACCCTCTGAGTCCCCCAATGCACCCCCTTCTTAGCCATTCATGCCACAGCTTCCCTTCTGCTGGCCTACTACCCCCACCCATCCCCCTCCAGCCAATCTGTCACCACCACTGGCCCATCTGTGGGTAGGCACGGGTTTGCTGCTGGAAGCACAGTCACGCGTCATGTGCTTTGCTCTGTGACTTTGCCATCAGTTCAGGCTGAGAACTTTTTATCAGGTCGACGCATTTCAGGTTGGTCGGAGTCTATTCAAAGCCGCTGTTCCAGATTTACTTTTTCGGGTCTGACGCAACACAAGCCCAATTAGGCGGTCTTTATAAATACACATTTAGCACAGTTTGGCAATTATAGCGGACATTTTACCCCTCCCTCCGGAGCCCAAGGTTGGGCGGTGGCGAGGAGGCACAAGACGGCGCACAGAGCCTAAAGACAGCAGAGACAGAGACTTTGGCACCCTGCACTTCACAGTCTGGGCATCTCTCACGGTCCTCCAACATGTCCAGCCTCTCAAGCACTCACTCACTCACACAAACACACCCACACAGACAGGCAGACTGTTCACAATATTTGGAGAGCACAATGCAGGCATTCAGAAGCAAGTCTGACACTGGCTCTGAGGGTACCCTTGTTGGTTTGTTTTTGTTTTGTTGAAAGAACATCAGAAGCACATATCACTTTTTCTCATTTAAATTTATCGCTCTACATTTATCACTTGCAGAGTTTACATCACATCGAGTATGCTCACTAAACAACATACTTGGGATATGGCACTTGCGGCTTAACATTTGGATTATCGTCATATTTTTGTACTTGAGGGCCAGAGGCAGATTTCTAAAGCTATAAAACATCACTTTGTAGTTTTGCAATTCAGTAAATCTAATCTTTTCGATCTACGGAATGCCACGGCAGGACTTGCAACCGCACCAAGGAGAAAATATTTCCGGAAGCCTCTCATTAAGCGGTTTGACAGAGACTGATTGTTTTATTTCTTTAGAGAGAGAGCAAGCGAGCGCTTGTCAACATGTTAAATTCCAAGCTGTTCAGTTGAGCACAATGGGCTCTAAATGCAGACAAATAATTGGCAATCAGAAGTCATGCATGCACGGACCTGAGGTAAGTATTTTGACAGCATATGTGTAGTTAACCTTTTCATTCCCTCTGGCAAGAGAAAAATAAAAATAAATAACAAAAGCACAGAACAAAGGGTATGCAAAGATTACCAGCATTCTGTTTTATTGAAAAATATAGCAGTTACTCCAAAGTGAACCATGAGAAGGGTAAATACACATATATATATAATATTTATTAATATAGAAGTCAAAGGAGTGTAAAGGGGGAAGAATGGTAAAAACAGCTCCAAGTTGGCTGGAATAATTGAGGCATTCTTAAACTAACCAAGACATGTCTCAAAAGTGTTGTGTCTGCAAAAGAAAAAAACTAAAAAGGTTGCTTATTGATACACACACAAACTTAAATCCTGACAGGTGGCATAGACCCCCTTGTATATCACTGATGTTTGAAAATAAAAATAGACAAATATAGGCCTATTTACTTTCTCTAGTTACCGATGGCACTTTTTTTTCCTTTTTGCTGTGTTAAGCTAGTGATTTTGGAGTGTTCTCACACATAGTGGAGTCTTCTAAAAATCTGTTATGTGTTCTACCAGAGAGGCATCAGCCTCTGAATTAATGCAGTGCAACATCCCAGAATCCTCCAGAAGCTCTGTCCTGTCAATCTCACACACACGCACACACACACACACAGTGGCCTATTAATGGGAGCTGAAGTCACTTTCCACAAAAGCACTGCCTCCATTTCCTGACTATAGTGTTTTGGAGGCATTTGAGAGACAGAACCAGAGTTTGTCCCAATCTTACACATCAAGATAAGTCAGACATGCACACGTGCGTGCACACACACACACACACACAAATTTCACCACAGTTTTTGGCCTTTCTGGCTAGGTCATTGACCTCCCCACAGACTTTATCAGAGACCCATCCATTGCCTGAACATAAACTATGTAATTTATGTTTACTCTCCATACACCTCTTGGCCCAATACAACAAATAAAAGTCTCTTGCACTACAAACTAAATGTTACTGACTCCGCTTTAGTGACAGACCACCAGAGGATAGATTCAGACATGACACCCCTATGCCCAATCCACCAGGTGGTAGAGAGCAGCCTCACCTCAGAGGTGTTACACA
The DNA here is from genome assembly GCA_017657215.1 of Limnothrissa miodon. NCBI lineage: Eukaryota > Metazoa > Chordata > Actinopteri > Clupeiformes > Clupeidae > Limnothrissa > Limnothrissa miodon. Next base: position 209,477 of record JAGFZM010000193.1, read on the forward strand.
GCAAGGCCACTATACACTGTTCGAGATTCAGGGGAGCATGGCTCGCGCCATCTGACGTGGCCTTCTGGTGAGAACTCACGGCTCGGTTCTCGAGAGAGCAGTCCACTCTGGAGCTCATCAGGTGCAGATTATGGACCTGTGCTCTCTACTACCCAACCTCCATCTCCAAGACTCTTTACACACCTACAGGTTCCCAGTATGTCAATTAGGAATAACTACACAGATGTGAGTGTGTGGTCCATGTAAACAATCACACCTATATAGCCCTTCCCCCCCCGCACACACACACAAGCCATGTGATAAGTGTTCCATACCTCCAACTTGTACTCAATCCAGCAGGATCTAGTTTGAAAGGCCACTTGTTCACAACCACATCATGAGTGTTGGTAGCACACACACATTCATACAAACACACAAAGCTGTTTCTGTATAAAGGAAACAGCATTTAGCAGGAAATAGCAGTATGCTGCCCATTTAGTGTTATGTTTTATAGTTTCATTCAAAATAAAAATAAAAAAGATGGGCAAATCTCTACAAGTCCCAGAGCAACAACAACCAAAAAATAGACCCCACCCCCACCACTTAACCCTCTTCGTCAAACATTTGACAAAGGATTTCTCCCCTGCTCTTGCACATGAGGGGCAGAAATCCCAAGCCTCCATGGGCACTAGAGGGGGGGGGGTTAATTATCAACAACAAAATAAACAAACATACAAACAAACATTATTTCACAAACTAAGATGGAGTGTGACTGAAGTCTTCATTTCCCAAGGTGCAATTCTTTAGCTGTCCAGCGGTCCAAATGTTAGGAGTTTACGAGTTGAGCTGCTCCGGACATCCCAGATATACTAAATTACTCTATTAATGATATGTAGATAACACATACAACACAGATAAGTATCCTCAAGTGAATTTATAAGACAATGTGGAGCAGTCACACACACACACACACACACACACACACACACACACCTGTCTCCCATTTACACTCACTGCCAATCTATGGCACAACAGAAGTTAAATCATGAATGTCTACTTCTTACTTGGCTTTGACTCTTTCCATAGAGTCCAACCTCCCCAGTTCACACACACACACACACACACAAACGAGTGGTCCAGTGCTGACCTCTATTCACTTTCTCTACCATTTCCTCTTCCAACCCCAGACTACACACACACACACACACACACACACACAGCGGAAATCCTCCTCATGTGATGTGTGACATGACCACCACATAAACTCCCAGGGTTTCAAGGATGAAAAAGTCCGCTGGTTTAACTCTAATCCTGTTTTTTTTTTGTGTGTGTGTGTGTGTGTGTGTGTGTATTATGATGCATCTCTGGATTCAAGAGGGAGTACACAGGCAAGAGGAGTGTAGAGAGAAAGGCATCGTGGGAAATCCAGGGGATGTTAACTCCTAAGCGGGTGTCAACAGCTGCTCAGCCATAGTTGGGCCAGGAAGGATACCACCGAGTGTAAAGCACGGGGTAATGTGGGAGTTTGAGTCCGATAATGTCTATGGTGTTCTCAGGGTTTCTGCAAAACACTGAGGTCTAATGAGCCAATACCAGGACAGATTTGAACATAAAGGAACAGATAGTTGTGTCTCCATTTAGTGTGGATTAAGCTGTACCATATGCCTACACACACACACACACACACACACACACACACTCTTTTAAATCTGGCTGCAGAGGTGATGGTGAGACAAACAGCTGATGGAGCAGGTGATAGTGTTTTATTATTATCCTCAGTGGTCAGTGGTGAGTGTAACGAGTCTCTGTCGGCTTCAGTCCAAACACGTTCGCAAGGGATTTCTTTCCTCCTTTCTCCTTTTTCTTCTCCTTCAGACGTTCTTTGCTTCACCCATCTTCTCTGCTCATACAAATCCCTTTTCTTTCCCAAGCCACACATCGAATGTCCACACACACACACACACACACACACACACACACACACGTGCCTCCTTGTGTCTACACCCTTATCTCGTCCTCGTCCTCATCGTCATCCATGAAGGAGAAGTCCCTCTCGTCGTCACGTGTCCTCCCTGGCGAGCTGTAGCGGGCACTGTCACCGTCCGTCTCGCTCTGGTTGTGCCGGTGGTACTGTCCCCCATGGGAGGAAATCTTGTCCTCCTGGACGGTGGAGCCAGAGCTGGACACCGAGCAGCTGTCCATGTGGTGGTTGGAGGGCCTGGGGCCGTAGAGGTTGGAGGCGGGGGAAGACGAGGAGCGAGGGGGCCGGGCGGGAGGCTGGGGGGACAGGGCATTGTCGTCGTCATGGTCACCATCGTCCTCGGGGGGGCTGAGAGGGGTCGAGGCGCGGCCCTCCTCATAGCCGAGGTCGTCGTCCTCCCAGCCGCGCTTGTCCATCACGCTCAGGATGTCCCCGAGCATGGACGGTCCCAGGTCGATGTGGAAGGACATGATGGACTCGGCGTGCTTCATCCCGCCAAAGCCTCCACCGCTGCGGGGAAGGGAGAGCGGAAGCTCACTCAGCTCGCCAAAGCGCCTCTCGCTCTCCAGCAGGTCCGGCTCGTGGGTGGCTGCCCCGTTGGCTGGCTTCCAGCCGTCTGCCACGTCACCGCCACCCAGCTTCTTCAGCGGGCTGGATGAGACGCTCTTGGGCACGGGCGCCCCACCTCCGCCCGCCTCGTTGAGGTACGGCAGCGAGATGGCCGTCTTGACGTGAGTGGGCGAACCTCCGCCGTCGCCAGCCATCATGGACGCGACCGTGAGAGCAGAGGCCGAAGAGGGCTTGTGCTTGTCGGTGCGGTTGACCGACTGCGAGCGCTTGCTGCTGCGGAAGGTTCTGGAGAGCAGGCTGGGCTTGTGTCCGGGCGAATCTGGGGGCTGCGTCAGCGGGGGCTGCTGGAGGGTGGCGGCGTTGTGGTAGTCTGCGACGGGCTGGCGGGGGGGCTCGCCCGATCGGCTGCTGAGGAAGGAGGTGTCCCCGAAGGTGTCCCCGCCGCGGCCCACGTGCATGGTGTGCCGGAAGTCACCCAGCGGCGCGCTGATCATCTCTGGCGTGAGGTCGGCTCGGGAGCGCCGCTTGGACTGCGACGAGCTCGACACCAGCTGCTTCAGGATCGGCATGGTGACGCTGTGCACGACAAACCAAACAAACAAACTAAACAAAAACAACAAACAAAGCTCGGCCCTTTTCCACTGCTTCTGCAGTTAGCTTCTTCCGTGTTTTGCAAAGCCTGCGGCTCCTCGTGTTGATATTGGTCTTCTGGAGGCTTGAGTGCTTATGGTGTGGTCAAGATGTAAAAGCTGTTAGTCGTCTGCAGGACAGAGCCATGGTCAAGTCCATAGAAAAAAGACAGCTTTTTTTCCAGTGACCCTGGGAGGGACCTAAATGAGAGAAAAAACAGGAAAACAGAGAGAAAGAAAGAAAGAGAGAGAGGGAAAATTAATTAACGGATTCACAGTCACGTTGAACTTTAATGTTGTTAAAGTCAGCCTTGGCAGACTTCATGGAAAGCAACAGCTAATAGGAACACACACACACACACACACACACACACACACGTATACACGTCCACACACACACACGAGAAGAGTCTGCTGAAGTACTTGACCAGCAGCCACATGAGAGCGAGGCGTGTGCGGGGGCCCATTAAAACCCCAGTAACTGTTTTCCTTTCTGGCGGCCCTCGTAGTTGCCTGCAGTTTGGGACAGCCCTGAGTCTCCGAGAATGACTCACGGAGCTAAATTTACCCCACCACCCATCTGTCTCCAATCCTCTCCACAATCGCCTATGGAAACTATCAAGGCCAGCCATTGAAAACAAAAGGAAAGAAATGAAGAAATGAAAAACTGGAGGAGAGCCATGCCGCCACACGGACCAGGTCTTATGTAATGGACGAGAAGAGAGAACAAAGGCAAAGGAAAAAAAACAGAGTCTCTTCACCGAAACAGTCTCTTCCCCGAAACAGACCTGCGCTCACTCCTTCATTGACAACCCCACACCGGTGACACTGCCTGGGCCTCTTCCATAGTTCCCCTTTTCTTTCCGAGGCTGGCTAATCCTTTATGTAATGAGTAACGCATTATGCAATCAGTAATGCATTATGAATGGCATTTTAGAAATCAAATGTGTTTGCGGGAAGGGGGGTTGAGCACTGTTAAAACTTTCAGTGAGAGGGAAAGGCTTCTGTCAGACTGAATATATCAATATACTGAATCAATGGCATGACAGTAGATAGCAAACAGTTTGCAACAACTGTTCAAAGTCTATGATAAAACCATTACAATGACAACTAGCTAGACTACCACACCCTATGAAAGCTAGTAGTCACTGGCAATAGGCTACTGAGCAAGTAGCTAGTGAAATATTGGGCTGGTCAAGTCAAGTCAAGTGGTTTTAAGGGTCCTAAAGTCCTACAGGAATGTTCCTGTTCAAAGGTCAGTGCTTTCCTGTCAAAGAGTCGTGGAGGATTTCTGGGGAGACTCTCAGCAGAAGAGAACTCAAAACAGCAGAGGAGAACCAGTTTTTTTGAGAACTAAAAGCTGTGTCCCAAAAGCCATGGAGTGAACGCACACAAACAAAGACCGTGTGCGCTTGTTACATAACTCGCAGTGTCACAGGGGTGTTGAAAGCTGTGGATTCTCTAGCTGCCAATCTAAGTAGAAGAGAGTGAGATTGAGAGAGAGAGAGAGACCAAAACATAGGCTGTATATAACACACACACACAAAAAAACACCCCCCCCCCCCCCCACACACAGTAAATTGGCACCCTCCCCCTCCATTGTGTCCCAGTAAGCCCCCTGTAAGAGGCTCTAAACCCCCTTAAGTCTGTTTTCATTCCTCCACTAGCCACCAGCAGTCTGTTTCATTTCCTCTCCCCCTTTTCCTCCCTTTTCCCCCTCTCGACCCCCCTCCACCTCCATTCTCCCCATCCCTCATTGCTCCCTCTCTTTTCTCATCCCTCTGTTCCTCCAGCCTAGGCCTGGTGTGCTGCTGGGGTCATGGCATGTGGCTCTGCAGACAGCATGGTGACATGATCACAGCATGTGTGGCTGTGTGTGTGTGTGTGTGTGTGTGTGTGTGTGAGAGAGAGAGAGAGAGAAAGAGAAAGAGAGGGAGTCTCACAGTCTTGCTTTAACCCACCATCATCATTACAGGCCCAATGCACCTGAAGAGCCTGTCGAAATAAGTGCAGAGCAAAGCACCATCTCTTCTGGTCAAATGCTCAGAAGTCTAAATCACTCGTTAGATCTCTCGACTGACATGAGAGCATACCCCCAGTTATCTGTGCAGTGCAGCATTAAGTTTCAGGCCTTTGCTACCACTCTTCAATTCACTCGGGTCACAATCCAAATATACCACACAGACATACAGTAGGTGCTAGCACCACAAAGCCTCTTTCTTTATTAACCTCGCCCAGGTTTTCTGGAGGTTTCCGTCATTAAGGAAATCCTAAAAGCAGAGGTGTAGCTGCGGCCATTTTGAAGTAGAGCCAGGCACATTACAGTAACAACAGCAGGGAGGAGGAAGTCTCTGCGTCTGACACCTGACGCAAACAGGAAGAGCTTGGAGCGTCCCAAGCTGTGGAGCTTCTTCATTGTTGCATTATCAAATGAAAGCGAAACGATTGTGCAGAGGCAGAGGCATTCTGTCTGCTGTCTGCTTTAACATCATCGAAAACTCGAGCAACGCTGACACGTCTGTACAGCAGATACAGGAACAAATGAAAACACAGGTGCCCCGACTGGTCATGTGCCCCGACAAGTCGTTCGCATTAGCCAAGGGATACAACTTTAACAATGAAGCATCTATTTTTCCCATTTTTACTAATATTTTAACCCAGTTGCCTATGCCGTTTGTCATTTCCTTTAGTCAAGATGCTTCTGTTCTGTTCGGCAGTTTCATTCAATGCAGCTTAATGTGCATTGCTTAATTACAGTTTGCTTATCAGGAGAAAGTGGGCGTCGATGATGCCATCTCATACCTCCTGCACAGGACACACACTCACCTGGAAAAGGAGAAAAGTGCTGTGAGAATCATGTTCTTTGACTTCTCCAGTGCTTTTAACACCATCCAACCCCCCAGACTGAGTGACAAGCTCCTGCAGATGGGTGTGGATGCCCACCTGGTATCCTGGATTGAAGACTACCTGACAGAGCGGCCACAGTTCGTCAGACTGAAGGACTGCCTCTCTGATACGGTCATCAGTAGCACCGGAGCTCCACAGGGAACAGTGCTCTCTCCAGTCCTGTTCACCCTGTACACATCTGACTTCTGCTACAACTCGGAGTCATGCCACATGCAGAAGTTTTCAGACGATACTGCAATTGTGGCTTGTATCAGGAATGGGCAGGAGGAGGAGTACAGGAGCCTGGTGGAGGACTTTGTGCAATGGTGCAAACTCAACCACCTACAACTCAACACTACTAAGACCAAGGAGATGGTGGTGGACTTCAGGAGGTCCAAGCCCGCCCTGGTGCCAGTCACCATAGAGGGGGTTAATGTGGAGGTGGTGAAAACATACAAGTACCTGGGAATACACCTGGACGATAAACTGGACTGGTCAGTCAACACAGAAGCACTCTACAAGAAGGGGCAGAGCAGGCTGTACTTCCTGAGGAGGCTGCGGTCCTTCAACGTCTGCAGCAAGCTCCTCTGGATATTTTACCAGTCTGTTGTTGCCAGCGTCCTCTTCTATGCTGTGACATGCTGGGGAGGAAGCACTAAGAAGAGGGATGCTGGGCGACTAGACAGGCTGGTAAGGAAAGCTGGCTCTGTTGTGGGAGCTGAACTGGAGTACACCACTTCAGTATCAGACAAAAGGACACTGAAAAAGCTACACAACATCCTGGACAATGACTGTCATCCACTCCACAGCACTATCATACAGCAGAAGAGCTTGATCATCTGGAGACTACGCTCCCTGACATGCACAACAGATAGACTTAGGAAGTCATTTGTACCCAGGGCCATTCAACTCTACAATGCTTCACTGAAAGGAAAAGGAGAGTTGGACTTCTCTGCATAGTCTATCTGCACCTGAACCCTCCTATTCACTTACAGGACTTTTCTACAATACTGTGTATTGTTCACACTGCCTAGGGCTACTTTAGCTACATTAGCCCATATGCCCATATGCACAATCCCTCCTTTTACTGTAACTACATACTTGACCACTAACAGTAACTGTAACCTGTTACTTGACCTGCATACTTGACTGATGCATGAACCTGTTTATGACTCTGTTAGACTTATCCCTGCACTGACATTGAAATTTTATATTATTAGGCTATTTTTATTTTCTATTTTTATCTTATTGTCCATATTCTTTATTGGAACTGTTGAAGTGCTATGCTTATTTTTTCTGTTGTCCTCTTTTATATATGCACATATTTATTGCTAGTCAATAGACTTTTAACCTGCTGCACTACTGGACTCATTTGCACTGTTGCACTACTGGCTCATTTGCACTACCTTAACACACACCCCATACTGTACCACAGTACACTCATGCACATCTCTACCCATAGTTTTTGCATTCTATTCTTATTTTTAGTAATGTTGATCTAGTCATGTTGTTTTGTTGATCTGCTTCTTATCATCCTGTGTACGCTGTAGTATATGTTGTGTGTGATTTTTCTAAGCTGCTGGGACCTTGAATTTCCCCTTGGGGATCAATAAAGTATCTATCTATCTATCTATCTATGTGTACGTAGCACTAGACAAAAGCCCACTGTGCGCGCACACGCACACACACACACACCTTTGTTCTCTCTACCCTCCGATGATGACTTCATCATCTGATGACTGCATGACCACACTCTAAAGATCACACACACACACACAC
>JAGFZM010000193.1:227300-254434 GCA_017657215.1 Limnothrissa miodon
AAGTAGGCCTAAATAAATCAATAAAAATACATACTGCACATATGAGAACAACAGACTACAACATATGAGAAGCAAAAGCAGGCATATAATCCATGGGCCATCAGAATGAGATAACATGTGTAAATCATACATTTTCTGAATCCTTAGTCATATCAGTATTACAGTGCTCACATTTTGTATTTCTGAGGCTCTCTGATGCCACAGGATCAAAAGACAGAAGACGATTTAGGCGGAAAAGGCAGGAAAATGTGTGTGATTAAAAGTTTAAAGAGCTCCAGGGTTGGCTGTACATGTCCAAAGGGTTCATACAAGGACTTGAATGAAAGCTTAGATTGTCCCCTTTAAAATGATAGCAAACATAATAAAATAAGACTTAGTAGGTAACTTTAACAGCTGATAACCATAATTTAGCTGTGACTCCAGAAGGGTTATCATACAAAAATATTAACTACAGAGATGTATCTTTTCAAAAAGTATAAGCAACCTTTGCCACCTTGAGTGGTAACATCATCTCATCTGGCCCATGGACTAATATCAGAAAAGTTCAATTTTACAAATCACATTGTGCAGGGACATATATTTCAGAGTGTTGAATGTGACAGAGACAGAGACAGAGACAGAGACAGAGACAGAGACAGAGAGAGAGACAGAGAGAGAGAGAGGACACACAAGCAAACGTGTAATAGAGAATGATCGATTGATCAGAGGTCTGACAAAAATATGGGGGGGGGGGGGGGGGAGATAAAGATATGACAGAGGAGGACAAAGTTAAGCAAACCAAGAAGTGAAGGAAGAAAAAAAGATAAAGATAAATATAATACATCTCAATACGTTTTCAATAGTCACATGCTTGGGGTATACACCTGTCCTGAGCGCAGAGCGATAGAGAAAATGTAAAAGACAAACAATACAAGCTATGCACACACACACACACACACACACACACACACACAGAGACACAGTAACCAGCTGCATGTGGCGATGCACAAAGCACAAACATAATGCAGCTCAAAACAAAAAGCAAAGCACAAAACTGACAGCACATCAGAACAATGGCCCCCAAGCACCAAATCCTGGGCCACAGAGACAGAGAGAAAGAGAGAAAAGGGGAGGAATTGGGGGGAGAGCATTACACAACCATGGTCTGGGGTGAGGGGAGGGAGGGGTTGGCTAGCACACAACCACAATAGGGTCTGAAAAACAACTACAACACAAGTAAGAATTATCCTTTAGTCGCAAGGGAGTGTTTTATGAGCAACTCATTATACCAACAACAAGTCCTCCATTTTCTAATGAGGGGGCTAACGAAGTAGCAATAATGGCTAAAAAAAACAGGATGAAAGCCAACTACCATAGCTAGTCCCTAAAGTCAGATCCACAACATAATGTGGGTGGTTAGCGGAGACGATGCTAACTATGCAGAGCTAGCCTAGGCGTTGTTTTCCAGGGAACCCAAAAAGAGGGACGATCAGTTCAGGGGAAAGCCGTGTCAAAAACTCACCAAACGGGTGTGGGGATGAGCACTGCCGGCTGTCAGTCAGGCTGTGGGCAAGGGCCCAGGAACACATAAACAGCCACCGACAAGAAAATGTCACCTGTCTGTGACAAGAGCCTGTCGTGTCACTCCTACACTCTGGAATCTAGCCTCGCCTCAGAAGATTGCACGGCTCGAGGGAGCCTTGAAGTGACACTTTATAGCAAAGGGGCCCATCCTCAACCGGTTCTCAAAGTGCCTGGCGGCCTCCTTGCCATGGTGACCAGGTGACAATGGCAGCCGAACACTCACAAGTCTTTAGTGATCTAACAATGGCTTTCATTGAGGTAACAATGAAGTGTTGCCGATCCAACAATCATAATTCCAGAGGGGAACGGATGTGTCACGGAGTGAAGTGTTGATTACAGTGGCAGTCATGTGAAACTACCACAGAAGAGGTTTATCAATGCACTACTCCCAAATGTGACAACTTTCATAGGGCGGTTCATTATTTGTCAACTGTAACTGATTTTCACTTCAGCTTAAGTTACAGTCTCTACAGTCATGAAATGCTCATAATCTTCTAGTTACACAGTGTCCAAATTAATCATTATGTTTTAGTCAGATTTTAAGATAACCTCACTACGTATGCAGGTCAAATAAAGGCAAAAGTTGCTTCACAGTTAAGACACCTGCCTCTACAGCCAACGGTAAAATGCTAAAGGCGTAGCCACAGATCAGCCCTGTCCCCTTCACAAGGGTTGTTTAGACTGGGCAATAGGGAGAAAGACACGTCTCCAGGACCATGTAGAAAGAGACTTCCTTATTCAAAGCAACCGACCCCTGACTAGCTGAGTAGAGGCATCCTGCCATTGTCCCCCAATGCTCTCTCTCACCAAGTATTCCTTTGAATCACACACCACGCGGCAGCATCCCTTGACGTAAATCTTGACGCGGTTCGCACACAGTGGTGGACAAACATACACGGTTTATTCATTGAGTGTGAATCACGACAGTGATGCAGGCACTATTCATCTTTGAGATGCAGCCAAGGAACTTAGAAGTTTCAAAAGGAATTGCTGGCGTAATGGAAACATACGCATGTGTGAACATTAGCCAAGGGTTCAAAGGCCCCCAATAACAGTCTGGACACAGAATAACAATGTCTGAACCTGTGTTGGCAAGTCTTTAAAGAAACTGAGGGAGAGTTACAAAATGGGTTCAGGATAGCCTACATCATAGAACAGAACAGAGCAAGTTGTCGAGTGTATGGAGCTTTACACTTTACTCTGGATTTCTGTTCTGCTGGACAAGGGGGTACTATATACACATACACAGTAAGTTCAACCCTGTGTGCAATCCCAGGTCTCAGAACAGTCAAAGTAGCAAAGTAGTAACCAGTGAGTTTGCACTAAAAAAGCATTACCTTGCGTTTTCTCCCCCTTTTGAAAATGCATAAACATCTACAGGGTTTACTTTAAATCCAACAACCAAACTAAGCATTTCCGTGAGGAGAAAGTGCTCATGTTGGCTACTACTGTTCCAAGACCGCCCCCCCCCTTGTGAGTTTACACTGCAGAGAGGCTGACCTCAAGGCTCTCTCAGACGGGCACCGCGCCAGAAACAGGCTTGGAGAAAGAAAGAGAGAAATTGAAGAAAGGGTGGGAAAGAGAGCAGGAGAAAGACAGATGAAAGAAAGAAGAAAGAAAGAATATGGAGGAAAAAAGGAAAAAGAAAAGCTGCATCACTGGAGAAAATATAGACAGAAGGACACTGTGAGCGTTTGGCCGGACTGCGGCAGTCTGCTGGAGACACATTTATGAGCAGAGCTGATGCTGGGGCTGGAGCTCGAGCTGGGGCACATGAGCAGTCAAGTGAGCCTTGGCTCCGTCCCAGACTCATTCCGGCAACGCTGGACTGGACACCACGGACCGGCAGCAGAGAGCCAGACACGCAGACCAGAGAGAGAGAGAGAGAGAGAGAGAGAGAAAGAGAGAGAGAGAGAGTGAGGGGGTGCAGATCGATTGGGCCCAGTTTGGAAATGTATTAAGTAGATGAAGGGTGGATGGACAGAAAAAAAAAATGGAGAGCAGGGGAGAGGGGGAGTGCAAAAGATCTAGAGAAAGACAAAGAGAGAGAGAGACTATAAATTAGAAGAGCATTAGGTGAGAGGCTGGCCGAGTGGCTCATTCATCATGGGTGCGTTTTTTGCCACAGTCCACTCACCACACTCTTGGCAATCTCTTAAGTAACAGCACCGAGACACCAGATTTAAAAAAAAAAAAAAAAAAAAAAGTGTGACGCACGAAAGGTGAAAGAAAGGGGGAAGGGGCAAGGGTTAAATGAAGAAAAACATAAGAAAAAAAAACTGGACCAGAGAACGTCTGGCCTTGTCTGGCACCCAGCTTAGTTTGCATGCACTCCTTTCTCAACTTGTTGGCTTAGTTAGGTCTGTGTGTGTGTGTGTGTGTGTGTGTGTGTGTGTGTTCAACAAATGCATGCCCTGACCTTAGGGCTTTGACTGATGGGAGGGAAAGTTGTCACCAAGGCAACAGGGACCCGCCACCCACTCACAGAGCAGGCTAGCAGGACCCTTAGGCACCAAAGGTCATAGGTCACAAAAGGCCCTACTCCTCTCTAGACATGAGCAATGAAGAGACATTCGATGACATCTACTGATTCATAACATATAAACACCCTACCCTTCCACCCCATGCAACACACAGACATACTTAACATTTCTTCCGTGGCAGTTGAAAGTTTGAGCATGGGTGAATCTTTTTCTTTTTTTTTACTGAATGACAGTTGGGTTAGTGGTGTTTAATTGGGCATCCTTGCCATCGTCAGAGTTAGATCCAGCTCACACACAAATCCCTGGCCACAGACTGGGGGCCGTGGCTGAATAATGTTGTTGTTGCATCCCAGAGGCCTGATGCGAAAGGCTAACGAAGCGGAAAAACGGCTTCAGTTTGGCAGTTAGACACATGGCACAAGCCGGGATGCCCCTCCGTGCGATAGGGGGAAAAAACGAAACAAAACAAAACAAACAAACAAAAAAAATACACTTCGATGCATTTGAGGCCAAGTCATCCCAGCACATTCTACGGATTTCAGCTGAGAAAGAAAAGACTACTTTGCCCTGGATTGTGCGTCACGGTACGCTTGCCGCTAAACGGTGTCACGGTCCGTTTCTAACGCGACCGTGGAGTGCTTTTGCTTACAGCACCACTTTCCCTACCCTGCCCCGTTACATAATTGCTCTTTCGGTGAGAGCACACAGTTTGTTAGATCACCATCTGTGAGATTGTAAACATCGGAAAGGTCACTATTTCGATTAGTGCAGTTTCGGGACAACTATTTAAAAACTGGTCTGCGGGTCTTCACTAAGATTGGTCCAAGCCAAGAGGAAGAATTTCTACCAATTATGTCGAGTTGATGTAGACAGCCCAGAGGTTCATTCTCAAGCGAACAGTATGCCAAAACGAGTTAAGCAAATCGGCGCATCTACTGGGCAATGGTTTGGATAGTTATGTCTGACAAGCAAGGAACAAAATTAAATATGTACTATGGTTTATGCAAATCTCTCTTCCTCCCCTCTCTCTCCCTCACACACACAAACATTAATCAGTCCCAATGAAACGTATCTAATAAGCCGTCCTTATCATATCCAGTGATTAGGACCCACACTCTAAGAAGAGGGAAACAGAGGAAGCTATCTGTACTTATTTAACTTAATCAGCACTACACCTTAGGCGCGCGGATAGCATAATGTTACATCACAAGACCTCAAACTTGCTGGTAAACACAGCTGTTGCATGGAGGGACACCCAGGCAACTTCGCAAGCTCCCGTTGCAGAGTCCGTACCAGTGCGCATTAGATCAGTAGTTCTGGGGTTTATTTGTTTAAATATTCGGCGATGTCCTCAATCCCGAACGAAGACGTTTAAGTTAGGTGTTGCGAAACAAATGGTGAGGCAAAAGGAAACACAAAACGTTGTCTATTAAGTGTAGATCTAAGTGGCTTCTTTCTCCACGAATCTTGTCCAAGACAAGTTTAACTCCGGTTACTGGTGGTGATGCATAGGATAATGTGAAAGCTGTGGAAGGATCTCTTGAAGACAATGAGGCAGTCAGACTTGGGGACATTCGTTGTCTGGTCGCCCACTCGGCGCACAATGAACTTGCTCAGGCTCACTCTGTGTGTGCCATATGGGTTGACGGTGGTAATGAGGAGGCTATAGAAATCATCGACAGACTGCACGGCGCTGATTGTCACAGAATATGCTCCAACTCTCTATTTAAAACCAACAAAGGGAAATGGTGTGTGTACGGCTAACAACTGTCTCACAATCGCATCGTTCAAGACAGTAACCTCAAGATATCATTGAATAACTTTCTAGTAGAAAAATATAGCCTACATTTAAAATGTCTAACATTGCGTGCTTCTCTTTTGCGCGTGATGGTCTGCTTTAATGTAACGTAGAACATTATAGTGATTGCGAAGTTGGATGCTGAAGTGTCCATTAAGCTTTCTCAATATCTTATCAACCGCTAACACGCTAAACATTTAAAATCAATAAAAATCACTTACTGTGGTAATGTTCGTGTAAATTATGTGCACGTGAATGGGAATCCTCCTTAACGCCAAGTTCACTGCAGTTTCCCTTTGTTTACAGAAACAGCTCCTCTTGTAATTGTTTACGAACTAATAAATTAACACAATGGACTTCACGTGAAAAACGCAATGGAAAACTAGCCTTGATCTTGTTCAGTTACGTTAACGCAGGACCAAGCAGAGGTCTTGGTTCACGGACTGCAGCGCGTAGAGTTTGTGGGTCTATTCACAGTGCAATGGCGCAGTAGTGGAATCACCCCTCATTTCTCCCCCTTCCCTCCCACCCACTCCCTCCACGATCTCCGCCTCCTGGTGCGTTTTAAAGAGACAGTGTGAAATGTATTGTCAAGGCCACAAGAGCGGCTGAACAGTTTTATTTCATACACAAATGACAGCCATCTAAATCAGCTATTTGTGTTCGTTAGTTTGGTGTGATATTGCTTCGCACCACATATCTTTAGTGTTAGGATCACTGATGGGATAATTTAAGAATGTGAAAATAGAACTTTAAATATATCAATACTCTCTATTTTCTCCTTAAGTAATAAATCAAACAAACTGACAACAGAGAACACATTTTTGAATTCGTTTCAAATTTTATTTAGAAAATAATATTTATATATATTTTGTCATCAGATTACCTCAAATCCTAGCCACTGGACACTGCCCTGGACAGTTTAAAGCATTGAAGGGGGACCAGGAGCTCCTTCAAGTGTTTTGATTTTCCACTTAGTTTAGTAAAGTATATATTTGATCACACATAATACACCCTTGGCACAAAACACTCAATATATTACAATATGTCCTGGTAGGTAGGCCACACACCCTCACTCACACACTCACACCATCACACACACATGGGTGTTTGTCATCTCCCGCAAGTGGGAATCACTTAGAATACTGTAGAAGCCAAACCAACGAGAATAGAGACACAGAATGTAACATGTCTGCTTTTGCCAGAGGTGAATATCAAACTCAGTTTAGATGCATATCTTCATACTCAATAATACCTCAGGCTCCCTTAACAAATACTTCTCCTTTTTACTGTTCCACATAAATTGAACAAACAAAACAAAAGTAACATTCAGCAAGAATTTGTTTGTTGAGAAATGTGGCTAAGCAGCCAGTGAGTGTTTGAGAAAGATGTGAAAAGATGATGGTGTCTACAGTGAGTATATGTGTGTGGTTGTGTGTTGAACCCTCGTGTGGAACCGCTCTTGCTTGTGAACAGTTTGATCGTGTGTGATGTGGACTATAAACATAGTGTGTCTGATGTGCCAAACTGAACCTTACTGCACTGATTACTTAACTGTACTGAATTTCTGATCATTAAAATGTTTTCTGACAAAAAAATAAATAATTGTTTTCTCATTTTTTATCATAATAAAATGTATTTTTTATATTTAATGTTTATTTTTTATGTCTTTCATATGACCTTTGGATTTTTTACCACTTTAACACAAACATGAGGTGTGACTACAAACTATCAGGTCACCCTCAAGAGATGGACAGAAGACAATCTGATGTGATGTCACTTCCTCCAGGCCTAGGAAATCCATCCTTCCCTCAAGACAAACATTGTGTTATAAAACGAGTAATACACTCAGTAGACCATCAAGAAGAAAATGACAGACACAAAAACATACTCACACAGACCGAGGGTACACACACAAACACACATGTTCGCACATATGCTTCCAAGCACATCTCTCTTTCTCTCTCTCTCTTGCACTCACTCACTCAGACTCTCACACATGCACATACACACACATAGACTTCTCATGTGTGCTGTACACTTGCAAGCAGAGCCCCATATGTGGTTCATATCTCTAGTGTGACGGCACATAATTCATAGTGCACAGCACACATAAAAATCTTTTGCCTTTTGCCATTTTTCACGATCTGTGACTATGTGGCATGCAGGTGGAGAAGTCTTATATTGTTTTCAGGGGAAAAGGCAACACCTTAGAGTGAAAATGGATGGCATCCCTCAATGTGTTCAACTGGCTTAGAGAATAATAGAAATACCAGAACAAAAACAGACCTGTAATGAAATGAGTTAAGTTTTACATGTATAGGAACAGCATTGTGAGGGTGTATGTGTGTGTCAGAGAGAGACCATGAGGTGGCTGCAATTTTCTTTATGTCTGTGTGGGTATATTGGAATGTGTGTGTGTGTGTGTGTGTGTGTGTGTGTACGTCCATTCATGCTTGCACTGTGAACCTGTATAGTTTACAGGTGTGGCCCATAAGGTTTGTAGCCCAACCCCCTGCCAGCCAAAAACGAATGCTGGTAAAAAAGAACAAAGCTCAGTTTTGTAGCATAGGCGTCTCTGACCGTGTCTCTTATGTGTCTTTGATTGCAAGGAAATGTTACCAAAGGCCACCTAGAGTGGAATATTATTTCCTCGTGGGTGTGTGCATGTGTATACACTTCACACACTCACATGCACAGACATAGTGGAGAGTGGGCGGTGGGCACTCTGGCGAGGGGCCCTTATTGGAAGCAGATACTAAACCAATTGATGTCCATATGTCGGCTGCCACGGCTTCCTGAAGGAACGCATATGAAATCCATCAATTAGTGATTTGTGTGCGGATGTGGTCCCAAAAGAGGAGGCTGGGCATGGCGGGCCTCCTGGGGTGGCTGAGGTACTGCTGACATGGAGCGGAGACGCACAGAAGGAAAATGACAAATGGAGGAATAAAGGCAGTATAGAAGGATAGAGAAATAGATGTGGACATTTGTTTTTGTGAAAATAAAAGGTAGCCTGTGGAAAACTGGGAGTGGGAGTAGGAGTGAGGTGAAGGAAAGAGATTGAAAAAGAGAAAGGGATTGAAAGAAAAATGAAAGGGGATGAATTGAGATACTAATGGTAAAAACTAAGTAAAAGTATATGTGTGAGAGAGTGAGAGATGGAGAGTATTTTGTAAGTGCGCGCACACATACTTACACACACACACACACACATACACACATACATACACAGCATATTTACATGTCTCCTTGCTTGCCTTTCTCACTGCCCACACACCACAGGAATGACTCCATATTGGCTGTAGTTGAAGATTGCAACTTTTAACAACTATGCTTAGAGGCCTTCAAGGCAAACTCTAATTTCCAGCTCATTCCAACCCCCTCAAAGTCTTAATCCACTCAGTTAGAAATGTCTGGGAAATCATGCCAAGTGTCAATTAACAAAATCAGCACAGCAATCCTGTATACAACTACAGTATCTGTAGCTGTATCTGTCAAATAAGCAATGATGCCTTACAAAATTCTTTCACTTCAAAACTTGCATTTAGTCTATGTAACTTCTCATCAAAATGTCGATGCCAGAAACATACTTCACAACCATTGTAATGTTTGAAAGGGGTAACGTGGTGTAATTTTTTCACTTTTTTGCGCACTTTCCAACCTCTGATACTTTGATACCTCAATCCTGACAAACATGTGGGGGTAACACACTCAAACAACCTGCTATAGATATCAGGTACCACACACACCAGCACTCCTTTTATCTGTGTGTGTCTGTATAATCTGCACCACAGTAGAAACCATCACCTCTGTTGAGGTCCTCTCCTGTCTTACGAGCCACATCTCACAAGCGCACATTCTCCTCTCCTACACAACAAATAAAACGTGAGATCTTCCTCCCTCTCCCAGCACATGCTCCCCATCAAACAGCAATGTGCTCACTTTCACAACAACCGGATTATCTGCAGGCAAGATCCCCACCAGAAGCTGGGTGCCGCCCCACCCATAGAGCCCTTGGCGTTCTACCTCTGCTCTCTCTAGCTCTCCCCCTTTCTCCTCTGTTGGCCTTGCATACTATACGCATATCCCCCACACACACACCCACCTATCCCACACTCCCAGATTGTGCTGTGCTCCACTTGACTTTGACTGATGGAGAGTTTGTTCATCCCTCTCTGGATGTGGTCAGGCAGAAAACAAAAGGAACAAAAGGGACCCGAAAAAGAGCCAAGGGCCCTCTAGATGTGAGGGTATGACTGGGGTAGCTCATCAAAAGCACACACACTCACGCACACACACACAAACATATTACAATGGCGCATTTCCACTACGGGGTAAAACACCGGTGTTTGGGGTAAAGTCTCGGGCTTGACGTCTTTCCATTATTGGGGCTTTCCATTATTAGGCCGGCCCCGGAGTTGGGCACGGCCGAACCGAGGCCAGACCGAGGACTTCGAACGGGAGTGGGAATGGAATCAAACGTAATAATAAGTAGGCAAAAAAAAAAAAATTAGCCTAGCCTGCAACCGTTTTTTTCAGCATATTTGTTGTGACCCGCATCCTCCTCTTTTGCCTGCGAGAGGCCAAAATTATTTGGTACCGCTTGGCACGTTTGGCCCGTCTCTCCTCATTTTCTCGGAGAAAAAGTATTAAGTTGTATATAAACACGAACAAAGTTTTCCACATCCAGTTTCAGTAGGCCATGCTAACGTATTTCTACAGAATGTTATTATAGGATTGTCAGCCTTTCTGACAATGTTAAGCAGAACCATTTATCATTTAATATTATGTATGCAAAGGCTACGTTTTAGTTTCAGCACTAATGTCTAATGAGGTTAATTCTGCCATGATAGACGGCGATATGCATCTTTACTGGGAAATTAACGTAGGCGTTAATTAAACGTATTACGTATAGTAAACATTCCAAGTTCACCTAAAACCCCGGTGTTTATCTCGGTAATGGAAATACAACACTGGGGCCAAGCACCGGTGTTGAAGACCAGGGTAAAGCCTGGGGCCGGCCCGGGACCATAGTGGAAATGCGCCACAAGAGTTGAGGGCCCTGTTGATGTGTGGTATGACAAGGGTAGCCCCTTAATACACACACACACACACACACACACACATCAAAAGAGGAAGCAGGAGGAGGCAAGCAAGAACAGAATAATCTGTTTTCTAAATTACTTAATGGGACATTATCACAGAGAAGGAAAATCCATTCTAATTGGAAGATGGTGAAACAGAACAAGTTGTTGGAAGAACAGTGAATGTGGTGTGTGCCTGACTTAGTGTGTATTTGTGTAAGGAGAGATAAAAAGAGGGATTTTCTCTTTCAGGAGGGTGAGGCGTAGAAATTCCTTGTCAGCTTTCCCAGGGGCAGCCAAAAGGATTGAAGTTACATTATCTTTAATCAGTCAATATTGACTCCTTTTCTCTCAATAACTTGTGTCTGCATCAGCCAAGAACCCAGAGGCTTATACCACGAGGCATGTGGTGTGTGTGTGTGTGTGTGTGGTTGTGTGTGTTTGTGTGCAAGGACTGTGAAGCCTGAACTAAGCAAAGTCAGACAATAAGTCTCTGACATAACATGATGATGGATTAGCCAAATCAAAGCCAAATGAACAAAAAAAAAAAAAAAAATTCAACAGTTTGATAGAGAAAGTTAGGGAAACACATTTGCTTTAAAATAGCTGTGTGTGTGTGTGTGTGTGTGTGTGTCACTGAAAATGACAATACAACAAATGCTCAGGCCTGTGTATTAAGTGATCCACAGACAACCCTGACATGATTGATATAGCCTCCAGCTGGCCCCTGGCTTGACTGCACCTAATGACATGGGACTATGTCCTGGGATTATAATGGGACTCCTATATTACTTTATTTATGCCACAATTTTCTTAAAACGGTTACCAAATGGAATAATAGTGGACTAATCAACATCTGAGAGACTGAAAACCTGCCCTAGGCAGTTGGACTAGCCCCTTGAGCCATTGGAGCTGCCTAAGGTTTCTTCCTTTACTATAACAAGTAAAAACAAAAAACACTGATAGGGAGTACTTCCTTGCCCCTGTTGCTCATTGGGCCTCTTGGTGTTAAGCGCTTTGAGACATGCTTTTCGTAAAAATGCGCTATATAAATAAAATTGAATTGAATTGAAAATATAATTGAAAAAAAGAAAGAAATGAATATGAGATGGAGTTGGGGTGGGGCTAGGGGGTTGGGTGGTGGTGTTGCCTTCTAGACAGGTTTGACCTAGCGTCCGGGGTCACTGGAGGGCTGCTGCCACGTAAAAGGACTTTAACCACCAGCTGATCCGATTTATACCTTCCACCTCCTTAACACGCTCTAGGACGGGATCTCATGAGGCTGTGTGCTGAGATTACACACTCTCTCTCTCTCTCTCTCTCTCTCACACACACACACACACACACACACACACACAAACACACACACACACACACACAGAGACATTCTTTCAAACCACCCGAATGGCTGGGCTACCACATAAGCATGTTTAAGCCACATTATACATTTGTAAATGACTGTGACCACTACCCTTTTCATATTGGCTATACATAAAATACTTTTGAAAAAAAAAAAAAAAAAAAAAAAAAACTAAACTAAGGTATTTCACTCCTAATACTGCAACTATGGCAACTGATTTAATAATAACAAAAAAAGCACAAAAAAACATGGAACACACATTTGAACACATGGAACAGTATTAAGTGTGACTGTATGTGACCCTGTGTAACCACCACAAGACCTTTTTTTTCCAGAATGCTGCACTCTGCTCTGGAATCATTGCAAAAGTTTTCTCAAATGCACAGCCACACACAAGACCATTTGTGTGCATGTCACTATGGCAACAGCAATTTGATTCTGAAACAGCATTTCTGTTATTCCATCATCATAAAAAAAAGAAAAAAAACTGCCCACTTCTCCCTTGCACAATGTCGATCTTCACCTGCCTACCAATTAAAAGCAAGGACCCACTTCCATCCAAACACCAATGAC
The DNA here is from genome assembly GCA_017657215.1 of Limnothrissa miodon. Taxonomy (NCBI): domain Eukaryota; kingdom Metazoa; phylum Chordata; class Actinopteri; order Clupeiformes; family Clupeidae; genus Limnothrissa; species Limnothrissa miodon. The sequence goes on from JAGFZM010000193.1 coordinate 240,165, forward strand.
TTGAAGCTTTAGCATAACAATGAAGAACAGCTCTTTTCAGCATACAGCAAATCACTCCACTTGAAACAGATAAAACAAAAAAGAGCAAGTGAAACTGATCTGAGTAATGAAGAATAGAGAAAAGTACAATCTGTCTCTTGTTTTGTTGTTTTGTTGGTGTGTGTTTGTTTTTTGTCTTTTTTGTCTATTTCTTCTTGTTATTTTTATTAAATGTGTCTCTCTTCTTTGTCCTTGCTTCCTCTGTGTGTGTGTGGCGTATGTGTGTTTTGGATAGTTCTTTTACTGCTGCTGGATAAATTCCACCCAGACTCTGCTGATGGAAAAGTCCGGAAAGCCTAAGCAGATGTGGCTTGGCCGTCTCGTCCTACGGCTAGTGTCTGGTGCGGGCACCTCTGCAGGCTCGCATTGAGATATAAGGAGGCACGAGGGCTCTAGCAACACAGTGACATCACATCCTGGCTCGTGCCCAAGAGCGTCGAGTGCTAATGTCATCTGGGGGAGGAAGGCAGCAGCCAGTGGCTGCGCCCTCATCTGACACACACACACACACACACATACACGCACACACACAAGGTTCCCTCCTGTGCCAAGCCGCTTGTCTCGCTCTCACTCTCTTTCTCAACGAGCGCGTGTGTGTGTTCGACCTCTTAACCTCTTTTGTTGGAGCTCTGAAGACTGTGCTCCTACAGCCGGCATACAGTAGCCAATGGGCCTGTTGGGGATTCAGTGAAAGAAAGAGAGCGAGCGAAAGAGTGAGAGAGGACGAGAGAAAGAGAGATAAAGAGACAGAGAGAGAAAGACACCAGTTGTTGTGAGACCCACGCCGGGTGGGATTCCAATGAGCAAGGGGCCTACGAGGCTTCCGTAGGGCTGCGTTGCAGTCAGACTTTGTCTTTCCAAGCCTTTGTAGACTTTGTGGGTAGCACTGGCCACCCTCCACGAGCAAATCCCAAGACTGCAGGACGGATGCGGCTGAGATTTGGTCCAGCTATGGTGTAGATTCATGTCAGGTCTAAACCATTTTGATGGTCAGCTAGAGGAACCTGCACAGGTGCACTGTTAGTTGCTCATACTAAAGACGCTCCACAAGCATTCTAGACATGGTGATCTTTTCACTGACGCCTGAGTCACCTCTGCTGACATTTTCACCTTGGAAACCATTTTGATTGACTTAAGGCCAGCTTCACAACAAAACTGTTAATCAGCTAAGAGAGAGATCTATTATAGGAGAGCAGTTCCAAGTTCAAATGGATTAAGATGATCCTATCTGTGATGTTTACATCTCAAGACTCAACCTCAAAATCTCGATTTCCTTCGCAGTCCTCCATCTCTTTTTTCACTCACTCCATTACTCTCCAGTACCACTCTCTACTATTAGTCTGCAGTACCTTCCTCATGTCATGCATGGCCCAAAAGTTTTTATAGACCATTTTTTGTTTGTTTTTTTGTTGTTTTTTCTTCCACAAGTTGGAATATATTAAGTGTTGTTGGGTTGACTCGTTGTATTCAGCAGGTGAACAACAGAGGAAGAAAAAAAGCCACAGTAAAAATTGAAAAAACGACAACAAAACAGTGATAGAAAAAAAACTAAAAGAACGCCATGCATTTCTCAGTCTGAAAAAAACCTACAAGAAAAACAATCACAAAAACAGAAGGCCATAAGTTCTTGCAGTATCCATTTGATTGTCTCTTCAGATCACCGGAGAAGAAGCATTTCAGCACAAACATATAAACCAGCTGTGAGGACTTTTTTAAGTTTTTGCAGAAGCCACAAAAATAAGCATTACAAAAAACAGACAAAAGTCAAAAGCAAACATAAATCAAATCAAACCAGTTGGGACTGGCAAAAAAGTAACCTAAAAAAAGACAGGAAAATAATTGTTCCATTTTGGATTCTTTGATCGTCGTTCCTGCTCTGTGTGGAGACTCGAGGAGACAAACAAAGAAGTTTACTCGGTCGGTTGGTTGGTTGATAGGGTCAGAACAGGTCAGACGAAAGATGAGAAGCCGGCAATAGGGGCGCGAGACCCGGGTGCCAGACTGCTCGGGGGGCGGTAGAGGGTGCCATGCTGGCTTGGCGGGTTGGAGCTCTGTTGGCACGGGGTGGGAGTCCGACTGCCCTTAGGCCGAAACAGGCTTCCTTGCCCCTGCCCTTGCCCTGCCACTTGGCCCTGCCCGCCTTGTTGCCCCTGAACCGGGGTGGGGGTCTGCGTCTGCGTTTGGCCTTGGGGGGAGTTGAGCTGGGGGGGCATGGGTGGTAGAGGGGGCAGCGGGGGTGGCTGGGCACAGGGCTCGGTCTCACCGGCATCAGACTCAGTGGCGTAGCTGTAGGCCTGAGCACGAGAGATGCCCTTTTGTTGGCGGCGCCACGAGTTGTAGTAGGTGGGGTCGCTGATGTAGTGGTTTACGAAGGAATGGGTCTTCTGGCGGTTGGAGTCCACCTCGTATTCGCTGTCACTGCCCTGAGAGAGGGAATAGAAAACAGCAGAGAGAGAGAGAGAGAGAGAGAGAGAGAGAGAGAGAGGGGGGTGGGGGCAGGGCAAAAAGCAAAAAATGTTAAGAGATAACAACAGCCCTGAGCCCTTGCAACTGTTCCTTTCTTACAAGCACTCTTTTGCTCTCTCTCTCTCTCTCTCTCTCTCTCTCTCACACACACACACACACTCTTCTCTCTTTCACACACATACACAAACATTGTCAGAAGATAAGCATACTGACACAATAGGGTCATTGGAGATGGAGAACCACACACAAACACACACACACACACACACACACACACAAATACTCAGCCCCTAACAAAAAAACAGATATGACACTGTACTAGATGTACTATTACACACAGGGAGTCTCGTTCCAAGGTGAGCACAGTTGACTAAACAATAACACAAAAGTTCAAAGGTCATTTAGGGTGATTGGATAAGAGTGGTCTGGGATTACAAATACTAAAACACTACTAGGTCTAATCTCCACAGAACAAAGGAGGGGCACTGATCACACAAGACAGTCCAGCAAGAAACAGTTTATTGAGATACAATATCAGAGGGAGGGACCTAAAGGAGAGGAAGGAAAGGGAAGGGACCGGTCTCCTGTCAATGAAAACACACAAGTAGGTCCTCACCAAGTTGAGCGGCAGAACACGGAGGCCCCCCGTCTTATACGGGAACACAAGCGCCTCCTAGAGGTGAACAAAGATAGCGGGTTTTACAAAGTTAGGTTTTTAAAATTTTTGAAATATTTGATGTTCGATAAAGTTTAACCATTCAATTATGGAAATGACACATGAGAATTAACTGAGAGGGACATGAAGGGTTATAGGGACAAATAGAGATGTTTGCTTGATCCAATTAGTTTTAAGTTGTCAGGTAATGCCCACTTTGTCATTATGGATGGATTTAATCAGGTCATATTCTCCCATCTACACACCGTTTACATGGTTTACATGCAGTTAGTGATGAAATGAGTGCAGGCCTCAGTCAAGTGTAGTTTTCTTTAGTCAAGTGCAATAGAGAAGAGTATGAAAAAGTGTATACCCTTAACTGCAGAGGCCAATTACAAGCAGGAATTAGCACACACTTATTACATTTTGTTGCCTTTTGTTAAAATTAAAATAAATGGTTTTGTTCCGACAGTGTGTCTGTCTGATTTAGTCAGTCCATCTCTGCCAGCTGGATTAAAATAAAGTCATATTACTCATTTGATAATACTAACAGCAATGGCAAGACTATCACCGCCAACCTTTTTTACTTAACTTAAAAGTATCATAGAACACATTTTTTGACCATCAGAAATTGTTCTTTGAGGCTCAATAATAGCGTATGCAAATTTGTGCATGAAGGTGACCCAGGAGCACTGCTAGGGGGTCTTAAAATGAAACAATTCATATTTCCTGCCCCCCTGGCAAATTCAACCTGGCAACAGGGGGTTGGACCACAGACGGTTCCAAACGATGCAAATGTAGGAGGTGTCTCCTCCTCCTTTTACGTAACGGCTGGCCTGGTCCCGTTTCAGCACTGCCATTTCTAGTTTGAAATTTACATGGGGGAGACGGTGTTGGTCCATTGGATACCTTAAGCTACCTAAATTCACCAATAACAAGGTAAATGTGTCTTTGCATTCTATGAGCTCTTTAAAAGGTCCTTGTTAATTTAACGTCCTGTCTTTGCTACATTCTACTGGGCTAGACACTCTCAGTTCAAATTACACATGTGCTGTTAGCAACATGCTAATGCTAATATAAAAAAGTCTTTATTAAGTCTTTATTGACAGAGATCCTACATCTCATCCCACACCCATCCCTCTTCCTCCCTCTCAGTCAGTTAATTGCACACTCCACATCTCTCCACCCTCCATATCTCTCTCTGATCTGTCCAAGAATTTGGGAATTTCCTCACTTAAAGTAGTAGGGTTTTTTCTAACCATTCATCTTCTCTTCTCTGGTGAGTTGAGGACAGAAGAAGGGGGAAGAAAAGAAAGCAAGAAAGACACCCAAGCACCCCTTTATTCACAGTCTATCAGGAACCTGTACTCTTTCCAGGAAACTGACAAAGAAAAAAAAAGGAGAAGGAGAATTTCACCCCTCTTCATCTGGTTCCACCCCCTGAACCCCATGCTGATGAGGAGACTCTAGTGCCTCAACTTTCACCAAAGCAATCAGCCATCGGCTCTTTTCATCAGAGCACTGGTGGTCTGGGACATGAAAAAAACAACAACAAAACTAAAGTGACCTACATGGGGCTGATACTCCAGTGGGCTTCGAGGAGGCTCCCATGCACCCGGCACTAAAGACTAGGTGAGTATAAGAAACAGAGAAAGAGAGAGAGGGGGGTGGTGGTGGTGGAACTTTACAGAGCGGGCTCCTGTTTCTAGTTGTGGGCTAATCATAATTGCTCTGAGCGCTTCAAGATTGGGCCCCTGCCTTGATCCTGATTCTCTGTCTCCTCCTCGTTTCTCTTTTCCCCACTTTTCCCCTCCTCATTGTGTTCTGTTTCTGTCTGACTCTGCGATGGACAAATGCCACTTTAATGTTTCTACCTGTAACACCTTTTTCTCCTTTTATCCTCTCCTTTTATCTCCCTAAACACTCCAGTTCCCCCTCATCTCTTTTATATTGCCCCCTTTCTCTCTTCCTTCATTTTTCTATTTCTTCATTGGCTTCCTGTTCTCACAGTATGTTCCTGCCCATTTGTATGTTTGCACTTTTGTCTTTTTGTCCTTCTCGCTCTGGTTAAAACTTACAGATGCAGATCACTACAGAGCACAGTAATTGATCTGTCTCTATCTACAACTCTTCATTCTTTGTTCTTCCCCCCAAGTCGGTTTCAGAGAGGACCTTGACTTGGCTGGCTGACAGGCACCAGACCTCCCCTGAGTCTCCGTGTGGTGTGCTGTACTTGTGCTGTACTGGGACCCTCCATGTGGGACACATATGGGGAGAGCTCTGATTGCCTATGGGCCACCACCCTCACCATCATCACAGAAACGGCTTTCATGCCACACATTGCAGAGTGACCCCCCCCCCCCCCCCCCCTCTGTTCATCATCATATTTATTCATTCATAATTCATTTATTCACTCCATCATTCATTCATCTGTAATGAATGTCAGACACATTTAAGAAAAATGTCACTGGAGATGTTGACAATGATAAAGTGCAGGAACATGCTTCAGTGCACTGCTCTTTTATCCAAACATACCCCCCTCTCTTTATCACTCTCTCTCTTATTCTCTCTCCCTTTTTAGACTGCTTGTCATCTTTCTTGCGGTCCTTTCTCCTCTCTGCCCTCACTGTTTCTTCCCTCCATTTTTGCCTGTAGTGAGATTCAGAGAAGACCTGTGTGTTCCCTTTTTCTTGACACACACACACACACACACACACACACACACAGCTCCGAATATAGCCCGGACCAAATTCTTGGCTAAATCAATTTACATAGGGTAGCTTTCCAAGACATTTGTGCGATTCATATTTAAGTATTTCCAAGCTTTGTGCTCAATGTTTTTGGAGCCACTAACTGACAAAGACCTCCATTATCCCGCTCAGTAGTGCAGGGGCTGAAAGATTTCTGGGACTGGCTTGGATGAGATGGGCGGGGGGGGGGTAGTTGGTGTTGTGTAAGGCCAGCTTGTACTGTATTGTGGAGAGATCGCTGGGTTAGAAATGAAAGGCATTCCTCTCATGCCAGGCAGCAGCTTGGGCATCACAACATGGAGGCAACCAAGCCATACACATATCTACCTACACACACACACACACACACACACACACCATGCTATGCACAAACACCAGCCCACCCACACCCCTTACTAAGCAGAGATCTTCTTCTGTTCTTCCCAGACTGTAACATGGTAGTGCAATGCCAATTTGAGTGTCTACATGTGTGTGTGTGTGTGTGTTAATCAGGGATACCAGGAGAAGAATGTTGACAGGGTATTACCGTCTTCCATTTTAACAACTCCCCCACTACTCTCAATAGAATTTGAAGAAGATTAGCCAGATGTGTCTGCCGCCTGTCTGTCTGTCTATGTCCCTGTCTCTCTCTACCCCCATCCCTCCATCCAAACTCTTCACTCTCACACTTCTGTCTACTGTCTGTGTGCAGGCCTTGTTAAAGGGAGACACTACAAAGCGTCGCCCTGAGGATGTCTCATTCACAGCCTCTTGTGCTTCATTATGTTTCATTAAAAGTCAATTAGACTGTAATGAGTTGACTGGGTAAAAGGGGTTACAGGGCATAAACTCTCTCTCTCTCTCTCTCTCTCACACACACACACACACACACACACACACACACACATTCAAGACTGTAGAGATGTCTCAGCTCTTCGGTTAAGTTCAGAGACAGGCACCATACTGGGGTTGTCAGATCTGGTTAATCTCTGAATAACTTTGTCCAGTGCTGGAGGAACCTCCTAATTACAAGCTTATCAGCCAAGGAGACGTGGCCATTTCATAACGGTAATATGAAGGTTGTGTGTGTGTGTGTGTGTGAGAGTTGTAGTTTGTTTAAGCATGCAGGCGTATGTCTATTCCTACTGCTTTGGTGCAAGTCTGTGTGACTGTGCATGACTGTGTGTGTGTGTATGTGTGTGTGTGTGTGTGTGTGTGTGTGTACATGTAATCTGTGTGTGAAGTGCCTGTCTCTTCTCTCTGCTCTCTCACCATGTGAGTCTGAGCTGGCATGCTTACAAACTGCCTCCATGCCCTCCTTAAAGCCTCTGGGTTTGCTAGGGTTGGGAGGCTGCAACTATTATTATTTTTGGCTCCGAGAGCAGGGCAGAGTCCACCTAACCATGAGTCAAGGAAGCCCATGCCTGTAGGCTCAGGTCTTACTGGGCCAAGGGCACAGGCTGTATTGGGGTTACGCTCATACTCATTGCTAAAAAAATAATTCAAGATGGGTCTGATTGTGCTGGATTAATACTGATGTTTGGAGAAGTGAAAGCAAAAAAACAAAACAAAATAAATATAAATAAAGATAAAGATAAATGGATAAAAAAAACAAGAACAAAACAAAAACAACTGCTTGGGCTAAGGGCTATCAATGAATACAGTCCCTGACAAGGAACAACAATATGTGTGATATGTGTGTTATATGTGTTGTTCCAGTCCTGAGGATAGCGAGAGAGAGAGAGAGGGGGGGGGTTTATCTGGTGGGATTGAGGTTTCAAGGCCAAATTCTCCCTCTAACCAAAATATACAAACCCTGCCCCCATACCCCCTGCTTACTGTAACTCTCTGAAGCCGAGGTTTACAGTGAGAAAGAACGTATTACTGGAGTCCTCACTGTGGGAGTGAGAAAGAACGCAATAATGAAAGACTGAAAGAAAGAAAGAGCTAGAACCGAGTGCACAATTCCTGCTTCAGTAGTTGTTGGTCATGACTGTAGCCAACAGAAACAAGTTTGTGCCGTTATACTAACATGTTATGACACTTGCACGGAGTGGGGCAAACAAAGGGGCTTCTGAATTTGTGCGTGTGTGTGTGTGTGTGTGTGTGTGTGAGGGAGGGAGGGAGAGAAAGAGCATTGAGGGAAAGCATGAAAATTATAAGAAATACAGAGGCCAGTCCTTTTGTCCCACAGATATGGATTAGCGCTGTGCAGTCTGAGAACTGGGGTGGGGGATGAGAGAGAGAGAGAGAGAGAGAGAGAGAGAGAGAGAGAGAGAGAGAGAGAGAAAGAGCAGACAAAGGGATTGTATGAGTGTCAGGAGTCTCTAAGTACAGAGGGCGTCAAGAAGAGAGAGAGAAAGAGGCTCACTCGTCACCATGGATTATAAAATAAAAAAAGTGTTTGAATGTGTTAATTAAAGTGTGAGTGTGTGTGTGAAGCAGAGAGAGAGTGAGAGTGTGTTGAATATTTCCTGACTTGAATGCTTGAGAGTGTGTATTTGTGTTTGAGCGAGTGTGCATGTGTGGTGGTCTGTCTGTGCCTAAACGCTTTAAAAACATATTGACATGTGCTTATGGCCACAGACTCATCATATTGGCAGAGAGGGATTTAAGATCATGGAGAGGCGTTAATCCCACTCATCTCTGCCAAACTGCTGTCAGTTATTATGGATTAAAACAACAACGACAAAAAAAAAAAAACACATCAACGAGAGGAGCCCTGACACCTTTGACTAGTTCTTATCATTAACAGGAAAACGGAACGATCCATTGCAGTATGCGTAAATGTCCTGGCCATTCAAATTAATCATGAACTGCATAAAGAACATGCATTCAGGTTCCTGGAAATCAGGAGGTCTATTTTTGTTCTCTCCAGGTTGACTAATGACTAGATGATCATTCGCAGCCAATGATGAGGTGTTGTTATTGGAGACGGCATAGTCATGGCTATAGACGGCATGTGATGAAACCCGGGAGGTTTCCAAGAGAAGGTGTGGTCGCTGACAGCATCCAGGATGAGTCGATGGGTGGGATGTTTTTGTTGGTTGTGGTAATCCAACGTTCCGTAATAGCTAGCTACTTAAAGTGTTGGCAAAAGCTCTGGTATGGTGTGGACACAAACACAGACACTCTGACACACACACACACACACACACTTTTTTTGTAATTTTTTGTAATAGGGCCACTCCTTCTCTTTTTTTCTTTTTCTTTCTTTCTTTCTTTTTTTCTTTCTTTCTTTGACTCTCCAATAAAAGCTCAAAGAGGACATTCCTGTGCCCATCCGTACTGAGCCCTTGGGCGCTGACAAGATCAACCATCGTGGATGCTTCCAGAAGCACAGCAGGGCCCCATAGTCACTGCCCGAACAGTGAGCGGCTTTGTGTCGGACGCCAGGATCAAAGAGGATGCTGGGATGGCGCTCGGCAGGAGGTGGTGGCAGGAAACGTCAGCGGAGAGAGGATATAAGGTAGGAAGAGAGGACTTGTGCTGCTTGTTTGACACTGAACGAGTGCAAACGGTAGATATGTCAGTCGACTGATGAAATGTGAATAAAAAGAATTGGGAGGGAGAGAGAGAGAGAGAGAGAGAGAGAGAGAGAGAGAGAGAGAGAGAGAGAGAGAGAGAGAGAGCAATAAAACAACCAGATGGAAGAGTGTGTATTGAGAAGATTGTGTTTAAAAGTTGGTGGCACACTTTAGAAATAAAACCTTTTTTTATGAAATTTTTATGAAATTTTATGGGAAATCTTCATCTTACATATTTTATATTAAGTGGAATATTAAGTAGATTTATGAAAGTACTGGGAGATAAGCAATGGCACACACTAACAGATTAGGACAGGGTAGTCAACAGTTAAACTGGCACTAAGCAACATACCATTTTTAAAAAGGGGCTTAGCAACATTCTGTTTTTCTCTCTCACAAGCTCCCTCTAAAGCCCGCTGTATTGCATTGTATTGCACTGCATTCTATTGGAGGCGGTCCGCGCTGCTGAACATTGCAAGTGCTGTATCTACCGCTATTGGCAACGGTGGCGCATTCTACACCGTTCGTTCGCCGTGTAATGACTAATTTTAGCATCCTAAACAGTATGAAACGGATTAATTAAATGAAAAATCTTGCATAGTGGGCCTTTAAATAAAATAAAATGTTTTAAGGAATTTAGAATGGATTCGTTTTGAGTTAGATGGATTTTTGACTGCTGTTATAGAAAAAATGATATTTCAAAATTATTTTGGAGAGAGATATTTCAGACTCCTCTCTGTGGCTGACTCAATTAAAGAGGCACTCAGTAAGTTTATGCGACCATTTTTGTGGTCATAAGATTGCTTAGAAATCGTTTTTTTCTGTTAGACTGGTCTGTTGTGTAGCAAACGGCGATTGAGCCCACCGCTGTACAGCCCTGTATAGTGAATACGGAACTTGCAACTTCTGAGGGAGTGTACACCACAGCAATACAGTTAACTGTACAGAGCTCCCCCTACAGGTTTGTGGCGTTTAATGCAGGGTTAAAAAACAGACTTACTGAGTGCCTCTTTAAATGGCTTTGGGCACGCGCACACACACACACACACACACACACACACACACACTAAATAATGCTATGGTCATTCAACTGGTGTCACAAGTTCAAAAAGTGCAGAAGTGACCACACCCTGGGGTGAAAAACGCAGAAAGATTGTGACACAGCCTAACATGGAATCATCACGTTGCAGTTCAAGTCTTGTATACAAGAACTCACTGAATGTATTTCATGACTAATCACTAGGCCAATGACTAGAATTAAGAATTAAGAGCATTGATGACACTCAGACACCCAGACAGTGGATGTGGACTACATCTGGTCTAAGCCTAGATAAAACACACTAATTGCCTAGCAAAACCCCAAAGGAACTAACAAGGAAGCAAAGGAAAGGAGTGACAAAGACGATCAGCCTCACTGCTAATGTAGAAGAACACAAATCTGGCCTATATAAACTTACAATAAAAATGTCTTCGGTAGGGGACCCTTTCCTTAGACATAGAACAGATGTGCACCGATTTGTCTAACAATAAAGCGGATTCTAACAGGCAGGCAAGCATGTGTCAAGCTGAGGCAGAAGGACGGAAAAGACTCCTGTTTGTCTGCTGCGTGATCTCGGCCGGTCTGTGTGCCAGTCTGGTGCGGAGTGTGCCAACCTGGCCGGTTGGCGTGGGCAGGATAGGGCGGACTCTGGCGGCTGTGCCAGGGGGAAAGCAGGCACCCCGAGGACCTGTGGAGACGAGCCAGTGGACGCCGTCCAGCCTGGGCATGAAGTAGTCGCTCTCACACGGACTGTCAACTGAGTGTGTGTGTGTGTGTGTGTGAGTATGTGTGTGTGTATGTACTGATTTTGATATTAAAGATGTACTACACATGCTCATAGACACACACATAGACACATACACTCACATGCACACCCTAACATTGACAGTGAGTTCCCTCTCCTTTTTCTCTCACCTTCTCTGGCAAGCGTAGTTCTGTGTGTGTGTGTGTGTGTGTGTGTGTGTGTGTGTGTGTGTGTGTATGTGTGTGGGTGTATGTCTGAGTTTGTGTGACTCATGGGATTGCCAAGGATTCTGGTCTAAATTAGGAAGGCATACACAAGTAAGCTCATTCCACAACACTAGTGCGACTCAACTTTTAGCTGCATGGGAAGGGGAAACACACACACACACACACACACACACACACACACACACACACACACATAACAACAAAGCCCTGCTTTGTCAATGGTGACATCACCGTCCAAATCGGTCACCGGGGGACTGGCGGTGTGCCAGTAAACAGCTGGTCCAGGATCAGCTAGGCGTACATGTAATACCTCACCAGCTGAGCAGCCTCAGTGACATCAACCCTATTCACACCCTACTGAGTTACTGCAGCTTAAGATACAATGTGTCTGGGCATGAGAAACAGCACTAATAAGATGCCAGGGTAGGTGAATGTGTGTGTGTGTGTGTGTGTGTGTGTGTGTGTGCGTGTGCATGTATACATGTGGGTGTGTGTGTGTGTGAGAGGGAGAGAGAGAAAGAGGGAGAGAGAGAGAGAAAGAAAGCTGTTTCTGCAAGTGTGTCTGTTTTGTGTTCTTTATGACTCACCTGTCACAAGAGTCAGTCTGAAATCTCCATGTTCTTTAGGGAGTGTGTGTATGTGTGTGTGTGTGTGTGTGTTTGTAAAGATTTGGAAAGGGTTGAAACTGCCTCTGTCATTCCAACAAGTGTATTAGCACCCTTTATGGTTTGATGCATCTATTGGCCTGCCATTCTGTGTGTATGGTCGCGCGTACATGTGTGTGTGGACCCAGACAAAAGTGTGTGCCCTGTGCCCACCTGTGAATCTGAGATCTCTGAAGGTTTCTCGGTGAGGCTGCTGCTCTCGGCTGGGATCAGATCATTGTACTTGGTGCTCACGTCCTCATCTGAGTAGTGTAGACTGCCAGGGCTGGGCCGGGGAGGGGACCTGCACACAGGAAATACACTCATGACCACTGCTACGGTGGCCTGTAAGCTTAGCATTTTAAACACACTGACTTTTTTTAAATTGTCATGAGGACAGTGACTTTTTATGGAGTGATGTCGACAGTGTTAGTCAATAGAAGAAATATGATGTGACTCAGATCAGTTGAGTTTTATGTTTCATATAACACATGACAAGGGGAACAAAAAAGTGTCGAGGTTCTTGAAAGATGTCTTATGGAAATCTCCATAGGCCTTTTCGTGACACCAATACAATCTGTATGATGTAAATGATGATATATCATTTGTAGTTGTAAAAAAATTTTAAAATAATAACATACATGCTAAGGTTCTTTTATATCTACAAAATATTTTTGAAGATCACGGGACACCCATGTGCCCCAGCACCACATACCCTCCTAACCCGCCCTAGCGGTACCTCCGGGGGTGAGTAAGTACCCTAGTGATTGGATATGAATGCTTATTTATCACTGCTGTGGATTAAGGCAAGAGACACAGCCAGATCTCATGACTTCCAACACACACACACACACACACACACACACACACACAACACGAACACACACACACACAATCCATTAAAGAAGCCCCTTATTAAATCATTGACACACACACACACACACACACACACACACGGATCAGTTTTTTGCTTGGCTTTAAAGGAAGGCATCAAATAGCCCATAGGAGTCACAAGGTTAAGTACCCAGAGCTGTTTGCCTGGTGTGAAGCTTGTGTTTTATCTGCGCCCATGACTTAGCACTTCACCGGGACTGAGATAAGTGTGTGTGGACGTTTACACAAGTGGAGATTTACACACACACACACACAAACACACACACAGCAGGATCACTAGGGAGTAGAGTGGAACAGCCTGGTCTGGGAGACTGAGAACTTGGGTCAGAATATAAATAGACTCTTATTTTCACCTTTTTTCTTTTTCACTTTTATTTTCTTTTTCTTTCTCTCTTTCTCGCTCTGTCTCTTCATTCTTTCATATTATCTCTCCTTTCATCTCCCTAACCTTCTCACATGACAGGTTTGTGATAGATAAATGTAGATAACTGTAAATAAAAATCCACCACTTTTCTTTAGATTCTTCTAGATTGTTCTCTATTCCTTTTCTCTATTTTCTGTCATATGAGAAAATAAATGGTGAAGTAGTAAAAGAAAAAAAAAGTAGTAAAAGAAAACAGTTCCTGCATAAATCTCCCTCCTGGCTTCCTGAAGGTTTTTTTTTTCTGAACTTTCACAGTTCACTGCCAGAATGAGTAGGCATCTGGAGGTGTGTTTTTGGATCTGTGTTTGGAACCTGTTCCACTCTAGCTGAAGAAAAAAACCCTCTAAGTCGATTTTCAGAACTATACAATATATATATTTTTTCAATTATAACTCACAAGAAATTACTGTTAAACTACAAATTTAATGTTATCAAGGGAAACACAAACACGCCAAAACAAAGTTGGACTGATAATAAAATTTCTTTCTGTTAAGTTATTTCTAAAATCACCACTAATGGATTTAGAGGGATTTGCATCTCAACTCTTCCTATTTCCCCTTTCCCATAATGCTCTGGGAGTCAAGTGCTGAAGACAGGCTACCTGATAACTCAAAAAGAATGAATGTTGTAATAACAAGCATTACCTTCATGTATTCTCATGGGAAATATAAGCCTCTGTTTAACTCTGTATATGACACAGCTGTAGGCCATTTGCAGACCAGATGAGAACCTTTTACCTATTTTTCATCATGTTCTACAAGCTTGGCTCATACAATTGCCTACTATCCTTCCTGAAAGTGGGTTATTGGCCACAATAAAGAGGAGGGAAGTTTATGATTGGACGGATCATATAAGTATCCCACCCAATCAGCTCAAATATT
>JAGFZM010000193.1:254444-264444 GCA_017657215.1 Limnothrissa miodon
TTTACCTCATGTAAGATTGATAAACCAGATTAACCTATCAAAATCAACACTTCCATGAGAATGTGATTGACAAATTCCAAAACTATTGCTGTTTAAACAAGAAGAGGGAGAGGTAGGAGGGTGAAGTAAGTCTGCTGTTTTGACTCGACCATTGACAACTCTAAAAGGCTGAGGGTGATAGAATTGTAGTGTGTATGTGTACGCACACACAAAATCTGACTCGGGGTGTTGGTGGCCTTTCATCTTATCCAATGTGCTCTCTCTCTCTCTCTCTCTCTCTCTCTCTCTCTCTCTCTCTCTCTCTCCTTGCAAATGTGAGATTTCCTCATTGCTGACACTCGGCCGATAATGGGTTAAAGAAATCTACACATTTTTAAAGAGACTTATTGCAAGTCCCTGAGGAGCTTATGATAAACTGCCTGTTTGGACATTCAACAGAAGTTCACCAGAGCACAAAACTCCTTTAGCACCCCCACTCCCCACACCATTCCATCAGCACCACACATGTTCTGCTTATTCTCCACCTCCTTCAACTCGGCACTCTCTTTTTTACTCTTGTTCACTCTCTTGTCTGTTCCTTTTCTCCATCTTTTCACTGTCATCCTGCATGCTTTCCTTTCATTCACTTTCATCCATCTTTCCTGTTCAATTTCTATTGCCCTCTCTTTCTTTCTCTCTCTCCCTCTCTCAATTCAATTCAATAGAGCTTTATTGGCATGACAAAATACACTTTGTATTGCCAAACCATTTAGTTGTACAGGTTATCAGTACATATAACATAGTACATCGTATAATAGAACTAATAAAATAAAATAAAAACCTTCATGTATTCATGTATACATTGTGTGTGTGTGTGTGTGTATGTGTGTTTGTGTGTTTGTGTGTGTGTTTGTGTGTGTGTGTGTTTGTGTGTGTGTGTTGATTTTTCAAGTGTTTCACTGATGAAGCAACTATCTTTCTATATGGCAAGCATCTACATATCTTGCTGCGACTTCTGCACTTTCTTTTTTCTCTCCCAATAGTATTGTTAGGATTTCTGTTTCTGATAGTTTCTGGAAATCTGGGTCTATAGTGTTAAATATTGAAAAGAATTGATTGCGTTTATCTTTCCATTGGCAGCATTTCACAAGAAAATGGTATTCTGTCTCTAAGGCACCTTGGTTGCAGTGGGTGCAAAGTCTGTCTTCTCTTGGCAGCCAGGTTTGCCTGTGTCTGCCCTTTTCTATGGCCAGCGTATGGCTACTTAATCTGTATCTGCTCAAGGTTTTTTGCTGTTTGGTGTTTGTTACTGTGGACAGGTATGGTGCCACAGTGTAGTTTCTATTTAGAGCCAAATAACAGTGAAGTTTTTTTTGTTGTTGTTTCATTCCAATACAATAGGTAATTTTGTTTTTCTGTGTTTATCAGTTTAGTGGGTTGGATATTTTGTGCAAGGGTGGGTAGGTACTGAGAATTGCTATTTCCTGTGAGCCTCAAGACCATCTGAATGAGAGGGCTTATTTTGGTACTCTCTCTCTCTCTCTCTCTCTCTCTCTCTCTCTCTTCTTTTTTTGTCCTTTCCTACTGACACATCTCAGTCGATGCTGTCTCAGCCTTCTCTTCCCCCTCCTTCTCCCCCTCTCCCTCCTCCTTCACTTCATCCGAGAGTGAAGACACCAGGGCCCTGCTGCATGATACAGCACAGCTGAAACCTAAGCACTGCACTCCCATTAGATACTCCTTTGTCAGGATAAAACACTGTCACACACACACACACACACACCGTCTCCCCAGAGGTTTGTTCATGGAGACATCCAAACCACTCATCAAAGATCATGCCCTTTAAGGGTTGGCAGGGAATGCTATTGTGAGGACTCTTAGAGGACATCAAATGCACTGTCAAGGGGCAGGTATTTGGTTCAGATTTTTTTCCCTCCAGCTGCCTTTTGTTTGGTGCGTGCCTGGACATAAAGAGTCCCTCCACCTGAAGGCTTCTTAGCGGCATCAGGTTGCTCCGAGCCCTCTGGGTAATACAGAGATGAATAAAAGATGCATCTGTGCATTCCTCAGACCACCCTCCTATTCTAAAACACACTCCGACAGACACACTCACACACTCACACACGCACAAACACCCACCCGCACACGCATGTAATGCAGAAACACACACACATCCATGCATGCACACACACACACACACACACACACACACATACGCACACACACACTCACACACGCACACACACACACACACACAAAAGCAAACGCACACACACACACACACACAAATCCTGGACGATAACACGACTGGTTGGCTGCAGCTCAAAGCCCAGGAAGTCTTTGATCCCTGGATCTCAAGGTCGCTGAGCATAAGCGGCCGCCACCGGAGGGTGAGGGAGAGGATTCTCCAGGTCAAGGTGAGCGCGCCAGTGCCGATAATCACCTGGGCACGACTTCACACACATGCACCAGGGACACCTGCTTGTCCAGCTGTGGCCACCTGAGCCTGCTGTCAACAAGCGGTTCAGAGAGATCCAACAGGTGGAGAGGAGAGGGGATGAGTCTAGTCAGAGTGAGTACTCTTCCTTTCTCTGTGGGTGTATGAGTGTGTGAGTGTGTGTGTGAGAGTGTGTGTGTGTGTGAAAATATACTGTATGTTATGTCTGTGATCAGATGTGTGAAACAGAAAGAGAATTAAGGTGGGAGAAAGACACACACACACACACACACACACACACACACACACACACACGCTTCTGTGGCAGGTGACTCCAAAGGAAGTCAGAGGTATCATAAACATAAGCCTGCTCAGCTGCACTCACTCTGTCTGTGACTGTTCTCTGCGTAGTCGGCAGCCCAGCCAGTGGTGCTCCAAAGCAGCCACAATCTCACTGAGCTAATGGAACAAACTGCTCACGCGTCAGTGTAAATAAGACTCCGCTCCTGTTTCCAGAAGTTTCTGGTGCCCTGCCACATTGGCGCCAGTCCTCCGCGCCTCGGCCAAGCCGCCCAAGTGACTGATGAGGGGGAACGGGCAGTGGAATGCCAAAAGACCCAGGCAGACTGGGGTGTTAAGAACCCCCAAAATCAGTGAACTAAACTGCCATAACTGATTTAGAAACAGAGAAAGAGAGAGAGAGAGGAAGTATGAGAGAGAGAGAGGAAAAGGTTACTATGTAGGTTTGCTACTCTTTTTTTCCCCTTGTTCCACAAAGGAATCAGTTATCAGTTAATTTTATCCCACGCCATCCCCGGAACACCACACCCTGGATTCACACACACACACACACACACACACACACACACTGCCCATTGCTAGCTGTCAATCTGCTGACCAGTCAGTTAGTCTCATAGCACTTTCTCTACTGCATAAGGACATCATTAAAACCCAGCCATAAGTACAGAGCCCTATAGAAATACATAAAGCTAATAGCTGTGCTATAGGAGCCCATATTCAATCTGCTACACAGTCACATCCACAAATACTAATGGCTTTAAATGGTCGGCTGACACTGGAGCCTACAGAAGGCCTGCAGAAACACACTGGGCTGACAGCGGTTCTTCACAGACCTCAGTAAGTGGGAAGTGAGTCTAGTCACAGTGGCTCTATTTTAGATAAATCCTAAAAATACTTTTCCATAACACGTGTGAAAATAAATAAATGAATGTTTGCTACATAAGCAGCATTTATAAGCACTGTGCTAAATACAACAAGGAACAAGGAATATGGCATGTTGAAAAAGGAGCATGAATAAAATATTTTTTTGGGCGTTTGATCCTTAGGTAAAAATAATAGTCCCATTTGTTTCATTCTTGTCATTTCGGTAACATTTTATAATAACTACTCCCTATTAAGCATTTACTAAGCATTATTTAACACATTTGTATATCATTAGTAAGTGGTTATAAATGAGATATATCTAACAAATAGGTATTAGATAGACTTCTTCAACATAAACAAAGCATTAACATATGCATCTATAAATGATTTACTGATGAGAAATATTTAAGAGTTAATGATTTGCTAATGATTAACAAATGTGTTAAATAATGTTTAACAAATGCTTTATAGGGAGTGGTTATTATAAAGTGTTACCCTCACATGTACAACTAAGATTATAAGTTATTGTTAAACCTATATCACCATACACAATGCTTGTGTTTAGAGTGTGTGTGTGTGTGTGTGCTTGTTGCTTGTTTCTGTGTTTCGATTGTTTGCATGTGTGTGTGTGTGTGTGTGTGTGTGTGTGTGTGTGTGTGAAGGGGGGCGGGGGAGGTGTGTGTGTGTGTGTGTGGAGGAGGGAGGATAGCTATTATTCTGAAGGCGAAAATGATCCGATATTGTGTGGTGTGGTGAGCCCAGACCTGGTGTAGACACCGTTCTTGCGGCAGAAGGAATTCTTGACGGACAGCCTGCGGTTGTTGAGCTCCAGGGCAGGGAAGCGGCTCTCGTCCAAACGCACCATCTCACCGTGGGTCAGCGCATTACAGTTGGAGCTGTTGCCTAGGAGAGGACCCAGACACCAGACATCAAGACTCAGTGAGCGGCCACAGGCTGAGTGGAACACTGGGATGGTTAGACACGAGGATCGGTTGGTATGGAATCACACACACACACACACACACACACACACACACACAAAACTCTTAAATCAAATTACAAACAGAGTGCAGTGTAAATGTTTACAGACATATGACTAGGAAACCATGATGACATTTGATTTGGCATCTGAAAAATATGACAATCAGTTACCACAACTAATATTCATGAGGCCCCTGTTGGACTTGAGTTACATGAAAGAAACTATCTTAGTTTCCTTCCCCTATTTTTGACAAGCATCACATTGTATTATCACATATATTGATAATATTATTTATGATTATAAAAATATTGTTATGATTTGTATTGTTCATGATAATATGAACACATACTCAGACTATACTATACAATTATATTCAGACAGGCTTTACTTAATATTTCTGTCTATGTAGGCCAATATTCTCCTGCATTAGACTCTCCCTGTGACACTGTTGCATTCCTGAGCCCTAGAGCTCACAGACACAAGGCACCAGTGACCCCTGATGAAAGGGTTAATCTGGGGGGGCGGGGAGGGGGGGGGGGGGGGGGGCGGGGGGGACAAGATGGGGGAGAGGAGGTTGGCTGGTTCTGTTTCATTATCTTGATTTAGGGATTGTAACCTTTAGGTGTGTGTGTGTGTGTGTCAGGGAGATAGGTGGTCTTGTTAGCAGTGAACTACTGCCAAGGCTAAACATGTTTCTTGACCCACGTGACTCACTGGCACATGCCCTCATTCCCCATGCTCTGCTCTGAGCTGGCACTGCCCAACACCGCTACTAACACTGCTGCTGCTGCTGCTCAGTGTGCTGAGTCAGAGGCCCCAACTCACTCGTGAGGACAACACTGCCTCTGAGGGAGCACTGTGACCTTACCCGCTCTCCCCCTCTCTCTCTGTCTCTCTCTCTCTCTCTCTCTCTGTCTCTCTCTCTTTCCCCTCTCTCCCCCATCCTCCCTTTGCATCATTATCTGGCAAACAGCTACTCCTTCACTACACACTTGATCATTCTCTTCGGGTTTGTTCTGTATGTCCTTTCTTGTCCAAATTCTCTCTCTCTCTCTCTCTCTCTCTAACTATTGCAGTGTCATCAGCCTACTTACACTTGGATAATGGATGAGTCATTGAGACTCAGTGAATATGCATGAAGTACCCTATTAGTGAATTCAGCATCAGAGTTTTAAATGGCTAAATCTGCATTACATCAACCTAACACACAGCATCTGTGTAACTGAGTTCAACCCTCACATTATTTCCATGTGGAAAGAACATATGGATGAAAGTAACATTAAACACATGGATGAAAATAACATATTTAGTTTTGTGACTCTTGAGAAGTCCTGGGAGTCAAACTAACCTGAGTCGGATTTCTTGGCGTACTTCTTGCTCTGGCCTCTGATGATGAGGATGAACACCAGCAGTAGGATGAAGATGAGCCCCACCAGGGCCACCACCACCAGGAACCACCACTCCTCATAGAATGGCGCCACCTTTTGGGCTGGAGGAGATAGAACAGTGTCAGTACAACTGGCTTTCAAAATGCAAGAACTTGCTTAATGCTATCTTTAAAAATAATAACTTTTATTGCTGACTTACAAGGTTTTAAGATACCTTGTTGTATTTTTGTATCATTAGGGTAGTTTTAATTTAGGTTTGTTGATGTTCCACCACCCAATTACTTCTAAGCTTAGTTTTACGTCTCCCAAGTCATGCAACAGTTAATCGACAACTTGGGTATTCAGGAAGAGCAGCTATTTTGTGTTTCTACACACACCGTCGCTAATTGCTTTGTCATATTTCCTGGTGAATTTCTTCTGGAGAGAATTTCCGAATTGCTGCTTTCTCAATTTGAATGGAGTCTCGGTTAACTCAAAAGAAAATGCAAAGTGATTAGTAGCTGTCAGTCACCCATGATATATTGTTGGCGTGTCCCGTTCAATCAGAAATTAATGTAAAGTTTGTCTGGATCTAACAGTTGTATACAGTGCTATAATTGTGCTCATAACAAGTGTTTTTATGTGGGGTCAAAGGGCACCTCACCTGATATGGAAGGAGAGGGGGCACTGGGGGTGCCATATCCATAGTCGTTTACTCCTATTACCCGGAAGTCATAGCTCACACCCTGCTTCAGGAGGTCCATGTTGAATGTGTAAGACGTCACTTCCTTGGGGATATCCTTGATTAAGATATCCCACAACCCCTCATCTAGTAAGGTATAAAGAAAAAGATGTGGATAAGTCCTCCTCTCTCTCTCTCCCATCGTTGTGATGCCTCACTCAGTTGGCCACTCACGTATTTGTTAGCACTCTTAACACGAGTAAATTGCTCTCTGTCTCTAATCCTCATGATTCAAAGAGCCGTAAATTTAAAAAAAGTCTGCCCACTTTGCAGCCTTAATAAGCAGCCCAATTGACCTTGACGTGAGTCTAGTAGAGAGATAAGTAGAGAAGTAGGCTTTTTTATGTTACTGAAGGAGCAGCCAAAAGTCATAAACCATCAGGAAAAAAAGTGAATAAAAAACATGTGGCTGGTGCTTTAATTATCCCACTGCTTCTAATTAAAATCCCATTGGCAGCATGAGTAAAAACACATCAGCTTCAGGTAATCTTTTTGAAGAAGGAGACACTTCGACCTGTTATCACCCCTCCCCCCTCCTTATGAAGCTATGGAGGTGGGGAAAAAAGCTGAGAGGGAAAGAAGTACAACACACACACACACACACACACACACACACACACAAACACTTGCACATGCATATACACACCGCACACACTGATGTGCACAAAAATTGCTGTGTACCTGCTTTTCTTCTTTCTGTTGTCCTCACAGAGATTTTCTAATTTATCATCATTTGCCTGTGTGTGTGTGTGTGTGTGTATGTGTGTTTTGAGTGTATGTGAGGTGTCAGATATCAAAATTGGCAGGAGGTTATGTTGAGGTTAGGCCTAACAGATGGAGAGAGACCAGCCCCCCTCTTTTTTCCTACTCCTCACTCAATGTTTTTGTACTTTCTCTTTGTCTCTCTCTCTCCATCTATCTCTAAATGATGATCTATCATTCTCTTCCATCAAAGAGAATCAATAAACCACAATCAATATCCCACTAACACACATATACTCACAACTGCTGTTGTGTATCATGTTCCTTTCTGAGTGAAAATGAATGCTTGCCAAAGTACTCAGCTCAAGTGGTTTTAGTGGTTAAGTAAAAGTAAAATAAAATTAGCAGATATTCTGAAGTAATTTTGTTGATAAATATAAGCTACACACATGTTTTAAGAGGTCTTTTTTGCTTAACAACTTGAATGCGAGGCAGGTTTATTAACTTTGTAAGAGCAAGTCCAACTCCACCTTAATAAACAGTTTGTAAGAGTTTTATAAACCACACCGAATACTGTGCTCTGACCTGAGGGCCTGGCCTCGATGACGTAGCGTGTGATAGGGGATCGGCCGGGATCTCCATTGGACCAGTGAATGGTGAGGGCCGTGCCGTAGCGAGAGATGAAGGGCTCTCCGGGAGGTCCAGGAGCCCCTGAGGACAAGGTCAAAAGGTCAGAAAACATCAGAAGTACTCCTACAGCCGTGCTGTCTAGCCCAGGGCATTTGTGACGAGCATGACTGTGTATTAAAAGTGATATAATGCATCTCTGTGAAACCATAGCCAGGCAAACAACTTACGGATGACAGTAAGGCATGTACAACAAATTCACATAACTCTTAACATAAGCACAAACAGCATGTGAGTGTAATTACAGTGCAACTCTAACAGAGTAATGACAGATGATGACACACAAAACAAACAAATAAAAGCAACCAAAGAAGTAAACAAAGACAGAAACACTCACACTCAAACATGTACATTCAATTTGCCAAGCAGGCAAGCACAGCAGCACTCAGATCTCCTAGCTAGCTCCACAGACTGCATCAATTTGCTTGACAGATGGCAGAATTTGGATACGTGAAATGGGACAGCTGAATATACAGCTTACAGTTTACTTCCGGCAAAAACTATGCTTCAAATCTAGGCAACCCGATGACAAAACAGACTGCATGTTAGGCTGCAACAAATTGCAAGTGTTTACTCAAATTTTCAATTGAGCCAGCATGACAAAATGTATTTCACAATGATTTCTCTTTCAGACTGGGGCTGAGCAATGCACAAAGTTTATGCACTAACAAGGTTACCCCAACCATATACAACGCTATAAAAATAAAACCTACATTTTGCTAATTGTCGTAGCAGTGAGTTGAATAAGTTGATGCAGGATTGACTCATTTCTGCAATACTTTCTACAATACTGAATATAAGGTCCCCCCCCATTTTCTCTCCCTCACTCCACCAATATTTTTTTCTGACCAAAGGCTTTCACTAATTAAGCTAGCTAACTACAGTAGCTAACAATCTATTAAACTGCATCAGAATGCAGGAAATTGCATGTATGTTATGAAAAATGGACAGACAGACAGACAGACAAATAGATGAAGAGAGACAGATCAGATGGTGTTCAGACCTTCCCCGGGGCCAGTGGTAATATTGGCCTCCACCTCTGGGCCGTAGGTGAAGGTCCTGGCGCGGATGCGGAAGTTGTAGGTGACGCCGTCGGCCAGGTCTTTGATTTTCAACCAGTAGGGGGGGCCCTTCACATCCACCGTCACTGTCTTACTGACGCCTGAGGGGGAGGGGGAGTGGAGACAGTCGGCACAGGCCAGTGACGACTCTGGACAGACACACCGCATTTAGAGTAGGCTTAGGCACACACACACACATACACACGTGCACACACACACACACACACACACGCGCGCCACACATGTCTTACACAAGAGGTTTCTGTTAGTTTTATACGAGGCAATACTACAGGTACACACAACTAGATCATAACACATTAGCATACTAATATAAGCTGACTCAGTGGTTGCCTGTTAGCTTTGTTTTAGTTTAAAGTTACCATTGTAAATTAATGTTGGTTAGTCTGACTAATCGACTGTGAAATTATACATAAATATGGGAGGGAAAGTAGGAAAGAAAGGAAATAAAGAAAGTGAGAAAGAAAGAAAGAAAGAGAGAAAGAAAGAAAGAAAGGCCTCACCATCGACTGGTGTGCAAGGCTCATAGATGAGGCGGTAGCCCTCAATGATGCCGTTAGGGAAGACAGGTTCACCCCAGGACACGTTGACCGAGGTGGTGGTCAGCTCACTGAAGTGGATGAAGCTTGGAGCACTGGGAGCTGAGGACACACAAATACATACACACACACACACAGAGACACACACACACACACACACACACACACAGACAGATATATAAAGTTTATAAAATGATAAGTGCTACAGGTTTTAGCTGGTGTGACAGGTACTGTTTTGTGAGACATAAGAGTTTTGTACAAGTCTTGTTTATAGAAGTTTGAATAATGCAAATAAACAAAAACAAGCCTTATGACAGCCTGG
>JAGFZM010000193.1:266944-269444 GCA_017657215.1 Limnothrissa miodon
ATTTCTGGAGTTTAACTATACAAAACATCTATGTATAGGACATTGCAGTCACGTACGGTCAAGGGTTATGCACAGACCTTGTAACCTTGGATATCTCCATTTTGGTTTTCCAGAGGGGGTGGGTCCCATGTCACATCCAGCTGTGTGGCTGTTGCTGATTGGATGGCAACATTCTGGGGAGAGGCTGTTGGAACTGTGGTGGGCAATACATAATAAAGTAAAATCATATCAAAAGCAGGTCTATCAAGGCCATCAGCAGGCCTTTCACATAGTAAATCATTTAACAGAAAGACAGAGACAGAGAAACGACAACAGCGAAAAGGAAGTAGAAGTAGAAGAGGAAGAAGAGGAAGAAGAAGAAGAAGAAGAGAGAGGAGATAAAAGAGAAGGAGAAAAATGAAAATATAGCAGAAGGAGGAGAAAGATGAGAGGAGTGGACATTATACCTGCTTCTCCCACAAATACTTCCTGCGGGGAGCTGGTTGGACCCTCCCCCACTGCGTTGTACACACTCAGGCGGATCTCATAGCGCTTGTGTTTGCTCAGGTCTGAAAATAAACACACACACACACAGCTGTAAGGAAACAAAACCTATATGCCAGATGGGGGCTAAAATGCACCGCAATAAACACATGCGTTGCAGACACACTCTCAATACACTCTACCACTCATATACATTCTCTAACTGTGATTTATAAAATAATCTATCTCTGTTTCTCACACACATACGCTTGCATGGGTGAACACACACACACACACACACACACAAATATATGGGGTAGTGGTTTCCAGATCATAACCAAGACAATACCCATTGCAAAGAAATAATAATAGTAATATACAAAATTAAATTAAAACATATCCAATAAATATCCAATGAAAATTGAGCAGAGGCTCTCGCATTCCACTGTTCAATAAATTCAACCACAAATCCCATTGAAAGCCTCATGGTGCCATTATGACCAATGGCACAGAAATTACACTGGTTACATATTTTATATATTAGAGCCTGGAGGAGCAGGGCATTGTGGGAGATTGGATTCAAATGTGGCCGAGTCAAGCATTCATAACATGAGTCAGGAGACACTGAGTCCCAGAGATCCTCCATAACCTCTAGTGTGTTTTGTACTGGGTTAGAAAAAGGGGCGGATTACAAAACGCCCCTAAGAGAGAGAGAGAGAGAGAGAGAGAGAGAGAGAGGGAGAGAGAGGGATTCTTTGATTTGGGATTTTCTAGCCTTTATTTGCTTGTATAAATAAGTGTATGTTTGTGTATTTTCTGTTTATTTTACTTACTGTCCAGTTCATACTGGGTGATAGAAGATTCACTCAGGTTCCGTATGCTGTATGGGGCTGAAACATAGATATATGTTTACAATGTATTGTTCTCGCTGAGCATGACAAATACACCACCTCATTTATTCAATCCATTTGCTATATAGAAGACATTCATTATTAATTCATATCTTGGTCCCGGTGTGTGTGGCTCGGCGCGACTGCGGTGTCACTCACAGGTGAGGTCCGCCCAGCTGGCAGAGAGGCTGTTGACGTTTCCGACTGCGATGCTGCGCAGCCTGTCGTAGAGGAGCTCCCGGTAACGGATGCGGAAGCCCAGCAGGATGCCGTTGATCATCTCTTCGGCAGGAGGCTGTGGCAGTACAAAGCACGGAATTAAACAGACCTACAGGTCTCGACTATCTAATATTACTTAAGAAAATAGGATGGGATTTAGAACGCAGGAGGAATGAAGAAGGTTCTAGGACTGGTGTACAACCCTCAAAGTACAGATGCATGTGAAGAACAGTGTTATTGGATATAGTACAGTTTTTAAGAATGAGGGACAACAATTGAGGGAGATGAGGTTTGAAGCCACACACACATACACAGAATTTCTCTCGCTCTCTTGCACACACACACACACACACACACACACACACACACACACACACACAAATGCAATCACTGATGAAGGGTTCTTCTGTAGTTTATGAGGTCATCAGCCAACACCTCAGAAACACACCTCTCTCCTACAGTAATAGTAGGTATGTAATTACAGCTGTAGCACTGCTCTGATGTGAACACACACACACACACACACATACACACACACACACACACTTGTTGTGACACAGCCTAGACAAGGTGGGCTCAGGAGAACTATTTTCTTTCAGCTAATGTCTATTATAAGTCAGCTGAAGGAAGAGAAAAATCCCCCTTATAAAATACAATAGCAGTGAGCTGTTAGGACAGGACCTAGAGAAAGTAGACACCAGTATAGACACACACACACACACACACACACACACACACACACGGATTATAAAGGTGATATTTACGTGTCTACATTGGTGTGTCAGTGTGGAAGTGAAAGTGTGTGTGTGTGTGTGTGTGTGGGCAATGGAGTTATGTCAGAACTGCCCTGTGTAACCCCCTAATGAGGGTAAAGTTGTGTTTGCACACAGACCATTGTGAAGGCTGACAGCCTTTCATTACAAAGCACA
>JAGFZM010000193.1:274444-277696 GCA_017657215.1 Limnothrissa miodon
CAAGAAGAACAAATAACACAAAAAGAGACAAACAAATACAACAAAACAAGCAACCCCTTGCTTTGAGGCACTTTCAGTGTGAGTGTCCCAGTTTCTCTTAAGCCCACTGTCCACACAAATCACACTTCTTTTGTCCAGACATGTGGGTATTCTAAAATACAACAACTCAGATCCCTCTGGGCCAGCACACTGAGTAACACACACAGAAGAGAAAGAAGACTGGAAGGGACACACACACACACACACACACACACACACACACACCTTGTATCCCAGGATGAGGCCATTGCGGTCTGGTTCGGGGACTTCAAACCAGCGCACCAGGATACTGCTGGAGGTGGTGGCAAAAGCTGAAACATTGGTGGGGCCACATGATGGCACTGGAAGATTAAGAGAGAGAGAGAGAGAGAGAGAGAGAGAGAGAGAGAGAGAGAGGAGAGGTGTAATAAAAGAATATTAGAAATATGGTAGAAAAGAAATCGTTAAATAGCTTCAAAACTATATTATAACCGTATAACAATTTCTGTGCACACTTCGATTTACTTCAAACTGAGAAACAAAGAGATGGGACTTTTATTGCTCAATTCTGTCTGTCCAAATATTTTCTCCACACATTCCATGTTTTCCCGCGAGGGATCCACTTGCCAGGAGCGCATGCATGGGCCTGGAGACGCAGTGTGACCAATGAGGTAGGCTCTCATGGCCAGGCATGGCCATATTGGGAAAGGCCTGGATTTGGGAATGCGGGCAAGAGAAAATGACGGGGAGACAGAGAGAGAGAAAGAGAGAAAGAGAGAGAGAGAGAGAAAGAGAAAGAGAGAGAGAGAGAGAGAGAGAGAGAGAGAGAGAGAGAGAGAGAGACATGCTGGAATGGCACACACTTTCCCGGGACCTTATACTTGATCGGAGGAATTTCAGCAGCAGCAGTAGTGAATGGAAAAAAAGAAAACTGAACGAAAAAAAATGTTCCATGTGTTCCCAATTTCCTCAACACTCTCTACCAAATCCCCCTGCCTCTTCTCCTCCAAACTCCCCCAAAAAGACAGAGAAAGAGAGAGAGAGAGTGAGTGAGTGTGTATCTCGGTGTATACATCTGTGCTATCAGACTATTCACAGGGTATACGTATGTATGCCTGCATGTATGTATGTATATTATTACCATGTAAATAATTCCATAATATCTCCATGCATCTCAAAAAGACCTTTTTGTTTGAAGGGACTTGTTTTTTGAACTGATTACAGGATCTGACATGACTGTATGTGCTTTTCTGTGTATGTGTGTATGTGTGTGTGTGTGTGTGTGTTTAACCGTGGTGGGCCTGGGCACATGGTGGGTTTGTGTGTGTGTCTTTGTCTTTGTATGTTTGTGTGCAGAGATTGGAATCTGATCATTCCGTAAGCGTTACATAAAGCATATGCTCAACAGATGCCTGCCAGTGCATATTTTATGTAATGAAATCACACTGTGCGTGTGTGTGTGTGTGTGTGTCGCAGATTCCTCACCGGACTCCCTGGTTCGGCCGCGGACGGGCTGGCTCCAGGGCCCCGAGCCGATGCCGTTGATGGCCTGCACGCGCACCTCGTACTCGGTCCACTCCTCCAGGTCCTCGATGGTGAACTCGCGCTCCAGCCGGTCGCTGATGACGTGGCTGAGGGGCCTGCCGACCGAGCCCGTGCGGGAATACTGCACGCGGTAGCCCACCAGCTCTGGGTTCCCATTGTACTCCCACTCAGGCAGGGGCTTTGGGGGGAAGAGAGAGAGAGAGAGAGAGAGAGAGAGAGAGAGGGAGAAGGAGTGGAGGGAGAAGGAGACAGAGAGAGAAAAGGCAGGAAAAGGAGAAGAGGGGGAGAGAGAGAGAGAATAAATGATTGAGGGGGAGTGTGGCAGGATGATGGAGAGAGAGGGAGGAGGGAGAGGGAGGAAGGAGGGAGAGGGAGGAAGGATGGAGAGAGAGGGAGGAGGGTGGAGAGAGATGGATAGCACGATAGGGAGGTGAGAGGAGGAGGAAAAGTGGAGTACGGGGAAAGAGTGAATTAGAATTAGAATTTGAGATGGATGTAAAACTAAAGCTCAAATTTCAATATGCACTAGTTGAAAATGTGTGTGTATGTGTGTGTGTGTGTGTGTGTGTGAATCTATTGTGCATAAAACGTGTGTTTTCACTTTGACACGTACCACCCATCGTAACCAGAGGCTGGTCTCGCTGGCTGTGCGGAGGGTTACGTTGGCAGGGGCGATGTCTGGGGGAGCCTGCAGTGTCTGGATCTTTCTGGAAGGCTGACTTGGGGGGCTGGTGCCCACAATGTTGACCTGCCGCATTCGGAACCTGACATAATAGTTCTTTAGTTTAGTTCAGCCATTTTTAAAGAGACACTGTACAATAAAAACATTAAGCTAACACACACACACACATTCTTACAAGAATACAATCATCAATAGTGACAGTAACCTTTCTCTGTGTAAAACTTTTCAGCTCTGGGACACACACAAAACACACACACACACACACACACCCACACACACACACACACACACACAGCTCTTGTCTGTACCTGTAGAAAGTGTAGGGGTTGAGGCCGGGCACCTCCATAGAACGAGCATCAGGTTCATTGGCCAGCTGGTGCACCATCAACCAGTCCTCATTCTCACCTAACACACCAATCTGAGAGGAACCAAAAAGAGTTTAGGACACACACACACACACGCATACACATGCGCACACACACACACACACACACACACATAGTACAAGCATCGAAAACTCATCCTACCTGGGCCTCCACTTGCCAGCGTGAGATGGAGGTCTTGCCATCGTAGCCTGGCTTGAACTGCAGCGTAACGGAACGGGAGCCAATGTTGGAGATGGCCATGTTAGTGGGAGGCCCCGGCAGCTCTGGAGAGATGGAGAGAGGGATGAGAGGGTAAGAGAGAGGAAGGCAGAGAGAGAGAGAGAGAGAGAGAGAGAGAGAGAGAGAGAGTTTTGTTGTTGAAATTGTTGTTGAAATGTTTTTATAGAATGCGGTTCAACAACAGATTTCTGTGTGTGTGTGTGTGTGTGTGTGTGTGTGTGTGTGGAGAGACAGTTCTCTATCTAGGCCGAGTGTGTCCTGGCCAGGGATCCATCGACAGAACACTATAGATTCACGGGGGGTCTTGTCTGAGAAGCTCCACTTTGTTAGCTCAGTGACAGTGTATTGGCAGTCAGCTCCATATGTGCACACACACACACACACACACACACACACACACAC
>JAGFZM010000194.1:14809-43026 GCA_017657215.1 Limnothrissa miodon
AAAAAAAAACACTAAAGTTGTCGACATGAACTGGGTCAGCTCCCTTGAGAGTTTGTTTAGAGAATTAGAGTCAGGGCCCTCTTAAATGCCTAATAATGTCTAGATAAGATTTGAGGTGGGATGGTGGTAGAAAGGGGGGGGGGGGGGGTTTCAGTGCACATTTAGTAGGAGATCCCCCCCTGTCACATCCTCTGTTTTGGATTGAGGTTTAAGGGAGGCATCTGATGGCAAAACGGAGGCTTCAGAGACCCTTCCATCTGTTGTTTAGCCCCAGTGCTTCATGCTTTCAGTTGGAGTTGCCTCACTGCATGTCATGTGTTCCGAACAGTTTACTGGCACAGTGTAAATGTCAATATGTAACTACAACAATGTGCTAATCAAGGGACAACAAAGGAACTGTAAGGGCGTAAGGCCAGTGATTCTTCACTGCATTAACACTGAAAAGGCCAAAGCCCAAAGGCGAAGAGAAGGATGAATTAAGAACAGAGAGAGGACGCCTTTCAAAAATGGATTGGGTTTTCCCGATTCTTTCTTTTATGCCCATTTCCAAACATCCTTTCAAAATCTGGCAATTTATTTCATAGGACCATGGCACGCATTAACAGACTGGACGTTCACCGGTAGGAGAGAGGGGCAGGAGGGGAGTGTTTAAGGGAGCGTTCTGGGCCAAACGTCATGATTAACATAATGAGACTTTGGGAGGAGCCCCCCCCCCCCGCCCACCCCTCTCTGATTGGCACCCGTGTCCTTTTTTGTGTGGCGTCTGACGTGATGCAACTCGAGCAGAGTGTCAACGCATGCAAGCGGGGACACATTCCTCAGGCCCGCCTCCTTGTGCTCCGTGGTCTAAAATAACATCAGTCATGCCGCCTCAAAGATCAGAGATAGACCACAACCCCCTCCATCCAGCTCCCCTTCTCCCATCTCCTCCCAACAATGCCCCTCAGCCTTCAGATTAAACCCCTTCGAGAGATCAGACACCCATAATCTCTTGTGTCAGGACCAACGGAGACAGTCATGTCACCCTGCCAGCCCTGGCCTGGCTGACCCAGTGGAGACATCTGCAAGGGTGCAGATGGCCCCCCTTTAATTTAGGGACACTGGGGGGAGGGGTGGCCCCACCATACACTTTCGGTTGCCTGTGTGAATGTGTGCGTGTGCGTGTGTGTTCGGGGGTCCACACATGATATGATCTGTGCACTCAGGGGGAAAATCCAAAGAACTAATTCTATTCAGTATCAGCTGAAGTGTTACCACACACACACAATTGACTGGCAAACATGCAAATGCAAACCTGTATTTTAATAGTGCTGAAGGTTTTATTGAATTAGGTGTGGCAGCACAAAACCACACAACCTACTGATTCATTCTGTTCATAGGTTTCCTTACATTTGCCATTGAGATTGGGGAATCACACATTTGCCTCTCGCATAGCTATGATACTACAACTTTAGCTGTTAGCGGTGTTATTAACTGTAAAATGCAACTCAGTGTTTCCGATGATTCTTAAAATCTCTGGCATTTAGCAACAGGGCTAAGCCAATTGGGGGAAGATATATCTCGTCTGATCAAATTGACAGAGGAGCCAAGCGAAACAAAGAGGTTTTTCATGGATATTGAGACCATTTGTGGTTGTAGAAGGAGACGTCATGAATGAATCACTCTCACACTGACTGAAAACACCCTCTATATTCCTGCCTTTGGCTTCAAGTGCTTCTATGGCTCCTATAGAGGCCTAAGTTGGGTGGGGACTTCTGGTCTGTAAAACAAATGAACTCTGCTTACATATTGTCATCCCGCCTCCTGACCTTGACCTCCAATGACCTCCCATGGTAGGATTACAGAAATTCCCTGCTTTGTAGAATAATCAACTCACCCGCCTCGGGATAGAATAATCAACTACCTGGCATTGCGTCCAGAGAGAGCGTCATAATAACCCCCACTACCAGCCCAGCCCTCCCCCCACAAACACTGTCACCTAGCATGCCCTGTGTCCTGTCCAAGTCCGCGCCCCTTTCTTTGGAAGGGTAATGACTCACGTTAACTTCCCAGCAGCCTGCCAGCTGGTGGACCTAGCATCAGCACACAGCGAGTGGGTGAGAAAAGAGGGGTGAGAGTGCAATAGAGACAGAGAGATAGAGAGAGACAGAGGGAGAGAGAGAGAGAGATGGAAGCGAGAAAGGGATGGGGTGGGGGCACAGACACAAGGATAGCTTCCACATGGCAACCGTTCAAACCTGCTCTCAATTAAATTTGGACGACAGTCCACTCCCACTGCTGTGGGCCTGCAGCCGGCCAGTTTTTGCCCACAGTCCCTCAGTCCCCATTCTCTCAAACACTGACACACACACACACACACACACACACACATTACACCCGCCCCCCAAACACACTCTACACACACACACAGAACCATCCATCTCTCACCCCCACACGCACATACATATGCACACTATCTTTGTATCACGCCTCTGCATTCTCTATTTGTGTCTGGCAGCACTGCATCACACAAACAAGCTCAGTCTGTCTGTGGCAGCGGCAACGGCGGTGCTGTCTGACGGGGTTTCCTCTCGCTACTGTTGTCTGCCACCGACGTGGCTGAGGCGCTAATGACAGCGGGTGGCACCGGGGCTGGCGCAGGCTGGTGCCAAGGGCTGCTACTAGGAATGGTAGGAAATCACAGGTGCTCCTCACACATACCCATCTTTGTGAGCGAGACACAGAGCGTGTCTCCCTCAAATCTGTTTCACACACACACACACACACACACACAAATCCAGTGGGATGCCCATGGAAGCATTACAGTCATCCGAAAGAAAAAAAAAATCTGAAAGGGCTGAAGCCGCATGTCTGTGGTCAGGGCAGGTTTCCTGTTAACACGCCGCTCATTTGTTGAGTGCGTTTAGCGCTCTTTCGTCTTTCCTGATTCCTGAAAGCGGGTCATGCGCAGCGCGCAAGTGCAATGTAGCAATTATGAAATCAGCTTAGGATGTCTGGCCAGGCCAGGCCCGGCCTGTAGCATCAGAGCGCTGGCAGGAGCTTTAAGATCAAGCTAAAATTTCAGTCCTCATGGCATTTAAGCGGCCATCATGGAAAATCATGTGCTCACATCCTCCCACGCTTCCAAATAAAACTCTCAAACTCTCACACAGCCACACACACACACAAATACACACAGACATTGCCCACGCCAGTATTACACAATAACTATTAAAGACACAAACTGAAACTGGAAAAAAAGATTTCACACGGATGCTGATGCTGA
The DNA here is from genome assembly GCA_017657215.1 of Limnothrissa miodon. NCBI lineage: Eukaryota > Metazoa > Chordata > Actinopteri > Clupeiformes > Clupeidae > Limnothrissa > Limnothrissa miodon. Next base: position 18,075 of record JAGFZM010000194.1, read on the forward strand.
TGTACAAACACATATAACACACACCCTCTTTTTTCCGAAAATATTTCCACTAGCTTAATTGCTGGTCCCTGATGTCCTGCATCAGGTCCACACAGCGACGGCTCCCACAACCAGACGCATACACAGACATATTTCCATGAGCGGGCTGGAATGAATCAGCACCAGCGCCTTGGCATCTGGCCAGCAGCGGCGGGAGCGTGCGGGACGAGACCAGACTGCTGGCCCACACTCACACTGTAACCAAACAACGCCTCCAGGTGCTTTCCAAACCCATTCCCAGCTGCACGTGCCTGAGCATGGAGAGAGTGAGCAGAGGGAAAAAGAGAGAGAAAGAGAAAGAGTGAAGGGGCCTGGTGTATGGGGACAATGCGTCTACTCCAGGTCTCAAAACTTGGACTTGTCATGCTGTGATGCAACAGGGGTCAGAGGCTTCCAGCTTTCCCGACAGTGACTCACAGGGAGGGGGGAATCTGGACTTCCAGGAACAGTTACTGTGAAGACCCGATGTTAAAAACAATAGTACCAGTATCCAACCCTAAATCACTTGCAGGGCAGTGGAGAGACAAGGCTGATGCTGTACAACACAAGTGAAGAGTTACACAGAGTGATGAACACATCACTGCTGAGAAGTGACTGAGGGAGTGAAGGAGTTGGAGTCTTTTCACTTATATAATGTAAAAAACCTAAACAGAAGTCTAATTTGAATCAACCCAGAACACACAAGATGGAAAGGCAATCAGGGTTAAGTACAACTGGTGATTAAAGGCATTCTTCATATAGGACTGGTAGTAAAAACAATCTGTCAATCCCGTCCTTTTAAAAACTTTGAGAGACTTTCCATACAAGTTCTAAATATCTGCCTACTTTAGAGAATGCATTTCTGCAAAGAATAAATTGGGTTGCTGAAAATTCCCATCTGCTAATTTACATTACAAGTACAATGAACATTCCTGCTCATTTAAGCAAACTTGTGTTTCAAGTCCAGTTCAGTTAAGATCAGCCATGCGATTTTCTTCTCTCTTCGTTGATTGCACTCAGGGAGTTCTCTATAAATGCCAACACTAGAGAGAAGGAGGAAGTGTGGAATTCCAATGGAACGACGGAGCACTGGACCACTAAATCCAATCCATTTCTTACTGCGAGTACATTTTTCACCCCTTTCCCATTTCCAAATTCCCTCTGCACGTGACGGGCTTTCGGTCTGTAACGTAAGAGAATGATTTCATCCCGTAGGATTGAAGGCGTCTTTGAAGAGGCTTCCAAGTAAATAAACCCAGGCAAAAGACGGGAGACTATTTTAATCCCTGTCAATTGGTCGGCTCTTCTCGACCAGCGGTGGCACATGCAGATGGTCCTATTTATGCAATGAGAGATAGCGTGATCATGTTAAGAGTTTCATGTTTCATATATTCATATATTCCATTTCTGTGGAGCTCACAAGCAAAGTAAACAGAAACATTCGAGGATGGGATGACAGTTCTATACATCCCCTTGCTTCTGAAACGGATTGATGCCAAGCACTTGGGAAAGATTTCAAAAGAAACCCCTGCTTTAAGAATCTGTCAAAAAAATTTTTAAATCAAGCTAATGCCAGGGTTACTAGTTTTTGAGTGATATTGCATGGGCTTCTGGAAAATGTCTTGGGACCATCCTGTATTGGGCCACTTGGAGACGTGGCTCTGTGTCTGGATCCTTGTCGGCCAGTCTAGTTGAACTGTACTATAAAATCACCCATTACTTGTAGTGCAGCACATAAAACATCTTGTGTCTCAAATTGCAATGGTGGAGCTGTTTCACTCTGACGGCCTCTGCAAAACTCATTGGAAGGAAGAAACCTCATAATTTCATAAATTGGCCCCCCTACCTCTCTCCTTCTGTGTGTCTTGTAAGTGTGTGCATGTGTGTCTATGAATGTATCTGGGTGTTTATGCATTTTGGGCCCTGGTCCATGCCCACAGCTTTATTGCTTTAGCCACCATGGCCTGGGAGTAAGAATACCTCAACCCCATGAGCAAAACCAGTCACCAGTATGCTGCTCTCCACTTCCCACCTTCCTGCCTTGAGACGGAGTGTGCAAACCCAATGAGCTAAGAGCTCGAAGCTCACAGTTTGCGGCTGCATCCTGTCAGAGAAGGCCTCCCAGACAAAGCTCGCTAAAAGCGCCATCAAATAATCATAGACATAATTTCAAGAGCTTGTAGAACAAGGGCGAGGCATTTAAGCGATTGCTTCAAGTTTTAAAATGCTGCTTTGATACACTTTACTAGACTCTGATTGCAAGATGAAAAAAGACTGCTGGATCTCCCCAGAGTAATGTACGTTTGTATCGTACATGACTTACCTAATGGAGTATTAATGGCTATTGGAAGCTAACTGGAAGCAAGCTTGTTCTCTTGTTCTTTTTTCGCCTTAGATCTCAACACTAGAGCGCCTGCACTAGAGCCCCTGGCAGAGACACCCTAGCCTGGATACAGCCCTGCCCGTGGGACAGGCTGGACATTGTGAGCCTCCAGAGCTTGCCTTTAAGTCTCTCTCTTTAAAGCGAAAAAAACAAGCTCACTTCTGAAAGCCAATTTTAAAATCAAACGGTGTTTGTCTATCGAGTGTCTACACTTCACACCAACAGAGGAGCAGATAATGAAGCGATTGCAATCTCTGGCAAATAACGTTTCATCAACAAGGACAATGACAGGTGGATGCCAAGAGAAGCAAGTCAATCAGATAAGATTGGGGAATGTAAATCACATGGAGATTTGAATTGAACAAGCTATCCGCTGAGTTGACATGGCCTTGGGGAACGTGTGGTGGGGCGCGGTGAGGATTCATACACACACAGACACACACACTAGATGTGCGTAAAAAAAACTGAGGGAAAGGCCACATATTGCTCCAGTCCTGTTCCTGCTGGGATATGTAAAAACAGCGCTGTAGGCAGGCTTGGAGGGGAGACAAAAGAGAGGACAATCCCAAGCTTTGTGCAATCGCAAGCTTTCATATCAGATGTCCTGGGAAGTTCCCACAAAGAAGGAGCAGCCAGCTCTGTGCTGTGTCAGTATCTGCTCTGTGTGTACATTTTGTATGTATGTGTGTATTTGTGTGTGTGCGTGTGTGTGCGCGTTGGCAATGCTGGCCAAATCTTGTCTGAGAAACCCAACCCAGGCGCAGGGCCGAGCCCCTCGCTCCTTGCACGGGCATATGGGACGGATTGAGTGGCTCCTCGGGTTTCGCGTCTCCAAGCTGCCACATCACAGCTACAAGCCACGGACATTAACACACATCATCAGTTACTCTGGTGTGGCTTATATGAGCTTGAGTGTCTCTGTGTGTGTGTGTGTGTGTGTGTGTGTGTGTGTATGTATGTGATCTTTTCTCAAGCGTGTCTGAAGACAAAAAAAAACTTTCTCTCAAGCACACACACACACACACACACACACACACACACACACGCGCGCGCGCGTCTGTGAGAAGGAGAATTGTCCATGCCACATGGCAGAGCAATGAAGCAATGCCAGCAGGCCATGTGTTCACAGCTCCTAAGACAATAGTAAATAGTGGATTAAAGAAAAGAGAGAGATGGAGGGAAAGAAACAAGTCAGGCAATGGAGGAGTTCTGACGAAAACCTGAAACCAGAGAGATACAAAAGAGGAAATGGACCCATGAAAAGGGCCAAGCTGAAAGCTTCAGAGAGGTGCAGCGAGGCTAACAGAAAAGGCCAGACACACACACACACACACACACACACAGTGTTCGAGAGAGTGAATGAATGAATGAATGAATGAGAGAGCAAACACAACACAGAAAGGCATAGAAAATACCAGTCAAAAGAAGAGAAAGAACCAGAGAGAATGGGAATGAACCAAAGAGAGAGAGAGAGAGAGGAGAAAGAGGGCGGAAAAAAGAATGACAGGGAGAAATAAAAAGAAAGAGCTAGAGGGAGAATGCTACAGAGATAAAGTAAGTGTATGAGTTTGAGAGGAAGAGATGGAGGGAGTAGGCACAAGATCACAAGATCACAGGGACAGTTGAGTGTCCTGCTTGCATGCTGACCTTGCTGACTGTGTGTGTGTGTGTGTGTGTGTGTGTGTTTGTGTGTGCAGGTTTATGTGTATGTTTTTATGTGTGTGTGTGTGTGTATGTGTGTGTGTCGTCCTGGGGATGGTACAGCAAAGAAATCTTGCTGCCTTTTTTACTCTCTCTCTGTGTGTGTGTGTGCATGTGTGAGTGTGTGTGTGTGTGTGTGTGTGTGTGGAGGAGGCCTGGGGACTGTGTGGCAGAGGTGTCTGTTGCTATCTGGAGCATTAAAATCACATCAGTGCAGGAGAAAAAAAATGTGTCTGCCCAACGGGAATCCTGCTCTCCAATCCTCTCTCTCTCTCTCTGTCTCTATTGCTCTCTCTTGCTTATTCTGTTTCTTTCTGCATTCCTCTCTCTCTTGGCCAACCTAAACCCAAAGTAATACACAATAATCCTTGGATTTGCAGAGCATCTTGGTCCAAAAATGTTATTATTTTGGCTACAAACGTCAAAAAATGGTCCAGGTCCAAAAAATTGTCAATAATGAGTCATTTTCACACTTAAAATATATACTTTAATTTGTGTTTATGATGTTCCGAGTTCCAACCATTCCATAACTAACAAACAGCCGCACCAACTGTTGCCAAAAGTACTTAGGGCTTAGAGATGGTGGACAAAAAAACGAACACTTTATCAAGATTTATTTTCTTCGCTCAGATACCCTCTGTCCAAGAAAACACCCACCCAAGCCCAGGCGGCATGTGCTTTAATAACAAGGCTAAAATAAGGACAGCAGTTTGGCAGCAACATTTGGCAGTTGCTTCCAGCTGATCCTGGAACAGCAGAGTGGGAACAGCAATGGCATTTCTTTAGTCACGTCACAGCCCGTTGTGGAAGTTCTTCTGCCGGTTAGAGGGAGACAGTGATGAATGACGTCTGTGCCAGTTGTTTCCAGAACTTTCTAAATGTCATCCCAGAGGAGATATGAGAGTAGTGATCTGTGGACCATGGAGGAAGGTCTCCCAGTGGTGCTGCGGGCTGGTATTAATGCCATGGAAAACTGGCATTCCATGCACTGTTCTGGTCTGCTCAGCACTGATCCGGCATAGCTGATGAATTTTCAGGCTTGCCTGACAGGAGTTTAGATAGGAGGCAGACATATTCTAAACTGGGCTGAAATGTCTGAGTTTCGAGTCAAACTGAAGGAAAGATTAAGATCCAAATTCAGCAAACAGACTGAACAGTAACAATAAGTAAAATAATTATTAGTCTAACAAGAATTAACAAAGGTATTTCAACTTTCGATTGTTAAGTTGAGCCCATCGGGACTATAAATCAAAGTTATATTTTAATACACACACACGTGCACATACAAAAATGTATCTATCACATCCTGGAAAACATGTTTGTGAAGCACCTCATCAGGTCACAAAGGAGGTCTCTTCACAGAGACAGGCGATGATCCATGAGCCCTCTATGTTGTTTACCCAGGCACTGAACCAGCGCCTGTCCCCACACCTCCCCCTGAGAGACAGTCTATTGCAGAGGGGGAAGCCTTTGTGACTGTGTCAGACTATGGATGGAAAAGGTAAGAGCGAATGGGAGGTGATTTCGGAGAGGTTCCTATGGGTTAGACAAACATAGCACAGTCCAAGCACACCCTTGTGGAAAAAGTCTTTTTTTTGTGGGGGGGGGGGTGGAAAATATTGTTTTGCTGCTGCAATTGTGGATGGATGGATGCAGTGCCGTCCAGCAATATGGAGCTCGACTCTTTGAACTCTGTCTTTCTCCATTTCTCTTTTTCTTTTGTATTTGTGTGTTCTATTTTTTTTCACACACATGTACCACACACACACACACACACACACACACACATATATATATATATATATATATATATAATATTTTTTAAGGTCAACAAGGACAACGCCTCCAGTTTTTATGCAGCGGTGCAGCTCTGCATCACGACTCCAAATGGACCGCATGCAGAGCCGAGCCTTGATGTGTCTGCGGCGCAAATCAAAGTGCATTAAACATTGAAAGCAGTGCGCCAAGGCCCAGGAGCAGCTCACAAGCATGTGGAGGAAAAGTAGGACACAGAAGAAGTGTGTGTGTGTGTGTGTGTGTGAGAGAGAGAGAGAGAGAGAGAGACTGCTGAGAGAGGCGTCAAGACACTACCCACTACCTAATCCCACAAGCGTCTTTGATAATCTCTGGTGCCACTTATCATCCACACAGAGGGATTAAGGTTGGGTTTTTGCTGTTCAAATGAGGAAGAGTGGGGAAGGCTACATGGCTCCATTGACCTCACTGAAGGACCCTCACCTGGGAGGATTTAAAAGGGGAGTTAACGACACAGCTAGGGGTTATCGCTAGGGTAGAGGCAGTCATGTATTTCACAGTTTAGGACTTGATCAGTGTTCACCGTCATCTTTAACACAGAGGATTACTGTGGGCTATGTACAAAGTGTACTGTGTAATATAGCAGAATACTATCTTGCGATGCTAGCTTATAAGTTTCTGTTTAATTAGACTGAGCCATGTCTGAGCAAGATATACTGTATCTATCTTTGTGTCCTCACTATAGAATCCATTGTTTGTGTTCAGCCAGGTGTCTGATGTCTGCGGCCTGAAACAAATCAGACTTCCATGGAATACCTGAGAGCTGGGGGTTTGGGGCTGAATGAAATGAGACAACACGGAGAAACTCCCTGGTCCCGCCATCCATAGACCCCTATCAGTGTGAAACCCAATCTTCCACAGGCTTTGTAAAGAATAGAGTGACTTTAAACCCATTTAACAGCTCCCTGTCCCTGTCCGCTCCATAAAGTCAAACAATGCAGGGCACCTGACAGACATGAGACCCTCCTACAGGTGCTCCCTGTCTCCTACACCTCTACACTGATAATCCCCGGGGTGATTTATGAAGAAATGCTTTTAACTCTAAAAGGTTCAGATTTGGGTATCTTCTTATATCCTGGCCTTGAATGATCTCACTTGTTAATTTTTTTTACTTGCTATCTTTTAAACCCTAAATTGAACACCAATGAACACACATACACACACACACACACACACACACACACACACACACATCTGCATGGCAAAGACACAGCTGGCCAATTTTATCTTTACAAGGACGACTTCACTTTATTATTCCGGGTCTCTTTTTTGAGGGCGCATTTGTGCTTGTACTTTGTTCTCTCATGGCTGTTTTCTTCATATCCCTGCCGCCTGCCGCTATCTATGGCACATTAGCTTCAGCCCACCACCCAGCCTCCTCCCCCTCCCTCTTCACAGCAGGCCCAGTATTACATCATGGCTCTATGGTCTTTTAATGCCGGCAAGATTGAAGGCCTTCTACTTGTAGCGAATTCATATGATAGCTGACTGGATCGCTAAGCCGATGCTGCAGTGACTTGCCAACTACATGGGAGGTCTTACTGATTTTCTTCTTTTTTTTCCCCCGTTTTTCATCCCTCAACTGGGGTCGGAGTCAAGTACTTGGGAAATTGGAATCTTCCCTGAAGCCCTTAAATCAATCTGTTTGCTCTCTTTGCGTCGGCAGGATGACAGGCCACCATCTCTTGCTTTCCCTCATACTTTAGCAGGAGGAAACGGAGGATGGAAATTCTGACGTTCCCTTTCCGTCTTCTGGGAGACTTTGGGCTTTTGTGCCATCTTGACTCTCCCTCTGTTTTCTTGCTTTTCTTTTTCTTTAACTTATGCCCTCTCACGCTCACTCATCTCTGTGTCTTCTCATATTTTGTGTGGGCCTGTGTTTTGTCTAGGTACTGTAATGCTGTTGTGTAAGAGTTAAGTCCCTCACTAGGAGAGCACAAAGACAAGAAGACAGCAAGACAGGCAGCAAGCGAGAAAAAAGAGAGAGAGAAAGAGCGAGAGAGAAAGAGAGAGAGACAGAGGGGATAGTTTCTCCACAGATCCCTTAATTTCTCCTTCCCTCCAGCGTGGGGTTATGAGATACACATGAGATATACCGCTGTGGCTTATGGAGGGAGGCAAGCAAGAAAGAGAGAGAGAGAGAGGGAGAGATAGAGATTTTATGACCCTAATCCACACTCAGCATTTTTCAAGGCAGCCATGGAGCCTCTCTTTTTCTCCCTTTCTCTCTCTCTACCCCCTTTCTCTCTCTCTCTCTCTCTCTCTCTCTCTCTTTATCTCTCTCTCTCTCCCTCTTCCTGGCCAGACGTATCCCCAAACAACAAAGACAAAGCCAGCTCTTGTTCATAACAATGGGCACATCATGGGTCTCTGCAAGCTAATACCATAATACTATGAAATGAAAAAAATCGCGAGCCAAATGGAGAGTTGCCACTAACCTCTGACGCAGCCTCTGTATTGCTTTTGGGCTTTTGTTTTAATTATGATTCTTTTTCATCTCATAAAAAAGAGGGAGCTTTGAATGAATACAACTTTCACCGCTTGTATGTCAAAAAAAACAAAAAATACAGTGGACTGTTGTTGCAAATGTCTGACAAGATGTGCCAGAAGTGTGATGTCTCCAGACCTGAGTGCTGAAGAAAAGGAGGGGATTTGAACTCCCTTCTGAAGAGACAGATTGAGGGAGAGGGAGAGGGAGAGGGGGACTGGCTTTATGAAGTTATGAGGTACATAGCTTATAATAACATGTTCTGTTTTAATGCACTAAATCAAAGAGGAGTGTTAGAGATTGGGAAGGGGGGTGTAGAGACGCTACTTGAGTAAGGAATGCCTTTGATGCCACCATTTAAGAGTGCAGGGGGTGAAGTCATAACAATCATTTTTTTTCTCTCTCTCTCTCAGGAGGAAATTACAAAGGGCGACTCTGCTCACAGCTTAGGCTCATGACAGGGTTTGCACGTGAAATGAGAATTAAGCTTTAGTGCCCCGTGCGTCGCAAAGACAAATATCAGGTGACTGGGAAAATGTGATTCCAGGGAAGACACAACCAAAACATGATGATAGATGGTTTCAGGTGTCTGGCTAAACCTACGAGAAGCACAGAAGATGCCTCAGAAATCCTACTCTTGAACAAAAACATGTCCAGATGACTTCAGATGGAGTTGTTGTTTTTCTTTTCTTCTGCAGGAACTTCTGTGTTTGAATAGCACGTGCCACAAAGCAGCAACAAGGAATGGCGCTCTTTAAACAAGTTCAGGGTTGAGGGTGGGGTTTGAAAAGTGTGCTATTTGCAACAACTCAAGGTGAAGCTCTGTATGTGTTTGTGAGTGGTCATGTCTAGTGGTGAATACCCAGACCCAATACCCATTCAGTGAAATGTCAGGCCTTAAAAGGGGCCTCATTAAGCGGCAGCCTTCTCTGAAGGGGGAGGGAATCACGAGCACGGGGGTGCCGGAAAGCAGGTCAGAGGGTGACACAAACACACCCACACAGACTGACACAAACACATATGCTGCTCATCCACATGTGTAAATGCTCACACGCACAAAGGCATACACTGCTCATCCATATTGGTGCACACACACACAACACACACACACACACACACACACACATACACACACTTAGAAACAAATATACACATACACAATGGCCATCTACAATAGCCATGCACGTTTGTTTACACTGTTCACCTTCCCACCCTTCTACAAAAACCACAGTGCCCGATGGCCTGAGTGACTGACCTGGTTTGTTAACTTGAAGCTCAACAAGTGGATGGATTGCTCCCCTCAGGCCCAAAGGCGTCCGCTGCTCGCCACCCCACACGCTCAAAAACCGTGCAAGGCTAAACAAACAGCTTCGCACCTTAGCAACAACAAACAGGTGTTAAGTTACCGCACAATGGAATGTGAGGCTAAATGTGAGGAAGGATACTAGTACACCTCCAAGCCCCAGGGCAAGTTCTAGAATAAACAAACTCTGGAGGATTCCTAAGCAATAATTTGAAATCTCCTCATTCCCAAGCATACATTAGAAGAGGACTGTTTGTTTTGAATAGCAGTACAATGGCAGAGAGAGACAGAGAGAAGAGGGGGGACTTTCCACCAGACAGTCTGTGAGGCAGACAGTCCAGGGCGACAGCCGTGTAGTCAGAGTCTGTGGGTGTTTGTTTGGAGCTTATTGGCAGAAATAACAGCTGACTGAACGTCTTGAGATACAGGCACCAGCCTTGTGGGGGAGTATGACAGATTACACTGTGTAGTTATGTCACACTGATGCACACACACACACAAACACACACACACACATATACTGTACATACACACACACACACACAAACATGCTGGCAGACACTAAGACAAGTGCATACACACCAAAATAGACAAACACATTCACACACAAGCTGATTTATGGGCTCTATTCAAAGGCCTGAGTTCGTCATGTAGAAGCTGACTAAGAGCAAGAGCTTCTGGTGCGGTTTAAAGGGGGTTGTGACCTCCCTGCCCAGTGTGTGTGGTGTCTGCAACAGCCACCTATTTTCAGGCCCCGGCTTCTCTCTCTCTCCTGCTCTCTCTGTCTGTCTCTCTCTCTCTCTCTCACACACACACTCTTTTCTCCCCTGCTTAAGACGAACAGCCGGTAGCCACAGGAATGTTTGCTCTTAATGAGTCACACATGGCCCTCGACCCATCGCCATTCTCAAACCACACAGACACGCGCGACTCCCCAGGAAAGCACTCTCACCTTTCCCGTATGTTTATCATCCTTCCTCAAGCCCCCCCCCACCCCCCACCCCAACACACACACACACACACAATTCCTATTAATTCAAATTCGAGGCTCGACATTCGACGTTCCCACTTGATCCAGAACTGCCTTGCTGTTTTTTTGTGTTAATGGAGCAGTTTGCTGGAAACCACTTCAAACAGAAGCCCAGTGTGCTGGCAAAAAGGTTTGGGTTTAGGGGGAGTTTTTGGATCTAATGGCTAAAGGCACTTGGCTGACCTGCCTTTGCAATTACGATTGTGTAAACCAAAGATGTACTTTACAGGAGTGGGGTTATATAAAAAAGAAAAAATATATGTTATAATGACAAGTGGTGCTGTAGTTGTTCGACTAACAGTTGTAATTTGAACTTTATTGTGTCCAAAAAATTGCACATGCTCATAATCTCTAATACTATGACTAATAATGCATGATTTTCTGATAGCACAGACAAGCAGTGACACAAAACATCCTGTTATCACAAATATTTTATTTGATTAGTAAACAAGCTATGCTTGACCTGACATAACTGGAATGCATGGCATAAGGCAGTCTGACACCTGCCTTTATGTCACCTACGCAAACATTCGACCCTGCCAATCAAGAGGGCCCCTGATTTGCCCTGCAGAGACACGCAGGGAGTAGAGGGCGACTCACATCACGTCCTGAGGATTTGAGTGAAAACACCGGAGACATCTGCTGCAGCCTCTCAGAATCAATCCAGCGAGAGCTTGAGGGGGTTGAGACATGCTGGAGTGAGCGAGGGGCCAACGAGAGCCTTTGATATCACACTATAATTAGCAGCAGTGTTTCATCAGCGACAGCCAAGCAGTCCAGACCTGCTCAAATACACTTTTTCCTTTACAGCTCTGGTGTCTCCATGAAAGACAGAGAGAGAGAGAAAGGAGAGAGAGAGAGACAAAGAGAAGACTGTTGCTTGTCCCAGTCATGGGGTGACCATAAAGGAGCTGTCAGGGTTGACCTGTACAGTATATTTCAGCATGTCTTGATGACTGGACCTACTCGTTCAGCGGAATTTAAGGCAGGATACTGGAGGACAGGTCTGTGTTACTGATGTTCAGTAAGCACCATGCTTTCAAGAGAGCTCCTAAAAGCTCTCCCTCACAAACTACTGCTTTACTTCCAGACCGGTGTGGCTGGTGTGGCAGTAGGATGAACTCCCTCCTTTCCTCCCTCCTCCTTCTCCTCCTTTCCTTATAATCCCCCTGTACTTCCTCCTCCTCACTTGCCACTGATGCATGACACAAAGTTCTCCCACCAATCTGGAGTGACTGAGAGTCTCCATATTTGTTTTTGGGCCAGCAGTTAGCTGAGAGAGCGGAGAAGACCCTGCCTTGTGTCTCGGGCCTCTGTGGCCAACGTGAAGGTTAGAGCCCCCAGCGCTCAACCCCATCCTAAGCAGCGCTGGAGCCAGAGAGGGAGTCTGCGCCTGCCTCACCTCCGGGCTGTTACTATGCAGACTTTGCAGAGAGTGCCTGCCTTCAGCGCCTGGCTTACTCTCAGCGTTGCATAACAAATACAATGGTGTGGGGAAGAGGATGGGAGTGGAAGGGAGAGGGTGGAGGGGGGAAGGGGGGTGGGCGGTGGGGGCTCGATTAGTCCATAAGCATGGAAAAGCAATAAAACATGGGCAGTATCACCCATCGCAGTCATCCAAAAGACAAAATAATATACATACGAATGATACAAAAATAAAACAAAAAACTGTGTCAGGGGGCTGGCTGCAGTCATGAGTGAACAGGAAGATTCCTCTGGCTTCCTCTGCCTCCATCTGCACTCCTTCCATGTGTTTGGTTTGTCTGCTACATTAGCGTCACAATGCAAGTGAGAGCCTGCAAATTTGGGCTTTTTTTAAAATAGCACGGGCGTAATACATTATGCATTTGGAATCTCCAGTTTCACACAAGATAACGGCTGAATAACAGTGCCACTGAATTAATTTGACTTCCTCCATATATTATTCATTGTTTTGGGATGAGGGGGGGAAAAAAGCCCCAGCTTGTATTTGAGGGATTAATATGGCAGACGTACACTTCCAAATAACACAGAGTTGCAAAGAGGCAACTAAAGTACGGAAAAAGTACAGAAAAACTGAGTAGACGCAGGTAAGAGAAACTTTTGAGAGGGTTGACACTACCAGTGAGTGAATTAAAAAGCCCTGAGCCAGATGGTGGTGGAAAGGGTGAGGTACGGAAGAGCTGATGTGGTTGTTGTTTTGAGGATTCCTGAGTCAACATTGATAGAGTTACGCTGTAATGTATAGTATCTGTAAATACTGTAATGCTATGAGCTCAGAAATTAGGTATGCTTCTGTGAAGACTTTTAAGCACGCAAGCCACTGTGGCTACATTACCATGGTTTAAGGAGTACGTTACACACGGGAGTTCCATGACTCAGGGAAAATGAGTAAGAGTTTCAACCATTTATAAACACAGTCACTGAGGTGCTTACAGAACCTGTCATCTCTGAGTCAAATTTTCTCTTTTTTCTCCCTGAGGTAAATGTCCAGAGTAATGGCCGGCTAAAGTTAGCAGGCCTTAAGTGCAACTGCATGGGGGTGCAGTGATCTTCTGTCCTGACCCTCATCGGACCCATGTGTCCACTGGCTGTGATGAAAGTCCTGCTTCTCCTGCACGTGTGGTTTGGGAACGGGGAATGGGAATTCCTCAGCTTCCCCAAAACCACCTATCCCGCCCATTTTGAGGAAAAACACTATCCCCTGTGCTCAGCTCATGTTACTATCTCATTCTGTTAGTGAGTGTGGTTTGCTTCTATGGGACACACCTCCCTCGAGGTGTGCTGTGTTTGGGCCCCCACAAGAGTGAGCCGCAATCCATCATCATAATGACTGGACGCGCCGCCATTCAAAGAGAAAAGAAGCATTAGCAGAGCGCACCTTCCCTCCACTTCAAAGCACATCACACTGAGAGAATGGCTGAGTAAATCACACAAAGTTATTTCAGTAGCTGCAAAGACGCCCAAACTTGAGCCAGACAAGCAAACTAACCTTGAACAAACTCACTCAGTGACAAGACATATGATAAATCACATTTGAACAATGGACAAAATAGAATCTTCAAGTTTACAGTATTCGGGTTGGATTTAAGAGTTTTCAAGGGAAGAAATCCCATATGCTCCATCAGTGCTATTGACCCCCTGACCCCACCGTGGCATTCGGAGTGCGAGTACACAGAAGCCTTGTTCCGAGTAGCCTCGGAGTTTCTCTTTACATTGCAAATACTTTGCAGGTCAAACATCCAGGAGTGCCCATACCCAATACCTGTGGAAAGAGAATCTCTGGAACGCAGGCCTATGGCTTTCATGGGGGCTTGTTTTACGGTCATGTCCTACGCCTGTCAACCTCAAACCCCTACTCACGCACGCACACACACACACACACAGACACACACACACACACACACACACACACACAAGCCCACTCCTCCATCCCCCGAGGAAGGAGATGGGGTGCAAAGGCAACAACTGTTCATACTGATTGTGTCGAGAACAGGCAAGATGATCTCTTAAGAGGCGAGGGGGTTAGTTGTGCAGGAGAGCAGGAACCATAGACTCAAGGCCATCAGGACCAATAGAACTCAGAGAGACATAAGCATGCGCGCACACACCACACACCACCACCACGCGTTTCTCAGATTCATTCAAAACCGCCAAGTCTGGCGGACTGGAATGTGGCACGTTGCCAACCACGTGCACTTACAGAAAGCAGCCAAAGGCACGGCTTTCTCCCTTGCCTTCCTCCTCCTCTACTCAATACTACTACTACTACTACTACTACTACTACTAGTACCACCACAACTAGAACTGCTGTTGTCACTACTACTATAACTATTGCTACTACTACAACTGATTTTACTGCCACTACTACTACTACTAGTTTTACATCATTCCACATTTTAACATAGTTGACCCTAAAGCACCTCTGGATCAACACATCCTGAGTGTGTGAAGTAAGTAAACAAACTGGGCCAAGTGCCATGTCCCACATGGCTTCTTTAGAGAGGCGTCACAGACTCATGTCATAATGATGGACCACTTGAGGAGGTGGGCGTTTGCCCAAACACGGCAATGGCTGGAAAGACATCCTGGGGGCCCCAATGTTTTCAGCAAGAGCCCTGGGGGGCCACGAGAGATGTGAAAGCTAGAGGCCATGTTCGGTGAAGTCAACTTAGAGAACACATGTTTATCAATTTGGAGAAGCTCTTTATGACAAAACACAAAACTGAAAGGTAAGGCAAATTTGGTGCCAAGATGAACTGCAGTTCACCTGAGGGGCACAAAAACATTTTTGCAGTATTTTAAGAAACTATCTGCTATTTGCCTGACTAAGCTCTGTCACAGGGGTTTGCCTTGAAACCATAACAATAGTAATCCAAAAGCCGCAGTACCACTGTATTTTCCCACAGCAACTCTTTTTAACATGTAATTAGTCTCCACTATTTCATGACAGATAACCCCTTGGCCTGCACACAATCACACAGATAGGGCTTCTTAACTATAGGTTATGTTGAATTCAAGATCCCTAGACGACACAGATACACACAGGGACAATAATGAAGGTCTGGCAATCTGAGAGGGCTGGGCCATGTTAAGTCTTAAGGGAGCTCTGTCTGAAATGGAAGGCCTGACACTGATGTTGCCCCAGTGGTATTTTCCACTTTTTAACAAATACACAATTTACTTTTTTCTAGGTGAGTGTTTAAAGTGACGGAGGTCACAAGTTTTGTGAAAAATTGTCAAAAAATAGCACAGCTAGTTTTTTTTTTTTTTTAGAAAACAAGAACAAGGAATAGAGGAAGAATAAAATGAAAGAAAACAAATGAAGATGCCAACTTGGGAAGACAAGCAAGTCATCAAATGCAGAGCATGCTACAAAACCACAGCTACAGCCTTTGGAGAGCTTTGAGACACCTAAATGAGACTGGCCAAGATTTACCAGCTGACACACAGACTGCCTGCCTGCCTGCCTTGCTGGCTGGCTTGGGACTATAGCGTCTGCAGGAGACCACACAGCTGGAAAATGAGAGGTCCTCCCTCCTGGGACTGTTGCCCAAGGACAAGAGAAGTAAGGCAAGGCCATGTTGTAAAAGGAGAGAGCACCTTCCCTCGAGCCTCCCCACCCCACCCCACCCACCCACTCCACAACGCAGGGAGTCTGGCCAGCTCCCATTTACACTAATTCTCATTCAGATTAGAGAGTCTGTTGTCAAAAGGTAATTGAGACCACTGATATAAAAAAGGGACAATTAACTGGAATTAGGGGGACTAGGGGACTTGCCTGGAACAAAAATGCATTCTTCTTTGGATTATCACAACAATAACTATGTTATTTTTACATACAGACTCTGAGGCGGCCTACAGCTTTGGTCTTTGGCTGGATATCTGCAGTAAGAAATGGTAATGCCTGCGAACTGAGCAAGGGAATAATCTTGGGCTGGTTCAGTTGATTAGGGTCATTTGTTGGTCAACTATGTCGCTCAACCTTGATGTGATAACAACAGACCAATTACTTGATGCTTGATAAGACTTCCAGTTCACCCCAGGAGTGCTGGAGATCGCCCAAACTTGGAAAAAAGAGATACCCAGTTTTATAGTTCTACTGAAAAGGCTACGAGCATCTCTGACTGACAATCTAATGACAAATCTACCTCTCTCACTGCCTATCATATGATTTGAACACTGTCAGTTTAAAAGCATGAAAGCACACTTGGACCTAATAACTTAAACAAAGTTGTAGGAAACCACTTTCACAATAAAGCGACTTATGGGTATTTTCCCCCTTTCTGTTGCTGGCTCTTTTGTTGACCCCTGGGGCATTGTTTAACCTGCATGACCTCTATAGGAAAGCAAACCAGACACCATTCCTACAGAGAAGGGCCTTCAGCCCAGGCATAAGGAGGCTGTCTGTAACTCACCCCCAGGGGAGGTATACCATTAGATGGCTTATAAAAAAACAGAGTAGCCTAGGAGGAAGGCAAGCAAGGAAGTTAGCCAAAAAGGGACAAGCCAAGACTGGCAGAGTTAAAATAGCATATAGCCCTTTCACCTATAGAACTTCTGGATGTTGTGCCATGGGTCCCACGGGTATGGGGGGAAGGACCCCTCCTCCCACAAACACACACACACACACACACACACACGCATACGTTCTTCAGAAGAGCGGCATTTGCGGCCGCCAGCGGATGTCACTGCATTCTTCAAAAGACATTGTCCAGAAAAAAAGGGGCGCAATTAAATGTAATCTGTGCAGATTACACTAAAAAAACTTAGATCTTTGAGAGGGGGGTGGAAGCAACCCCTGTTTCGGATCACACATCCAATTCACATACAGACTCACACTCACACACACGTGTATCTGTGAACACCACTAGAGCACCGCTAGTAAAAGTGAAAACAGAACCGTCAAGCCAACGGAGACACTCTGCGTTCTACTTTTATCAGGATAGGAGTTGGCTAGTCTCTTTCATTCACTTTTACCTCGGAATGTTACGAAGAATACGAAGAATTACACTGATTGTGTAGCCTATGCCAGAAAACTTCGGCGGCGGATTCTCAGTCAGCCAGCTGTGGCTGGGAATCGGCTTGCCTCCACAACGTATAAACACATACAACCAATATTCTGCATACCTTTAGCCTATATTAAACATGATCTCAAGAAATATTATGAATGTTGTTTGTCTAACCAAATGGTTTTCACTCTAGATTTATGTTGCAAATATGTCTATATCGGTGAGGAATTTTAATGCATATTCAAATTGGCCAGTAGGTTATTATGTTTTTCACAAGTGTAAATATGTTACATGTATATTTAATGTAGATTGTCAGTGTTTGAGTCTCTTCAAAGGCTTTGCCTCTCAAATAGGTTAATGATGATGTAAAATGTAGGTCGCGCCATATGCTAAACTAACCTTCCCACATGACATATTAATCTTCAGAGCAAATTGTGGTTGTTGTTTGTTATTTTAGACAATTGTGTTAATATTGTATGTTGTTTATGTAGTGTTTATGTCACTGCAGTGCGTACCATTACTACATAGTTAGTACACTGGTACATGTGCTTGAAGAAGCGCATTTGCTTTAAAACCGTGCAGACAACACGCCCCTCTTCAAGTGAGTAAAAAGAATAGCTGAGCGGGTCTCTGATTCAGCTAGTGCGCACATTTCTTGTCGGGTCCTCTTAACTCTCACTTTTTACAACGGAGACTGCTAGATAGCTCCAATAAAACCTACTACGCCACAAGTATTACTAACCACGAGCCAATGTCTTCCAGATACGGCTAAACAATGTTTCGGTTTGAATGACAGCCGTGATGTTTTTTGTTTTACTAAACGTTATTACGCAAAATATGACTCAAATAAGTAAGGGCACTACTTACGCACTGCCTCCTGTTTAGGGTCGAGCACAGAGGTGCTTTGCTGAAGCCTTCCTATTTTACTATGAAGAACCCAAACCCGCTGATTTGTCGATACGATCTCATTCTCCAGATCCTGAAACAGAGAGCAGGCGTGCTTGGCCAGGTCGGAAAGCTGTCGCAAGGTCCTTGATAAAGCCACATTGTTGATGGTGCACAGGTCCTCGAAAAGCAATCCCTCCTCATTGGGAATCGTATGCCTGCACAATAACTGAGGTTCAACGATCCTTTTGGCAAATGGCATTTTAACATGTGGCTGAAAATAATTCACCCCCTTTCAAAAGAAACAGTTCCCCGAAAACAGTTCAAAGCTACGGCGACCCTATGTTAGTCCAGATCTTTTGAATTTAGTTGTGGATCGTCCTCCATCCTTCTTTCACTCTTTCAACACATACGGTCAAACACACACACTCACACACACTGTTCGATGGTAACGCACCACGATCCTACCCAGCGCCTCTGCTCATCAGTAGCCTATTGGTGGTGTGTTTCAGTGGTTTAAAGTAAAGGTGGTTTAAAAAAGACACATGCAAACCCCGGACTGGAGCTCTGAAGGATCGGGAACGCACAGAGACGTGGGCTGTGCGATGCAAGCACAGTGGTCAGATCTCACACATTTAAAGAGATCAATTGCTTTATGGATTTTTAATTTTGTAATAATGTTTCAATACGATACCAAAATATCTTTCCTACACTCATTCAAGTGTGCATATCCAACAGGCTACCTGTAATTGTCCATGTACTGTTTATGATGGGAACCTATATGACTTGTGAAACAACTTAACTCAGTTACCATAAAAAATAACATTTGGCGCAGGCTATGCCACGTCTTTACAAGAAGGCTGTGGGTATCATTTCAAAAGTTGAGGATATACAGAACTGGTCATTTCAGATTTTTTTGTGCATCTCGTGTGGCATGCAGGAAAAGGAAACCTCGCTTGTCGGAGAGATCAGTTGACTCTAACCACCTTCTTTCTGGATTGTGGAGTTTGGGAGATTCCTGTAGGGAGTCGTCATAGTAGCTTCATTCACATTTGCTGACTGCGGCTTTCTGTAAACCCTGGCTGACGAGTGCCAGACTCGGAAGAGGTGACAGCCTCTAAGCCTTTCCTGTGGATTGGCTAATGTCCGGAGTAGAACTGCCAGCTCGGCAAAACCATATTTTCACAAAGAGACCGTTCCGAATATGTAGAGTGTTGATATGTTTTTCCTTCCCATTATAAACACAATTTTATGTTCATCCCACAGCATGACTTCCCATACAGACAGTATAGGAAACCTACCCAGCGCAAAATATTACTTGTTTCATATGCAAACATGCAGTTTTTTTTTACTACAGGTATATTGACACTGATGTAAATAAGTTTTTAGACCCAGTGTCAGATCAATTCTTTTTTCTTTCCTTCTAAAAACCAAATGTAGCTATCCCGTTATGAAAGCCACTGACAATTTTAAAATATAGTGCTGGATAGAAAACCTATACTAAAGACACCAATGTAATAATAATAGCAATAATAGCCCCTTTTTATTCACCCTCTTCTTCTTTTTCTTCTTAATATAACCAAATAAGTTTCAAACATGCCACTGCACCCACATGTATATACCCAACTACAAAAACAACATGTAGCAACATTGCAGGACTTATCAGACACCACACACACACACACACACACACACTTTCACTTTCAAGTCATTTATGAGCTTTATATGCCTTCATATCTCTCTTCCCTGGAACAATAAAAGTGGTTCAAAAAGCTCCGGGACAGGCTGAACTGAAACAGCAGTAAGAGGATGACATGAGGGAGAGGAGAGGGAGGCTGTTTTGTGATAGCCCCTTTCATGAACTCTGGGTGCACTGCTGCAACATGTGTCCCCCCTCTCTCTGCTGTGTGTCTCAGTCACATGGAAAGAGATTTCTGGAGTTAGTGGAGACAGACAGACACAGAGAGAGTGACAGAGAAAGATGCAGACCGAGAAAGATGGAGAGAGAAAGAGAGAGGGGAAAAAAGAGACAGTCGCTCAATCACACATAGAGAGCGAGGGACACACAGATGGAGATATGGGACTGAGATGGAGAGAGACCTGTCCTCAAGTCTCCAGGGCCCAGCGGAGAGTGCTGCTGCTGATAGCGCCTGGCAGCTGATAGAGGGCCGTCAGGCTTTTAGAGAGAGACTGTGGACGCTGCTGCTAGGCCGAGGCCTCATCAGTAGCTGCCCTGCTCACTCACTTAAGGACTTGGTTATATGAAGCCAGCGCATACTTTATAAACTAGACCTAGCACTCGTGTTCCCCTCGCTCTGGCTATTTCAGAGCGAGCGCTGAGTGAGGAGGGTCGGGGAATGTAGCCACCAGCCGAGCGACCTTTGACCTTCGTTGATGGAGGCTTTGTGTCCCAGCTGCGCATGTGTTTTCAGTGTTTTTGTGTGCATGTGTGTGTGTGATAGAGAGTGTGTGTCTCAGTGTATGTGTGTGTGCAAGCATGTGAGAGAACACGTGTGGATGTATTTGAGAGTGTGTATATGGGGTCACTAAAGGGAAGGGGGGTGATGGTGTTGGAGGTTATGGTGGGTGGGGGAAACAGGGCTGCCAGTTGAAGAATGTGTGGTGGCTGGTGAAAGGGGTTCAAGCAAGCATGACAAGAATCCCCCGTGAAAAATTCTTCTGACCCCTTCTGATCTTCACACTGAATGACTGGCTGTCCCAGTCTTTTTTCTTCCTCTCTCTCTCTCTCTCTCTCACACACACACACACACACACACAAATTCCTTTTTATTTTTAAGTGGATCTGTAGGAACAAAAAAATAAATAAATACAAGCCAGGAGCTGGGCTATGGGGAACAACACCACACCACCAGAGGAGGGATGATACTGGCAAGCATCCTTTGCAAGCATCCTATATTCCAGACAGAAGGACAGCAATGCAGCACACAATACCGCTCACTTAACAGGACTTAACAGGAAGAACAGGCCCATCTCCAAGAGATGCAACTGAACTGAGATTGAACCCAGACACTAGCTGTTTATAGGACTCTGGTATCCTGGCAGAAAAGGAGAGAAAACCCCATAAGCACGTGACCTAAATCCTCATCCATACACTTTTGTGTGCATTGCTGTTTTCCTTTTTTTCAGTAGTGGGGAAGCTGGGGGTGGGGTGGGTATCCAACTGCTATGGGAGTTATTAAAAATGAATCACTAAGTCTTCTGTAAGGCTGGAGGGTGTTTTGCGGCATGGGGTGGGGTTGGTGGTGGGAGTTGGTGAACAGGGTGGGGGCTCCGTCAGCGAGTGCAGCTTGATGGGAGGATTGTGACGCATATGGTGTGACGCCACTCTTTGATCTTGAATCTAAAACCTCAGATTGGGCTATTATAAGAAACCAGCACTGCAGTCACCTAGAGGGCTTCGTTAATCCCACAATGTGCTTTGTGTTCCTATTCCCGTACTTGCTCTCCCACGGTCTTTCATTCTCTGCTTACTCCTTCATTGCTTTTCTCCCCCAATAGATTTGAATCTTGGCTATAGCAGCACAGCCAAACACACTTCCGAATGGGTTTCATACATCTGGCACCTGCTCAATGATATGATGAAGTGCTGCATTGGTCATTGTGATGAGTAGCACCCAAGTCAATGGCTCTCTACTTCATTGCAAACATTCCTGGAGCTTTTCTCAAAATCAGTTTTTGCAATCACCACATGACGAGGGAGCAGGTTCAGACCTGACTCACGCTTTGCACCTCGTCTCTCACTGCTGGCGCTGTTGTTTCACACACCGTGTGCATGTGTTCCAAAGCAAACATACTTCCCCATATGGATGCAATCAGTGCAAGCCTGTGGGAAGTTTCACAAACGGATGCATCATTGTAAGATGAGGCAGGAAAAACAAATCTCCAGGTCTTGTTGACCTAATGATACATCTCCCACCATAAGAGGGGTTGACACCAACATGAAAACTGTAAATTGTCAAATTTTCCCAATGAATTGTCAGAGTTTCCCAAAGAATTGTGGCTATAAAACACCAATTGCCCAGCCATTTTTTCCTCTAGTTTCCTGTTTCGTTCAGAAATAGTGAGGTCTTTCCTTGCCAGGAATATTGAGCAAGAGTGGAAGAGGCTCGGTCTGGGCTGAATACATGTATTGTTAAATGATCAAAGAGCTTTTATATATCTGCAGTTGATCAGTAAGCATTCACCAATGAAACTTCACAAACTATTTTATTGAGCCACATAGTGGAAACATGGGCCGGTTCTGTTTCAGTATGTACACATGAGATGTATCAAAAAATAAGGCCAAAATGCAAGCTTGGCCAATACCATTATTTTGCATAGAAAAAATCAAGCACATACAAGCATCACTTTATAGAAAAAATACATTTCATTTTAACTTTTGTTTCATTTTTTATATATTGGTTACATCTTTCATTCGCAACATTTTTTCACTGATTTTATTTGTTTAAATCAAATTGCTGACCTTTAATCAAGACCATCTATTGTTGTTTTCATAATTCCACTACCTTTCCATGAATGTTGTCAAGGAACTGAACACTGAACATTAACAAAGACAACAACAACAACACATCTAAGAAAATAAATAAACAACATGAACAATGAAGGAACAATTGGAAAGTTAAAAAAATGTGGTGATAAAGAATCAAAAGACAAAATTCACTATTACTTTCTTTGCAAAGTTATACTCACTGTGCAAATGCCATTCAAGAGTAATGCACTAGAATCTATATACAATCTAAGAAACATCACAATGCCTATTTGTCCATCATTTGTAACCCACTGCCGTGGAACACACTTCATCTGTGTGTATTTTTGTGAAAAATCTAAAAAAAAATATAGCTTCCGCTCACACACACATACACATACAATGTAAGGGACGCATGGTTAGCACCTTTTCAAATTTGTGCAAGCAACCACAACATACATCACACACGTTGCACACATCATGCACACAAACGTTAGCACAGGTGAGGTGAATTAAACCTGTGCCGTCTGAATGTGGTTGTGCCACCCTGTGAAAGGTACAGATATCTGCAGCAGTGACAGGCCAGAGGCACTAACATTTTTACCTGGCAGACAGCCGAGTCAGTCTGCCTAGTGCGAGAGCAAGGCGCTGGACACCATCTGTGCTTTATTCGTCAGATAGACACCACATGGATGACGCTGACTTCAGATCAGGACAGTCCTTAGCCATCAACACAACTCAAACACAGACAGAAGCAAGAAATCGTTTCAAGCGACACAGTAACATCAATCAGCAAGTCATCACAACAGGGCCTCATAAGCAAGCCCTTTAAAGCTCTGTTAGTAACAATTCATGGTCACAGTCTCTGTTTGTTGACAGTTATAATAAACGAATAGGAGCAACAGTAGGCATTCATTAGTTAGTAGTATTGTACCTTGAGCTACATGTTTTATTCAGGCCATTGTGTTTTAATTATGCACTGTCCTGGGTAGCTTCTGGTCCTTTGGGTGTTTGGCTACAGTGTGGAATGCCACTCTTGACAACTGGTGATTGCTTAACAGTACAGCTTCACTTACATTCATCTAAAGAGATTTCAGAGAGAATTCTCTGAGCTTAAAATTCCAGTTAGTCAGTCAGTCAATCAGTCTAACAAAAGTTGAGCAAGTGTCAGAAATCAGGGGAATACCGGTTTCTGCGCTGCAAGTTTGGTGAATGCCTGCTGATTTCCTGGCGCATTTCTTTTCAAGGGTGCATTTCTTAGGGCTCCTAGATCGGGGGTATGCTTTGACTTGAGTCTCCGTGGATACATGCTGTGGCAGACAAGGTCACGTAGAAGTCAAAGGTCGGAGAAGCTCCAGCTGGGATTCCAGAGTCACCCGCTCCTGATGAACCACCTGTGAGACAGCAGAGTAAAAAGAGATAAGACAGAGAGAGAAAATAAAATAAAGGAGGGAGTGAAAGAGAGAGATTTTCAGAGAGAGAGAGAAATTTTCAGAGAGACTTTAAACATGCAATTCATCCAATTTATCCAAATTTGTGCACTGTGGTGATGGCTACTTAAACTTTACCACTGCTCTCCCCATGGCACAGTCTACAACACAGTCTAAAGCACAGTCTACAGCACATTCCACCAGCAACTGGCCTCAGCGTCTCTCCTCCACCTGGCTTAAAGGTGCTGATGACCAGTCATGAGAAGTGGCCCTTTAAAGTTGACCTTTGACCCCACTCATGACACTTCTCTCATACAAGGGTTTAGCTAATCAAGACTCTCTAGTACAGGAGAACACTCAACAGAGGGCCTAATGAACACTACAAAACACAAACAACAACACACACACACACACACACGCACACACACGCATAGCTAACCTTAATAGCAGGAGTCAGGGAGATTTTAGTAGATCATTTTGACAACGCTAATGTTTGGGCCATGACATGAGAGCAGCGGCCCTGACTCTGTCAATCTCGATCCATTATAGAAATCAATATTGGTGATAGGCTGTGTTAGACCAGAGAGGGAGAGTGTAAAACAAGCAAGCTTTGTGTGTGTGTGTGTGTGTGTGTGTTTGTGTGAGGCGGGTTGTTCTGATAGAGAATAGATGCCATATATCTTTCCCATGTTTCTGTTCCTACACTTATCCATATATTATGTCCCAGTGAGCAAGAGTGCTACAGAAGTTTGTGGTTGTCACGCAATCTATCTTGGTGTCCCCTGACCACACACACACACACACACACTTTTCTCTTTTGGCATTCATCTTGGAATTGAGTGCTATTTCTTACTCCTGGCACTTTCTCTTTACTTACACACACACACACACACACACACACACACACACACACACACACACA
>JAGFZM010000194.1:43426-130584 GCA_017657215.1 Limnothrissa miodon
GTGTGTGTGTGTGTATGTGTGTATGATCCACTGCTGGCTCAGGCTAACATCCGTCTCAGGTGTCTTCATTACTGAAAATAAATCAATTGCTCAGAGCTGTCAAACAGTTACTGTGCATGACAGGAACATACATACCAAGAGTATATACTGTCCACATGCACGCACACACACACAACCACACACACACACACAAGGTGCATTCAGGTGCAGATATTATGTGGATGTGTGGAGTGGAGCAGGTATGCGGGCACGCGTACAGTATGTCCGTGTGTGTGACACTGGCATGAACCCGCTGGTGAACCCTGAGTGGCCCAGTGGAGTGGCAGCGGCAGTGGGAGTGAGAATGTGTGTGAAGGAGTGTGAGTGTGTGTATGGGGGGAGGGGTGGCAATGAGACAGGCGTGCGTGCGAGCGAGTGAGGGACTGGCGTAGTGTGCCCTGTTTGGGCATGTTAGTGACGGAGGATATGTCAGGATGCTGTGTGTGTGTGTGTGTGTGTGTGTGTGTGTGTGTGTTTGTGTGTTTGAGTGAAGGGTTGGTGGGTATAGGAGCCCCATCTACACTGCACTGCACATCCACCATGTTCTTTATCCCCCACATGCCCTTATAGAGCCCACAAAGCTCCACACTGCTCTCGGCTCTAAGCTCTGCAAAGCTGGACTGACGGAGATCCAGAAAATACATGAGAAAGGGGATAGAAATGAAACACCTGCCGATACAGGCTGACAAACATGCAGAAGCAAGAAAAGGAGAAATCAGCTAACATGAAAAGAGAGAAAGAGAGAGATAGAAGAAGAGGGAGAAAGTGATAGGGAGAAAGAGAGAGATAGAGAGGGAGAGAGAAAGATAAAGGAGTGTGATTCACACCTTGAGCTGTTGCTGAAGCTCACTGTTGAGCCGAGTCAGCACGGCATTGGTCTCTTTGTTCTTCCTGATGGCCATCTGGATCTCCCGTTTCTGCTTGGGGGCCAACCTAATACACACACACAAACACACACACACACACACCAGACACACCAGAGTAGTCAGTCTCTGGAATGACCTCAGGACAAAGTCTCTAATGCATCTGATATCAACATCATGATGTTTGTGGTCTGACTGTGAGAGCTTTAATAGTCTTTGACTAATTGCTTTTAACTGTATCCTTAGACAAAGACACAGGAGGTGATTTACCCAAAAGTGAAGCGTGCCAAAAGCTTAAGCCTGAGAGACCGTCATGAACTGGGCAATCTGCGCAACTTTCATCTTTCAGCGACTACTCTTTCCCTTTGTGTAATCCTTCCCGCAGTGGTTACATAATTGGGAGAAAGACAGCTAGTCATTTGTCATGGCGGTCACATGTAAGCTGGGCCTCGAGGCTCATCATAAATTCTGACACCTTTCAGATGTTCTGAAGCCAGCTGAAGACTCCAGTGTGTTCAAGCCTGAAAATAATAGTGAAAGTCTTTGCACTTCTGACCCCTGGACGTATGCATACATGTGCGTATGTGCCAGTGCTTTTTAGTGTGTGTGTGTTTGTGTGTGTGTGTGTGTATGTGTGTGTGTGTGTGTGTGTGTGTGTGTGTAGGAAGCACGTTGAGTATGTTTACTGTGTTGTGTTTGCTGGCTTATTGGTTCCATGTGTGTGTGCGGTAAGTGTGTGTGACAGAGGGTATTTGCCTGTAGTAAAATGCATGCATCGCGCGGGACAGAACTACATAGTGTGAAGAGACGTGTTTGAGAGCTTGTCTATTTACATTTGTCAATTACACACAGATGGTGGAGGGATTGTGACAGCCATCATATACGGGGACAGAGGAGGGGGGGGGTGTGTATGGTGTTTAAGTGAGTGTTTACATGTATGAATTTCATTCACCGACACACACAGACATGAATTATTATCAAATATCCACTTAAACACACACACACAAGCCTTAGAGATGCCTGTGCGTGCGAGTTGTCCTCTGGCTCACCCTGGTCAACATTTACACACCTCAGCAAACAGCGGGATCACCTTACTCCCGCACGCCACAGGGTCAGAGGTCAGGAATATGCTGAAAAGGCCGCTGCCGGACCGCTCGGGCAGATAATGACCAGTGGAGCAGCGCTCTCCCATTATGCTGTGTTGGTCAAAGCTCTACAAGCACCCCACCCACAACGCAAAGGATAACCACATGGTGCATCCACTCCCAGTTGGTGCTACACCACCTATCCCCATCTAACACATCCATCCAGCACACACAGCCCTAGCGGTGCAGATTTCAGTTGAAAGTCCGGCTGTAGCACAAATTCTGATGACCAAACTCAAACCGCCCTATGGACTAGACCTAGTAGTACTTTTAGTATGTAAGCAGTGTTCTCATGCAATCTAGTAGTAGTAATGTAGTAAAGTTGCACTCCAAAACAGCAGATGGAAATGTAATTGTGCCTGTATTAAGTGTAAAGTAGCTACTTTAATAGTTATTTTTGTTAAACTGTATACTGTTTCCATGACGGGTAGAACGGAATGGGATGTACAAACATTCACTTCATCACTCTGGCCCAATGTCAGAGAGTGTGGGGACTATAAGGTATCTTCTTACCGCTGTGCTGGTTTGCTGGTGACGGTGGCTGTGTTGGCAGGCACTGGGGGGTAGGGGGCATTGGCAGGCGGCGTGCCATCTAAGTTCGGGCTCTCGGGCCGGTACTTCCTGCGCACTGGCTTCTGAGGGGCGTGGCCCTGGGCGCCCACAGAGGGCTCCTGGTTAACAAAGGAGAATATTATCTTTTGAGACACACAGAGGAGTAAACACACAGCAAATTTAAATAATTGGGTAAACACAGGCAAAAATAGGGTGAGATGAATAGGTAAGATGAAAAAGCGAGTGATGGAATGGCAACGTGGAGAATGAAAATAGGGAGGTTGAGGGAGAGAGATGGAAATTTACTGGTTTGGATGGTCCCAGGTCCTCTGTGCTTCGGCCTGCTGCCCTACGAAGAGGACTCTGGTTCTCAGGGTGTACACCTGCTTCCTCCTATAAACACACACACACACATCCAGAGAAATACAAAATTAGCCCCAAATCTATAGAGCATGTGAGCACCCAGCTGATAGCTTCAGGCATTGTAAGCTCCGGCAGACAGAATTCTCACTTCAGCTGAACCCTCTTGGAAAAGGCCAAACCTACAGCGCCAAACGGCACTGTAGAATGAAATGGGAATGTGTTTGTTTGAGTGCTGGGCCAGTTACACGGCCCATGAGTAATCCTGCACGTGTCCAACAACGCTCTTTGGCATGAGCACTCACAGGAAGGCCACCCATTTGTGTGTGTGGTGTGTGTGTGTGTGTGTGTGTGTGTGTGTCCGCACGCAGAGAGAGGAGGCCTGGCCACTGGCCACTGAGGCATTGTTAAAGCTGGCCATTTAACGTCCACTCTGTCGACCCCGGAGGAAGGCCCCATGAATTATATAGAAAAAGAATGAAAGAAAGAAAGAAAGAAAGGAGGGGAAAAAACGAGAAAAGTGAAATACAGTCCAATTTAGCACCGCTAAATCAGACCCGGTGGTTTCCGGGCAGGAGATTTAGGGCCGCTCCCGCCGCCTCCCCGGTAACAACCCCGCAGAGGAGACGTGATGGATTGAGTCTCTCTCCCTCCAGCCTTTCTCAAGCCCTGACAGACGCTCCTCCACTGAGTGGCATATATCACAGAGACGGCACCACTCCACGTCAGTCAAAGAAATGGCCTTTTGAGCGGCTAACGCTTTACAGGTGGGACAGAAGATCGTAGTCTGAGATGGTCAGTGTTTAGTCTGGAGACCTCCACACATGACAGACTACAAGGTCGAGGAAAGAATGTCTACACACAAGGTCTTAATCATACTGTATCATACTGTCATATACAATCATCCTCTATATATACACAGACATATATGATCCTCTATATTCACATACATACATCATTATGGGTTTGGTCATAGCATTAGGTTTAAATGCACGTGGTCTACTAAAATACTTTAGCAACCCAGACAAATTCTTGGGCTGATAAAGTTATCTGTTAGGTATTTCCAGCATGACCTCCATACAGTTTAAGAGGCGTCCCGGCGTGTGTTCATAAACATTTCGCCTGTAAATTACTGTACAGCGTAAAAGTATCACATGTAATATGATTATCCACTCAGTGTAACTCACTGACGCAGCCTAGACAGAGCATTACCTCATTCGCAGTACAGTCTCACGTTCGCATCTCATCTGCAGGCCCATGCGACCTATGTGGCATGTGTTGAGTTGAGTGGCCCATGCCATGCCCTCCCTGTTGGCATGCAATAGTCAACTTTGGATCCGGCTCGGTTATGGATCAGGGCCAGCTCTGGCCCAGGACTGGTTCAGACTCGTCCCATATCCCAGATAGCCATTGGCAGACTCACCACAAGCTTTTAAGGTCAGCCTTCGGGCTTAATGGCAGTAACAGGCCCAGGCCCTAAAACATCTCGACAGCTCTTGATTTGCAGCCCTGGCCAATAGATGCGCAGGTGAGCTCACTGCAGACGCCATTAAATACCTTGTAGCTGACAGTGGAATGTTATGACTGGCCCGAATGTTAGGGCAATGTTAGGAGTGGACAGACTTGCAGACATACAATACCTAAAAATGGAGTCAGTTTATAGGCAAGGCCAACAAATTCTGTTTTCAGAGCTGTCAAAACGGCGAGAACGGGTCCCACCGGTAGCTACGCAGCATTTGGGAATAAACAATTCAATCATTCAGTGTGAATATAGGGATGAAAAAGCATGAAAATTAGACAGGCATGAAAATAAGATATCATGCAAAGCACGTTTTCACAAATAGGTTTAACTTCAAAGGGCTCAAGGAGGTTTTTGTCATGGCATGTCCTGTACTGTTAACCACAGTGCCACCTACTGGCTGTTAACATCTAACAAGTGGAGACATTTGAGGCCGGTTCTATCTATCCCTATGAGAGAGGTGGGCAGAAATACCAATCAGTGCTCTGATGCAAATGGTTCTGCACTTGTCTCGGATCCCATCAGTGGACTTAACACTCAGACAGCGCAAAAAGGCATGCAGGCACGCAGGCGCGCACATGATTTCCCGAGCCGGTGAAACAGACGCACGGCTCTGAATGATCGGCTGTGTCGGGGTCGTGACCGAAACGTTGAGGTTGGCTGCACGCCCAGAAAGTCTGTAAAACTCCTGGAGAGCAAGCACAGACACACAGATGCATGGACGCACAGACACACACGCACAAACACACACATACATATCTCATCTGAATCTCTCATTGATGAAAAGAGCTCTCTGAGGAGACCTGGGTGTGTGTGTGGTTGGGGGGGGGGGGGGGGGCAGATGAGCGTGCTCAAGTGTCTGCAACCTCTCATAACAAGAAGGCTATGGAGATTACTTTTTTTCAGGCCCTCCTCACAGCATCATACAACAAGAATGCACTTAGACATAGAGAGAGAGAGAGAAAGAGAGAGAGAGAGTGAGAGAGAGAGAGAAAGAGAGTGAGATTTACTGTTATTTCCTGCTAAGTAATTGTGATGGGGAAGGAATGCTGTATCAACCTTCTGCTACAAAGCTAAATATAGCAGTGCAATGCATGTCTTTAAATCACAACGTGCTTTTTTCTCTCTCTCTATTCTGCCCCTCCCTGGCCTCTGTGACTCGGGAGGAGACGGAACTTCCAGTCTGGGCTTGTAGTTTGAGGTCAGACATGAATACATGTCTAACCCACACAGGAATTCATTCATCTGAAGCTGTTTAATTAAGATACTGAACTGTATCCTGTGGGATGTGACAGAGAGGGAAAGAGGGATGGATAGAAACGGAAGGGGATGGAGAGAGAGACAGAGAGCGAAAGAGAGATGAAAGGATAGGCAGACGACTAGATGAATAGATAGGGTGATTAACACAGAATGACAGGAGGAAAACAGAGTACAGCGTACAGAGGGGAACCATGAAAGAAGATAACGTGAAAATGAGAGCGAGCAGGAGAATGATATTAAAACAGGGGACAAGGTGCTATACAGGAGTGAGTGAGGGGATGAGTGTGTTTGTGTGTGTGTGTGTGCGTGCAAGAGACAGAGTGTGTGTATGAGACTTCAGGGGAACATGGAGACGCAAGAGGAGAAGCGGTGCCAAAGGGCATGCAGGTTTATTTATTTCCCCCCACGGTGACTAGTCTTGCGTTTAAAAAAAGCATGTCCAGACTGGCATGACAAACCATAGCCCCGACCCCTTCCGGGTGACACCTGGCACAGAGCGCCCAGCACCCAGCACTTCGCAGTGCCACATTAAGCCTCCTGACGACGGCCTCCTCTGCCCCGGCCTCCATGAGTGACATCGCCCGGAGGCACAGGCTATATATAGCGCGGCCTATTCCATCACATTTCCGTCACTGCATCTCCAGCAGATCTAATAATGCTCAGCGTCGCCCGGCCAGCGTCTCGATGGGCTCTTGTTCTCTTATGATTTAGCACCGCAGGACGTGGTGACAGTCACAGTACATGTGCGATGACTCGGAGGTCGGGGTGGTGAAAAAATGTGAAAAAACAGCGAGAAATAGGAGATTGGAAATGTAGACTAGAAAAGCAGAAAATGAAGGGGGTTTAGTGCTCAGAATTTTATTCTGGAATATACAATACTGTTGCCAACTAATATATATATGCTATCTGCAAAAATAGTTTGCAGGGATAAATATGCACACACACACAAACACAGATCTACACTTTCACACACACAAACACATGTACACTCAAACCTACACACACACACTCCCACACACTCACCCACACATACACTAATACTTACATATGTGCACACATGTGCACACACACACACACACTAACACTTACACATGTGCACACATGTGCGCGCACACACACACACACACACACAGCTCAACAATTTTCTCCAAAATACCCAATCCCTAGACAGTAAGTGTTCATGTGAGTTGGGGTGAAGAAATCCATGAGCAGTACATCATGCCTTATCTTGAGCTGACATGTCCTTCTGAGGATGCAGCGCAGTACTTAGCCAATGAAGAGATGCAGGGTGATAATTGAGTTAACACACACCTTCCGTTCACCTCTCTTTCTCTCTCTATCTCTTTCTCCTGTCTCTGACTCCCATGTTACACAAAATAAGCCTCACAATAATGAAAAACAAATGACAAAAAAGTACTGCATACCTGCTCCAACCTGTTGTTTATCAACATCGAGCACAAAATTATTTCAAATAGCTTAGGGTGTAACTAACTTCATAACTTTTAGTAAATTCCCCCAAGGAATGCAGATTGAACTATTTTCACGACAACTCTTGCAACCACGGAGTGGGTGACAGAGCCATAAAGATGATTAAGGTTCTGTGAACTTTGAAAATGAACTCTTAGAAGTTTAGGAACAGTTTTTTTTTCTCCAGAAAATGTTCTCAGAAACTGATACAAGGTGGATAAATGTTGATTTGTGGGCTGGGTGGTGTTGTCGATATGCCGATAGGTCTCTCCGAATATCATATCGCCACACCTCTCGAAAGACTCTGAACGGGGAAATATATTAAATCTCCCCAGAGGTTGATGGTTGCCAAGGGGCAAATAGTGTGCTTGACCCGTGTCGGTTTGACAAAGGGCTTCCATTACTCTACGGTGGGCCCGTGGGAAAGCTGTCTTTGGGTGTGCAGCCTGCCCGGGCTCAGAGTAACCTGAGCGCAAGCCTGCGCCAGTACACTCACAGCCTCAGGGGTCCTGTAGGAAACACACAAAGACAAGATCCACTGGCAGGGGTTGCACAGGATCTGGGAAACAACACGAGTACACACACACACACACATACACACACTGTACACGTGTATGACCATGTGCTTGTACACACACACACACACACAAACACACAAACGCTATCAATCGACCACATAAACACACACAGACACGCACACACATACACACATGCAGCCTAATAAACAGAGCGCAGCACCACAACACACATGCACAGATACACACACACACACACACACACACACACACACACACACACACACATATGACTGTAGGAATATGTAAATAACCTTTTCACCTGCTAGGACTACATTCAAAAACAGTCATTGCTTTGTGCCTGACCCACGTGACAACAGGACAGAACATTACTTCTAACATGCATAACAAGTGTGTTGGAAAGTGCCTGTGAGCAAGGAAGGCTACTTTGAGCAGGAAAAAAAACGTAGCCTGTTCTTTCATGGTATGTCCTATTAAGAATCATTGTGTAGTGCCAATGGTTCAATAAAACAAAAAAAAGAGTTTCTAATCTGAACACTCGACAAGTCTAGCAGATGCTGAACATACTGGCTCAGCACTTTGGAGAAAGCCAACACATTCACTCTGAAGAGCAAAGCAGAAACCACAGGTGTGATCCCACAACCACCAACAGGGCGGAGGGCGTTTTCAATGGGTGCATATTATTTAGCACTGAAGTAAAAAAAAAAGTGCAAATGACAGTAGAAACAGGAGGTGTGTGAGAAAATTGTAAGGCAGAAGGTGAAATAAAGTTAGAGAGAGCGGAACGTAAATATTGCATGGGGAGGGAAAAGAAATAAAAACCATCTCACCTCTTCTCTAAACCTGCTAAAGTCGGCGAAGTTGGGCTGATGCACGGCCTGCTGGGAACTCATGTCTGCGGCGGGGGGGAAGTGGGGGATCTAAAAAGGTGTGGTAGGGGAGACAGGGTTTTTTTTATAGCAACATGACACTCTCTGCTGTGTCACTGATAGTTGAAGGTTTGTGTGTCTGCTTTACAATGTTTGGAGCTAGACGAATAACATAAACATATTTAACTATTTCGATATTCCAAGCACAGCTCTTGCCATGAAAGCCAAACAGCTGCGTTGGCAATTTCTGGAACTTGCTTACTCTGACACATTTCACAAATAAGTGTCTGCACTTACACAATTCTTTTATAAAAGTCGTCTGCAAAAACTTTTTTTTTTTGTTAACCTTTTGCACAGGAAATGAATAGCCCACAAACAGCTGAGCTGTGATATGTGAGCTCAAGAGCTCATGTACTTAACAGTATTTTCTGTGTGTGTGTGTGTGTGTGTGTGCCTATGTGTGTGTTTGTATCTATATGTGTGCATGTGTGTGTGTGTGTCTATGTGTGTGTGTTTGTTTGGGTATAGGACTAGGGTACCTGTGAAGCTGGAGGTCTTGGAGGGAGAGCTGGCGGAGGCGGTAACCAGCCACTCTTTACACCTGGAACAGAGAGAGAGAAGGATGAAGAGATGAAGAGATGTGGAGAAGAGCAGATGGAAGGAAGGAAGGATGGAGGGTGTGGTAGCCACAGATTTAGAAGCAGACTTGCTCAAGAAGCTTTCTCTTTTCACATTAGCAACCTTATCAGTATTTTACTAATATTTGCGGCAGGATGTTCGCATGTTTTCCTTAGTGCATGGAATATTTCATGGGTGTTTATCTTATATGTGTACCATTTGAAACTGGGCAAAAAAATGAAAAACAAAACTTTTCAGAATTGTCTACCTACGTTCTTAGATTTTAATCATTGTTTTAGTTAAAATAATGACAGAAAAAGTTTTAAGAAATCTTACCAACTAAAACCCTCCGTGTTTCTGTTTTAAACCACACAATACTTCGGAAATGTTTGCTTAGGACCCGGCTGTGATATGATTGCACAGAATCTGTTGACACAAGTCGTTCCACTTCAACCCTGCTGTAGTAAATGGGCCACAATGGCACCAATCCGACCCTTTTCAGCAAACTTCCTATACTCCCTGTGAGCTTTGTGATAACTCCCGAGGACATAGCCTTAAACTATATGAATTTTTTATCATCTCTGCAGGTCTATAGATAGTCATTCCGGCCATTCGTGTACTCTGAAGGTGAGGAAGTCTGAATAAAGTGGTATGCATTTTCAAAATGTAGCTTAGTAAGACTGTTTTTTCAAGGATCATCTTATGCTACCTTTGATTTTATCTGGCCCCGGGCAAATACGGTATCAGAATTATTAGTGTTTTCAGTGACATGGTGTTTTGTTTTGGCTTTTACACACCCTTCTTTTGCATGGCAAATGAAGTGCCAATGAAACATACCAACCTGAAGCAGTGGACGTGTGTGTGTGAAAACAGCTGACAAAACAATAACATTTATGAAGATTGGAAAAAACAGTTAGCCTCTTCATACTTCTACTGAAGCTTTAAAGTTCTAAGCCTGTTCAGAATGTGTTATGTATTACATGTGGTCTGTTTTAAATAAATCGCATTTTTCTAAATGTGTGCAGCAGTCTGGTGTCCATTCTAACCTGTTCCAAACATAAGTCATAGCTTTAGCCACCAAAGGATGCCTACCTTGGCCACCCTGCTGGAAGAGCTTGTTGAGGTCCAGGGAGGAGGCGCGGGAGTGGCTCTTCTGCGGACGTGGTGGAGGAGTAGGAGGCTCCTCTGCCTTCTTCATGGCATCATCTATGGAGGTGCTGGAGTAGGACCTGCACACCACAGTGGCACACGGTGGCAATGGGGGGATAAGCCATGCTTTTAGGGCATTCTGACAGGGCACTTCTACACTGCAGATTTCCTATGATCACACCGGGGCAGCTGTGGCCTACTTATTAGGACTTCAAATCAAAGTGTCCCTGACCAGTAGGAAAATTGTGGGTGGGGCAAGTGGTTAAGCACTGCTCTCCCATGCCCACATTCACAGCTGAAGTGTCCTGGAGCAACCTACCCCCCACTGCTTCCCAGGTGCTGCACTGCA
The DNA here is from genome assembly GCA_017657215.1 of Limnothrissa miodon. Classification (NCBI taxonomy): domain Eukaryota; kingdom Metazoa; phylum Chordata; class Actinopteri; order Clupeiformes; family Clupeidae; genus Limnothrissa; species Limnothrissa miodon. The sequence goes on from JAGFZM010000194.1 coordinate 54,153, forward strand.
GTTTGATAAAGATGACTTGGAGAATGTTATAAAATCATGTTGAGATCCTAAACACAGAGACCCTTTTCCAAGAGCCATTCCAGAGCAACCACAACATGTCAGTGTGCCAACTCTACCCAACAAACTATGACACTTAAAGTCACTTAAGTAACTTAAAGATCCCTCAGTAAGTCTGTTTTTTAACCCTGCATTAAACACCCCAAAGCTGTAGGGGGAGTTCTGTACAGCTAGATGAATTGCTGTATTGTACAGCTAGCTGTATTGCTAGCTGTGTGCTTTCTCACACGTTGCATGTTCCGTATTCACTATACAGGGCTGTAGAGTGGTGCGCTCAATTGCCGTTTGCAACACAACAGGCCAGTCTCATGGAAATTTCTAAGCAATTTTATGACCACGAAAATGTTTGCATAAACTTGCTTAGTCTCTTTAAGAAACCACCTTTTCCGCAGAAAAGACCAGAGCTTAAACCAACCACACACTTTATAATCAGATGGCAGTTCAATGTAATCAAGTTCAAGTTTGTTACACACAAATTTATGTATATACACACTTCTACATTATGCCTCTCATTCATTCAAATTCAGCTTCTCAGACATACACTATGAACAGTTTAAAATATACAGTGCACTAATAATGCATATAAAATATATTTGAAATAGTGCATTTAGTAAATACATAGAGAGAAGCAACTTGCAAAACAAAGACATAAACAACTAGATTATTTCAAAAGTATAACAGAAACACTTACCTGGGCCTTGTTCGCGACTTCATGTTGGGATCCAACTCATTTGGGGGATCTAAAAAAGGGAATTCACATATTCATACAACAATGGAGGACTACACTTCTGCTCTGTGGCTTTGCCATCAAAAACGAGAAGTTGTCAGTGTGTGACAGCAGCCATTACAAAATATCATCTCCTATAACATAAGAAGGTTAATGAAGGTTGTGTTTTTTATGTTATTTCCTCTTGTGCATTCATACAGAGCTTCTACTCCTATCCTCTCAGATCTGACTTCCTTCCTCGTACAGTCAAGGTCTTTTCAGGTTTCTCCGCTGTTATTCCAAAATCCTATCCAAGGGAAACAGTTTGTCTTTTGACATCACATGCACCTTGGGAAAAGGGGGTTAGAACGCAACCGTATTGCGAAACAGAAAGGGAGGTTATTATGCTTAGGGTGCGTCCCTAAAAAACAACAATCCTGAGACACAAGCACCTGGAATACAGGCTCTTCTGGGCCCGGCGCCACAAGCATGTAAACACTTCTTAGATAGTTGACACTGTTGTTTTTGTTCTCATAACAACTCCCAACTTTGTCTTACTGTCAGTAAATCTATGGCTTTTTGGCCCTCCATTTTTACCAACTATTTGTGTAGAGGGAAATAAAAAGAGGGAAATAAATTGTGGTTTATATGAAATTGGATCATTAGATGGGCAACTCTGAGATCACCGAATGACAGCAGGGTGTGGGTGATTGTGAGATACAAAAGCCGCCATCAGTATTTAAAAAAACAAAAAACAAAAATGCCACTCTGATTACAAAATACACTCTCAGGTAGACAGTTGTAAATTGGTAGGCATCTTTGGACAGTATCTCAACACCCAACCTCAAATCTGCCAGGCGGCATATTGCCCTGGGTACTACCAACAGAGTAGCGGGTTTGAATGGTAAGACATGGGTTGTGCACCATCTGGAGAAGCGGTTGCTGAAGAAAGGGGTTTTAGTGTGACCTGGTTTGAGGTTGGAGGTTTTGACGGGCTGGACGTGCTGCACAGGATTCTCCTGGGTCGTTGCGGTGGCTCGCTTTGGGCTCATTTCTGCGTGGGCATCAGAAAAAGGAAGGTTAACACAACATCACACAATATCATCTGACCTTAGTTTTATTATTTAAAGAGTGGAGGGTGAAAAAGCTATGAAACGCATATAAACTTTTAACCTAAAAACTGCACATTTTAATGTTGCATTTGTTACTGTAGCAAAAAAAATATCTTTAAACAGTGTGTTGGTGTGATGGTGTGATGGTATGTGTAATATCTACTGACTTTTGCTAAAATCCCATACTGGAGGTCAGTGTAAAACCAAAAGAAATACATTAACCCTGACCACTGTAATCACAAACTTAACACTCTGTTATTCTGTGCAGCTGGGCAGCTGGAGTCAGCTAGATCTGTCTGTCCGTAAATTACTGTTTGGCATGGATGCTCCTAGACATTGCTGCGTTATAATAAAAAGCTCCCGAAAAGCTTTGGGTCAATTTCAGAGACTGCTGCTTGGCGTCGGGTTGGCACCGACTCACACCACACATTTACCTGGCTTCCTGGCCTCCTCTCTGACATCCTGTGGCTTTGATGTGGTCAGGACTGGCAGGGGAGTGCCCTGCTGTAATTCAACCATACTTTTCTCCTGCTGGGGCATCAAACACATATTCACAGAGGAGCAGTGAATCTTTCTCAGTGATTTATCATTCATTGAGCAAAAAAGTTTTTTTTTCTTATCTTTGCTTCAAGCAACACAGATGTTATATTAGGCTCATCAGTGCCCCCTATATGTGGTTGTGTGAATGACCTTCTGGCAAATGAAGTTTTGCAGTTGCATTTTTATTGAGCGCAAATATAGTTCTTACCTGCTGGACGGCGCGATGTGTGGTGTCCTCAAATACAATGAGTGGCTGAGTGATCTGCATGGAACATACCAAAGAGAAAGAGGGGAGTGTGTGTCTGTGCCAAGCATTGCTTTGAATAGTTGACATTTTGAAAAGCAGGTTTCTAAAAGACCCCTTCATAAGACTCAACATACCCACATGGAAATAATGAAAATAACCAGACAACCAAAGCAATTTCTGAACATCTTCGGACTCCTGTTCTCTTTTTGCTGAAGCACAGCATAATTCAATAGCCACTGCGTTTGGCTGACACAGCACCAGGAACCGGCTTCCATGGCCATTCAAGCCACAGCTGTGTGGCCCGAAATACATTCCAAGGCAAATACTGTGAGTAGCAACCAACAGCAATAAATCCATTCACTTGCAGTGGACATCATCTAACTGCAGACAAGCAATCAGGACTCCATTAAGGCCTATAGCTACTTTAGAAAGCCTCTTTAGAGATCAAATATTCCAAAGCAAATATTGTATGTTGTGAGAGTAAAAGGAGATAAATTTATCGACTTATAGTGGACAGGATCCAAAGGCAAGAGTAATTGTGACTGGATTAATGCATTTTTGTGGGGTTGGATGGTGGGCAAAATGTTACATTTGTCATAAATTCTTAACACTAGGCATAAAACTGTCCCAGTAAAATACATGGAGAATGTAAAAGTAGAGATAAACTCAGGGATTGGAGGATGAGGTGAGCAGACAAGAGTGTCTTCTCACCTCGGCTGGTTCCACGGTCCCCTCCCCACATGCAATGAGGCTGGGTCTCAAAGATGGGGGCAGCTTTTCGGGGAGTGGGTACCCATTCTTCCGAGCCACGATCAGATGAAACGCTGTGCAGAACTCTGGGAATGTGAGCGCTCCGTCACGGTCCACATCACTCAGCTCCCTGGGATGAGAACACAGACAGACAGACACACACACACACATACACACACACACAAACACATACACACACACACACTGAGTAAGCAGGATCTAGCCACAACAACATCACATACCATTTATTGAGACTTCAATGACACGGCAAGCTTCACTTGTGTCATTTTAATCACTAGAGAGGAGAAAGTACAGCCAAAACAAACTATAAGGCTTAGAGAAACCATTTTGTTGAAGTGTGCAATCCCTCTTTATCTATTTAAAGGAAACATCATTGTATTGGACCAATAAGAAGTTAACAAAAACAATAGAATTTGATAGTTGGGTGTGTTTTTACTGTTGCACATGTTGTGTGTGGAACTTAGGTAGGAACACCTAGGTTCAATCCTTCAGTATGTACAGTATGAGACTGGGAAGTGTTGGTTGTCAAAAAGGGAACCAGACATCACATTGCTATTCACACTGAAACCTGCCCAGAGCCTCACTGTTATTGTGTAATGGTGAAGGCATTTTAATCCAGCCTGACCTCTGACCTTTATAACTATGGGGCCTTTCTGTGGCTAACAAATGCAGCGAGTGGGTTATTTGAGCTGTGGCCATCTTAAAGACACAGAGGGTAAAGGCTTTGAAAGGACACTGCCCTTAAGGGGTCAGGCTCTCTTAATGGGGCCAACCCTTTAGTGTGGTTTCACTTGACAGGATGGAGGTAAGACTTCCTGCTATTTTTTTTTCTTCCTTTCTTTCTCTCCCTCTCAGGTCAAAGATTTCACACACTTACCATATATGGGAAAGTTCGGGTATTGGCAGCTTTGACTTGGTGAAGAAGTTCTTTGCAACAGTTCCTGCAGACGCAGAAGAGGATTAGATACAACAACAACCCGTTTCCAGGAAACTCTCTGGAAGAGACACAACATGTTACTGACTCTGAAGATTTGTTCTGATAAACTGTGCAAATGAAACATAGAAATAAATCCAAGAAGCTTTGATAATTTAATCATTCAAATAGAAACGTACTGCCCAATATTCTTACTGCACCAAAAAATAACACACTGATGGCCTACAAAAAGCTTAGGCATAAATGCTCATGTTTAAAGGTATAAGCAATTTAATCATAATGAAATTTCTCCACACAATATCGGAGTCCTGGCTCTAGGCTGGTGGCCTGTGGCTTCAGGCAGGCTGCCTTACCAAGGACAAGACCGTCTAGGTCGGGCTGCAGACTCCGGAACTGGTTGGTGTAGTAGTCGCGCTGTTCCTCCGTGATCCTCCAGGGGTCATCGGAGTAGTCCTCTACGGCCCGGTCAGTGAGCCTCTCTGTGGACTGGGTCTGTGCAAGGGGAGAACACAGCTTAGGCCTGGTCACAGAACCATTATACTTAGTGTTTAGGTAACTAGGTAAGCCATCCAATGCTTAGAATTTATGGAACTCTGCAGCCAACCTTATTATTGGTGTGTAGAGAACTTGGCAAGTAATCCAACACATAAAGTTTAGGGAACTTGATATGTAACCTTATGATAAAATGCAACTATATGATTTGTGTGTAGAAACATATATGATCAGTATGACTGTACATGTCAGCATACGACTTTGAGCGCTCATCAGAAAATCTGCAGTATGAGCAGATTCATTAATTCCCAACCTTTATCTCTAAATCTCTCTCTCTCTCTTGGTCCCTCACACTATGTTGGTGGTCCTTACCCGAGTGATGGAGTGCTGTTCTGGGGCAGGCTTGAGGCTGTGGTGACTGGGGGAGGAGTTCTCCTGGAGCATGGTGGCCCTGGCTGGATGCTTACCCTCATATCCTAAGAGGACACAAGCAGGAAAACCATAAGTGTGTGTGTGATGTGTGTGTGCGTGTGTGTGTGTGTTTGGGTGGGTGGATATGGGGTTGGGGATGTAACAGCCATTTTCACCCAATGAGATCACACTCAACAGCTGTAGCCTGGCACAGGACGGAATAGCGTGCGTGTGTGTGTGTGTGTGTGTGTTGGAATTAGAGTCACAGGGAGACAGAGGGAAGGACTGGTGAGAGGAAGCATCTCTGCGTTCTATTTTCAGATGAATGAACATCTCTGTGCGTGAGGCGATAATCACACTTCACATGCCATTAATTGGATTTTGCTTCTCAAACGGGCCTAATCTAACCCGTCGCATCTTCCACAACTCCCCACGTGGCAGCAGCGGCAGCATGAGCAGCAGGAGGCGTGCTGTGAACACACACATCACAACAACATTTTGCCAAGCACTCCAAAAATCAATGAAGTTAAATCTCATTTCAACTTGTGTCTCAAGTATCAACTACTTTTCATTGCATTTGTATGTGATGTTTATGTGTATATCTAGTGTGTGTGTGTGTGTGTGTGTGTATGTATGTGTATGCGTGTGAGAATGTGTGACAGAGTGTGTGTTAGGGTGACCAGATTTGGGTTTCTGAAAAGGAGGACACCTTTTGGGGGGGGGGGGGGGGGGTGGTTTATTACGTGACTTTAGCCGAAGAGCTCTCACCCCTGGCTGCTTTTGCGTGCTTTGCAGAATTAACGTGCACCTGTGCCGTTGACTACATTTTTTTGAGGCAGTCGATCCCGGACGATTTTGAAATCACCCCCGGACATTATTTTAGGTCTCAAAAGTAGGACATAGTCCGACATAGGACATAGGACGTCTGGTCACCCTAGTGTGTGTGTGTGTGTGTGTGTGTGTGTGTGTAGGTGTGTCAGTATGTGTGACTGAGTGTGTGTGTGACATTAAGTCTGTGTGTGTGTGTGTGTTCTGCCTGCTGCATAAGTGGTTCCTGCTGATGGACAGCTGCCGAGGGTGAAGGACGAAGTCTGAGAAGGATGTTTACAAACATGATCGTATTGCTGACACCACAGAGACCCGACGCAACCAAGCCCAGCTCAATGTGACTCGCCTTCGCAACCATCCTCTGTGCCACTGACACCAATGCAGAGAGAGAGCTGCCTGGGATGGGCAGCTCAGAACACAACACATCAGATAACCACAGTGATGAATCACCTAACAGGAGCTCCTCATTAAGGAATAAAAGTACAAACAAACAAACAAACACGAAAATAAATCAAGGCTACTTAACAGATGTGACATTCAGGGTTTCACCTCCAGGAGGCACTGCTGTTGCAATCCGTTTTTCAGTCCCTTAACATTCCAGTCTAGTCACACACTTTCCCTCCACCCCTGCTTTTCTGAATGCTGATCAACGGGGCCAGAGGAGTGGGTCAGTGGCTGAGTGGCCGCGAGGAGACAGGAGCCTTTTCTTGACCCGGCTGCCCGAGCGGCGAATGATGACTGGCAGCCGTGGCATCTCCTGCGCCCCTGTGAATGCTCCGGGATTCACCAAGTGATGACATGGAGGTGTCATAGGTCACAACCATGTGCTAAGCTTTCAGCAGATGTCTACTTTTAGATGTGTACTCGTATTTGTTTTGGAAGTCTCCAACCCTCAAAATAGTTATGAATGTTTGTATTTTGCAGCTTTATAACAGCCCCTGGGTTTTAGACACACACACACACACACACACACACACTGGGAAAGGCATAAAAGAAAATTTGCCAGGTCGGGGGACATATGGTCTGCCAATCTGCTGTGTCATGGGTTTAGTGTTTAGAAAACTTGATACATATTAGTGTTAACGGCCTGAGAGGGCGCTGGCCGAGGTTTGTGCTGACCCACAGCAGAATCAAGAGGAGGGGAGTCCTAAGCCTAGAGAGCTACTCTTGCCCATGCCATGCTTCAGTCAGACTGACAGGCTTTCTGCAAACAGCACTAAAGGGGTGACACTCTCTAATTCATTTAAACACACTGTGGAGGCAGCTCAAGGACTTCCATGGGGAGAAACAAGCAGATTCACAGTGTTTGTGTGGGGACATCTGAACGGCCAACTGGCAACTGCTGTAAGACATCCAGCACAACTGCCAATAGCTTTGATGGAGAATTACACAAAGAACCGATTAGGAAACAACACTGATTAAAAGATGCTTGACAGCACAGATCAAAAAATATATTTTTGGCCATATGCTACTGTGTGTCTTGTGTTTTTCTTTTAATTGAAAAAAATATATCTATATATTTTCCAAATTAATTACACGTAATGAGAGCAATCCTGAGCTGTAATATGCACACCATGGTGTTAATAGACACAATATCTAATGGGAAAACAAAGCATTCAGATGATGATTCCTCTATGGGCACTTTAGCGTGATGAATGACCTACACTAGGCTGGCCTTGCACTTCCTTGAAGCTAGCACGGAGCATGGAGCACGGAGCACGGGCAGACCTACTGTAGCAGAGAATATGTGTGCCCGCCGGGCCAGGAATGTGATAAATGAAATTGTGCTGTTGTTTGAGGTTGCCTGGTTACTAATGGGCTGGCTGGCCAACCAGCCACAGCCACACACACACACACACTCACTCACAGCCACACACACACACACACTCTACTACCCCGTCTTATAGCTGGTTAGAAAAGAGCTGCGACACTTTTCAACAGAACACATAAATCAAAAGAGTTATTGTTATGGTATTCAGACTGAATGTGCGAGACTCACAGCAGAGTGACAAAAATTATCCTGGGAAATGCTACTGTGCGATGTCATTAAAGCTCAGTGTTACTAAGATGTGTATTGATCGCTTGTTAAGTGGAATGATCAATTGTACTCAATAGTGTTTGACTGTGTCTGACGGAGTCGACTGTAGAACTGGTATGCACAGATACAAGCCGTCCCATCGATAACAACCAGCTGATGTGGGAATAGCCCAGTAATGATTAACTCATTCCACCACTAACACTACTGGAATTCATCACTTCAGCGACCCTGCTACATTGCAGATGTACTGTAGCCCACACATTGCAAGGCTGAGGACACATAAAGCAATTTTTTTTTAGCAACGTGGCTGCGCAGTGTCTCGCCGTATTGTTGTTCTGGCACATTCTCTGCCAGATGACGGCTATAATTTTTCCTGGAAAACTTTCATCATCACCGAACTGCAAGGTATAATCATGATAATCCAATCTGACCACATGAAAAGCGGTTACGAGGTTTCTCGGGCAACGTCGCTGGAAAAGATGTCAGATGCCTCATCCCCTTAATCTATCTGTCTAGAGGTCCTCTGGGTGCTCTACAGACGACCGAAAATCAATGGAGTGGTGCTAAAGCATTTCCGATAAGCAACAGCTGTGATGATGTAACACCGGGGGGGAGTTAACCAGGGGCAGCAGCCACACCATCAGACAATGGCCATGAATATGACAAGCGTGAACATCCATGAATATGACTCCTATGCAGCCATATCGGCTGGAACAGAGAGTAGAGGAATGCTGCCCCCTCCTCCTCCTCCCCTAAACATAGCAGGTGAGGAGATTAGTGGGCTGTCACTGATATGCCACCAGGGAGTTTTTTAATGAAATGCAACTAGCTGTGTGTGGTGGGCCAAGGCCAAATACAACCCCTTTCTCCCTGAACACACACACACACACACACACACACACACACACACACACAGCCAGACACAACTGGGAGCACAGCTAACACATTAAGCTATGAACATGTTCACAGGCACAAAGAGAGGGAGGCTGCACCATACTGTAGTTATCTGATATTACTGGAATGCTCATCACTGGAACAATAACCGATCACCCTATTAATTCAACTGATAAAAATCTACTCAAGTGACAAATGACATCTGAAAAAAATGTCTTTTGTCAAAGCGATTCATTTACATTTTGCGGAGCCATTTCATTGTGTTTCTTGGAAAATAGGGAAGTATCGCTAGCTGGCCCTGATTCAACAATCCATCAAGGAACTTCAGTCGCTTTTGTTGAGTTCTGTACGTCCTGTTCCAGGAAAAGGTGATGAGCGCCTGGCTTCATTTACAATGATAATCACAAATCAGCCGTCTCAGCCATGCTGATTACAATTATTACATTAAATGTCTGCTCAAGGGGGAGAAAAGCCACAGACTCAATTGCCCAACTTATCCTTTACATTTTCAGTGCACAGCTTCCTGATCTCATTATACGATCGAGAGCTTGCACATACATTTACTTCTTGGCAGGAACATCATCCCAAGAGGTATTAGAAGCTCATTTTAAAGACAAGACCGTCATTTAGACATGTCTGACAAACCCTTCTGTACTGCAATATAACCAGGAACAGGAAAAAAAAAATCACATAGAATATTTTTCCTGAGGCTCATGCAAATAGTAATAGGCTCAGCCGTGTGAATCTTGCATACTGAAGCGCCATTACACAAGAGACGCGAGGTAAAGCAAAAAGGGCCGCCGCCGTGCCATTGCAGCTGGTAAGACTGCGGGATTAGAGGCTTGGAGGTTTGGAGTGAGCTATACACCTCGGAGGGATAATCCACATCCCCCGGCATGGCATTTCAAATGAACACAAGGTGAATGAATCAGGCACGCTTATTTGCCATGGGCTTATTTGTTGCTTGACTTAGCCCAAGGACCAACGGCCCTTATTGTGAGAGGATTTCCCCCCGCCCCTTGTCATGGGCGTGGAAATCTGGGGTGTTTGATTGGCGGGGTGACCTACCCACTAGAGTCTCGGTGCCGTTTCTCTGAGTGTTGTAGCCGTAGCGACAGTAGGTGGGGGGAGACTGGGGGGGAGACGTGCAGGGGGAACGTGGCGGAGACCATGGTTCCTGCAATAATAAAAAAAAGGACACAGACAAAAGAGCACATTCACATCCACCACCAGCAGCCATTTTTCCACAAACATGCCATGTCTTTGTTTTCCACTGTAGCAGAAAAGCAAATATGGATGTCACACACCCCCTAAACAGTATCCTGGATCCTGCATGAGAAACCTTTTTTGTAGGATGGGGAAAATACATACCCCTAAAGCATTAACTACACACTCCAAAAAGGTGCAGTATTTACTCAAAACATTGTACATTAGACTTTTGAAATGTGGAAATAAACACTTTTACCACCTTCACTATTTATTGTAAAAATACTGTGTAACCTTTAAGCTCAATTCAATTTAATTGTTTTACTTGTTGTAGCAGTGTACAATGAAATGATTCATTGCTCTAGCAGTCATAATGGACTTCAATGACATTAGCCATAGTTCCACACAAGTGCATTAAACATTAAATACACAACAATGTCATGTTGGGATACCACTGCCACACAACACATTCTCTCCCTGTATTAGAGAGCAGCTCCATAGACCCATGGGCCATGACAGTGTCACCTGTTTGTCTATGCTGTTGTCTGGCTGTCTAAAGGCAGGCCTGTCAGTGGTGGTGCGCAGGGTTGGTGCTGTGGCATTGGCGAGCGGGTGAGCCTGGCCGTCGGAGCTCTGGGACAAGTGGTTGGGATAGCGCATCTCTGCCTCACTCTTCACCCCCGCGAATATGGGCAAGGGCAGGTCTACGGGGACAATACATTAGCTGTGTTAGATGGTCACAAGAGAGCCATAAAAACACTCATGCATACACACACATCCACATATCCACATAGACACACACAAACACACAGAAAGTGGTTGTCTGCACAGACGATTCCTATCCGCATTTTATTTTCCTTAAGAGCAGCAAACTTGTCTGTCACCATTTAGGTATGTTGATGACATTTTTTTCCAGACAGTCAGTTTGAGGAGTGTGGAATGCCAGGAAACAACATTTACTTTTCCAGTTGGAGAAAGAGAGAAAGAAAAAAAAGATAGAAAGAAAGAAAGAAAAATGAGACAAACATTCCCATTTCTGAGCTGTCAGGAGATATATTTGCATCTGGATCTGCTGCTCTAAACTCATGTGTGTCCTCTGCTCTGCAGCTGGGCAAAGCATCCCTGCTTAGTACACCACAGCTGTGATCTATTGGCCCCTACACCTCGCCTTGCTGTTTAAAGTTTGCTTTCACCTCAAAAGAAAAGCCCATGTGTTCAGTCCACATGACCTGGCTATGGCCTGAGGCTGAGCGTGTAGACATGCACACAAACCGCAGAGATATGTAGGTTGAACATGTCCACAAACAGCAACCATTCACATACGCGCGCGCACACACAGACACACACACACACACACACACAGCACCCCTATCTTGTCAGCACTGAGCTCATGTGACTTGCTATTGGTTGGGTTTACTCTCAGGTCCATGGGTGTCACTTCTTTTCATCAGTTTTTGCTCCAGTCTTTGTGTGAGTGTGTCTGTCATTGTGTGTTTGTGTGTGTGTGTGTGTGTGTGTATGTGTGTTTCTATGTATGTGTACGTGTGTGTGCGAGTGTGTGTGTGTGTGTGTGTGTGTGTGTGCGTGTGTGTGTCCAAAACATTGCTGCTGCTCTGTGGCAGGAGAAGGCAGTGCATCCCCTACTGAAACAGCCTGTTATGGGATTACCACTAATTCACCCCACACAGATGTATGCTGTACACGTTAACTAGAGCAACTAGTGTACAACTAGTGTAGTGTACAACTAGTGTGTGTGTTTGTCTGTAAGTGTGTGTGTGTTTTTTGCTAATGTAAAAACACAGTTGCTGCCAAGTGTTGGCTTGTGCTATGACAAGTAAGTCGATGCCCTGAGTTCAAAGTCTGACCATGTTATACTTCCGTTTCTTTGAGTGAGTAAGTGTCTTGTCATCCGTCTTACACCAAATCCCAGCACGCCAAGATAAGCTAAGATAAGCCCCTAGTTTGGCTCTCTCCAAGATGCCCGGGCCTCGGTTGAGCTGCAACTCACCCCCTGTGATGCTCTCCAAGCGTACGGGCAGGCCGGACTGAGCGGCGGCCAGGAGCTTCAGTGCCACGTAGAACTGGCCGGTGCCGAAGTAGCCTAGCCGCTTAGCGCCACACACCTCTGTGATCTATGAGAGGAGAAGGACAGAAAGGTGACAGTCATGCTGGATTCACTCACATGATCCACGTTTTGCTCTTCTTAGCACTGTAGAGCCACGCAGTGCAGCAATCTGCTGCTTTTTAAGAAATGTTTGAGTCATATTTAATATACTGCAGTTAATACATGGGTGTGGCTAATACATAACAAACCTATATTATTCCCAGAATCCATTCAGGATATGCATTAGGCATTTATTTACATTTACATTTACATTTATGCATTTAGCAGACGCTTTTATCCAAAGCGACTTACAAAAAAAATTATATATTTATATAATTTATATACAGTACTGTATAATAATGTATATATACGTGTATATACATGACATGTATGTATGTATGTACAGTATGTATGCATGTATGGTTGATTGTATGTGTCTATGCATATTTATGGCTATTGTTTGTGTTATTTGTGCTAGTGTTGACAGTATTTCCATGCCTTTTAGGCAGCTAGCTTGTTAGTTTAGAGACTGACTGACAAACTCCTGAAGAAATTCCTGCCTGAAAATATTACTTCAGACTTTACAATAATCAGATGGAGAAACGGACCACTGACAACCAAAACCCCATCATCACTACAATTAAAGACAAATCACTACAGCCCCAATGCAAAGTAATTACTTATGTATGCTTTGGCAAAACCGTTTCTTTTTGCAAGAGTCAAATAATTTGCCATGCGATTTTCTTCCCCTCTCTCTCTCTCTCTCTCTCTCTCTCTCACACACACACACACACACACACACACACACACACACACACACACACAGAGAGAGAGACTCTCACGCCCACACGAATGAATGAAGATAACTGAGCATGAAGTGTATTTGGGGGTGAACTGCAACACTAGCAGGAAACACTAGCACCACACTGACCCAGGTTCAGTTCCAACTGGTGATTATTATTCACTGTTCAATCCTCCATCTTTCTCTCTGTCTCATTCTCTTTCTTAAGAACTGCCTGTTGTTTCCTCTCCATAACTGCAAAAACCACCCGTACACCCAAACAACAACACCATACTCTTCAAAAACAAATCATTCTCCAAATACCCTTTCCCCTTCCTTCCATTTTCTTTTCTCTGTTCCTGTGCTCTCCCCCCCATACGAGCAAAAAGCTCCGCTCTTCTACCCCCCAACTCCATCGAATAAATGCAGTTCAAAAATAATATTAATAGGTGTGCGTTTCATGTGAAGGGCTGCTGACGGTTGAGCCAGAGTGAAGCCCCGGAGGGTTAATCCCTTCTTGAGATGTCGGATCAACAGCACAGCAGGGGGGCTGCTCAGTCGGAGGACCCAGATCTTATGATTACAGCAAGAAAGTGTGTTTACAGAATTGAGGAGAGGGAGCATAGCGGGAAGAAGGTCTTGGGTAAAAAAAAGACATCAGACATCCATAAAATGTGATTTGAAAAAGTGATTTGAGAAAAGGCCAGTGCAGCTGCTGAACCTTAAGACATTACTCTCTCTTTAGATGCATATCAAGGAGAAATGAACTTTTTTAATGCTTAAAGACATTAGTCATTAGTAGGAATAGCTGTTGATTTTGAAGGTCTAATCAAGTATAGCTCAAAATCTACAAGCCAAGAAATGGGCTTTTGATGTTAAAGCCTTCATTTCTATCGGCACAATTATAAAAAGGTCAGGGGAAAACTGACCTTCAGATTCATTAGCCAGGCCATGGGAGAAAGTTGGTGAAATGTGACCATTTTTAGAATGAATCCCAAATCCCAATTAGAACACACTGGGTTGGAAGAACAAAGACCAAAAAAATGTAATGAAATAGAAACAAAGGCCTCCTGTTCCACACACGAGCCTAAAGAACCCTGAATCCTATAATCTCCTCCAACCCTCCTCACCAGGCAGAACAATCGGCTCTTTGCCGAGGTTCCCCCTTGCCTGCGGCTCAGGCACGCAGGCGGGCAGACACACACACACACACACACACACACACAGACACGTGCCTTGGCTTTCAAATGAGGCCTGCTACTCAAACATATATCTATGAATCACTTTGTAGAGCAAAGTGTTTGGCCCTGTAATAGACACAATCAATAGTCTGAATCTGCCAGAGTGGGCCTGAGCATGAAGTGTCTCTCCCAGTGTGGAAGGGGGGCTATGTTATCTGATCAGAATGACTCATATAAATAGCACTGGCTGCTTGTGCTGACAATAAAAAATGCACTAACAGACTGAAGACTGCAAACTGCATCGTAGGCTAAGTACACAGTGGAGTGGAGATCATTAGAACACTCACTAATATGCAAAACCTAGATAAGCATCATTTAGAAGGGTAATGGGCAGAAAAGCTCATGCACTGTGGGTTCTAAAATCAGGGTGAAAATATAGATGAGAATATTCTGTGATCACAGGGGAACAGCTAACCGCTTCCAGAACGTTCCCAGTCATCACATTTCTCCCCGCGCCTGGAGATAAGATGCCCTCTCCTGCAGTGTGAAACTGCATCTCCGCTCAGCTCCACTGCTCCCCAATCACACTGATCTGAGACCCATTGATCCTGCCCTCCCCTCATACCCCCATACACCCGACATCTCTCAGGTCCCCTGTGTGCTGACAGTGCCAGTACGTACAGTGGCAATGAAAAATTAACTGGGGGAAATTATGTTAAATTTCTTCCCCTTTCTCTCTCTCTGCCCTTGCCTGGGAATTGATTTTGCTTTGGGCAGCAAGTGCAATACACCTTGCCCTCAGAGACTGGCTACTGAAAACATTACTGAGCAGGTGTGGATTTAAAGTTGCAAGGTTTTTGACTTACTGCAAAAAAAGAAAAGTTGAATAACTGGTTGTAGTTTTGCTTACCTAAAACTTTTACACGTGTTATTTATCTGGAAAGGCTATGCTCCATCAGACTGCAGAATGCATCGTCTCTGTGGGCCGCAGTACTATTGATTTTAATGTGCTGCTTCATGCCAATGCTAAGGATTCTATAGGAGTTGCCTGAAGGCTCGTTCGGATTGGCGGAGGATGTGTTACTGACACCTCAATGGGTTATTATCTCTCATTTCTTATACAGGGCAACAGAGGATTAGCATGGATTAGGATTCAAAAAAATAAGCGTGATTTGAGGAATTTAACGTATAGTATTTGGGGCACAATAACAGTATCAAAGACACTAAGTATGGCAAAGACAGGGGCTTATTATAATGGGGGTTGGGATGGGAATTTAGAACCACGCAGAACTGAGACTCTTATGCTTCAATCTACTAGAATCCTATGCCTCTGATTTTAACAATTACTCTCATCAATGCCGGCATCTCCTTGAGATCATTTCTGAAAGTAGAACAACTCAGTTTGTAAACATGGCGTACTATTCTTTTACTGTAAGTCTTTACGGCCCCTGTAGGAGGCTACATTAAACTGCAAGTCAAAGGTGTTGATTCTGAAAACTTGTGTTCTCTAATAAGGAACTGAGAAGGAGTAGGACCTATAGGAGGGTTAATGTCATCAATACTGATAAAATCTCATTAATGTCCAGCTCGATATGCGGGTCAAATTTAACGTGCTGTAGAGAAATAACCCATGTCTCCCTCTCACGTCTCCACACACACACAAGCAAAATCAACATTGTAATTTTGAAAAGTACATTTGATGATAGCCTGTTAAGAAGAAAAAGATTGCTATGTTGTGAATGAGCCAGAAAGAGAGAGAAAAATAATGAGAAAGAACAGACAGACAGAGAGAGAGAGAGAGAGAGAGAGAGAAGCTGAGAGATGAGAGAGAGTGATTCCAAAGAGATGGATGACAAGTCAGCAGAGCAGAGCAGTCGAACAGGCTGCCAGATAATGCCCACACCATACTGCAGAACAGGGCCTTGCCAGGGAAGGGCGGACGTAGCCGGATATTAGGCTCTCTTTAATCAACAATTAGTAGCCAATTACTATGGCTTGACCTGCATTCTCCCTCAATGGCTTTCCCCCAGAGACAAAGAAACCGGACTAATCAGATAGCGCACGTCTGTGCCGCAGACTCCGCACAAAACAACTCCACACGGCCAAGCAAGCCCCACGGCTCCTTTGGCACAGGCTCACGGGATACGGGTCACAGGTCAGCTGGCCATGCAGTTCCTTTGAGGTCACAGAATACGTGGGCTAAAAGCAATCTCCCACACACACACACACACACTGCAGACTTCCTTTGATCTAATCGGGAGCAGTTGTCACTGTTTATAGATTTAGCAACAACCCCATCATTTATTCATTACACAGTGGGATTACATTGATTTAAGACACAAACAATAAGGTATGATGGAGAATCAGGCTCAAACCCAGAGTGCAATATCAGCCTCTCACCCTGACACACAGCCAGACTGCAGACAGGGGGCTGTGGTAATTAAATATTAAGATACAGCTGCTTTGATTACAGGAACAAATCTCACCCACAACAACACCCGGCAACACAGTCCACTCTGATCAAAAGGATTACTTTAGAGTGAATATTGGATGGAATAAAACAAATGAGTTCAAAGTTAGAAGGCATTTCCTTCTGCACAGATTTCATTTTTTGGCTTCAGTTCACTTATTAATGGTTATGTTCAAAAGATGTTTAAATCTTTAACTGTCCGTTATGTTTTATTCTTGTATTCTTGGCTCCTTTACAAGAAGCTTTAAAGCTTTAAAAGCATGTGAGACATTCTTAAAATAATTAATGCATTACATTACTAGGAATCTTTGGAAGCACATGGCACAAACCACAGAATGTTCACTGTGCCTTCTCAATACACACCATGCATTGTAGTTTCATGAAGTCATTCAAATGTACAAAATATTTCAGCCTCAGAAAAATAAAATGAATAAATAAAATAAAAAAACAAGAAACTCTAAATAAATATGTCTAAGAGTGTAAGGTTAGACAGTAATTCTAACTGCAGTGTCAAACATCAGGCCAGAAGCTGAACCTGTTTGCCTGTACACAAATACGAAACAAAAAGAATGCCACAATGGCGGTTGCCCGTGGTTACCGCACACAGCGCAGTCAGACAGGTTTGTCACCTCCAGCTGGGTATGAGGAACTAGTGAGGCTGTCACAGACGGACGTGCCACGTGTTGAATAGGGTTGCTGTACACACACCGCTCAAGCAGAAGTTCCCAAGAGTTCAGGAGAGGGCTTGCTGAATCGCTCAATCCCTCGCTCGCACGCTTCCTCCAGCTAAAGTGTAGCCTGAGGGGAACCCACACCCTGCATCATGCATGATACTTTAAATAGGACCAGTGGGCACGGAGGCAGATCCTGGGTTGACTGTAAACAGGATAATACAAGCACATAGGCAAACGCACACATGCACACGGGTACACAACAACATTCCATGGCTGACTGTATTCTCAGCCTGGATGGACATCAGAGATCAGAGCATCCTGTAATTATGTCAAGTATACCATGTCATGTATTAGAAACTTGCATCAAAGAGCACTCAGCAATCAGGAATAGTGTGCCTTCGTCAGCACAGTGGCAGCTTTTTTTTTTTTTTTCCACACTTCCCATGGTCGCACATGCGGGTCTCCTCAACGTGGCATTTTTCTGCCCTTTGTGCCATCTGGTTGAGGCACATGAACACTGGGGCCCCTGAGTGAACAGACCGGCACAGCTGATTCATTGATAGCCATGTAAATGGCTGGCAATCATGCCCTGGGGCTGCCCCTGGCACCATGCCAGACGGCGGGCCAGAGCAGGGTGGAGGGTGTTGGGAAGCCAGGGGTGGATAGTGTGGGGTTGGGGCTTCTGACACTGACCCAGGACACAATAGAGTCACTATTGCTCTATTTAGCCATGGCTCTCACTTTCTGGAGGCCTAGCAGAGGGAGAGCGTGCTCAGATAAAGCGTACTTTCCGACAAAGCGACTCCAAATTGACTTTTGGAGGGAGGATATCGGTGGTCAGGCATTTGAAATGCAAGCCCAGGAGTGAAGCAGAGGGTATTGATTTAAGATTGACAATGAGCTTCTGAGAGCTTTGTATTTTAAACTGCACCATATTAAGTCAACAAATCAGATTCTCTGAACGACTGACGTGAGGACCTGTACAGCACACGTACTGACAAAAGACTGTTTGTGTCTTCTGTTACACACAATGGGGTGGGTTGAGATAAAGTCTTTCATGGCAATTGCATCCATTACCTTCATCTTTATGTTTTTATGTTTCTCATAACTCAGAAGTGGTGTGTTAACTGAATAGGGAAAATACTTAAATACTAAAATACATTTCAGAAAGAAAACAACATGAGCTGGACTTCACCGTGTCACTAGACAGTGTGCCACCTCCCACACTCAGAGGCCAGTGAAGAGAACAGTCAGGCTTTTAAAAGGACCTGACAGGGGACATTGTGAAATGGTGGCACAATGTCAGCCACTTGGCCCATTCTCAAGAGCTCCTCAGCCATGCTAATTCACGTCATTCACACTGGCCTCCCGGGAGTGCTTTACACAGACAGGAGTCGACACACACTCACAGTGCTAACCCACTGGGGTGGCGACAGGTGGGATCAAGTGTCTGTGTGTATTTGTGATTATGTTGTGTCACATCCTGTAGCATTATGTGCTGACACTTACATTAAAAAATACTCCTGACTTGAGTGTTGCCTTGGTGGCAGGCTGAGGAAGCTAGCATATAATGGAAACCATGAAGACCATTCATTCTTCCAGCAAAACAGTAGGCTTCCTCCGAGTTCAGTTACTAAAGTCCACTTGAAGCATCATTCACTCACAATCTGCCAAAATAGTGTTTCCAGTGACTCAGGTTAGTTTCTTGCCTGTGAATGAGATCATCTCCTCCCTTATCGGTCTCATGTTGATGTCAGCTTGACTCTCATTACTGACGGGGCATCCTGCCTGCTTCAGGGTCAAGGCTACTGTCCTGCCTTGCTCTGACCAGTGGAAAATTTCAGTGGAGCTCTCTCCAGTCTCTGTCAGTTGGTCAGTCAACCAATGGGGTGAGTCAGTATGTCCACATGCACACACACACACATACACACACACACACACACACACGCTCACACACAGCTGGGGGGTTGGACTGGGGCGACTGGGGCTACTGGAGCGGATGGAGAGGAAACAGAGTGCCATGCCAAACTTCCTGACCCCACAGAGAGACACAATGGGCCGCCTGCGTCCTGGATGCTTCCCCTGGGGTCCCCGGGTGTGTAGAGAATAGGGGAGCAGGGGACCAGAAGTTGACCACTGGCCCCACTGTGCTCATGAGTCGTGATGGAAAAGATCCACTTCCTGTGCACTCATGCTGTGTGTATATGTGTGTGTGTGTGTGTGTGTGTATTTTGAAGGGGTTGTTTGCTTTGTTTAGAGCCAATATGTGGGTGTATGGGTGGAGAAGTGGGTCTGTATTTGTGTGCTGAACAGATGACTGTGTTTTGATGGTGTCTTTTCAAATAAACACAATATCTACTGACAGTTTTAGCATGCGTTTTGTGGCCAAAATAGTCTATACTGCATTCAGCAAAAGTTTGTTCTGGCAATAACAACTTGCTCGTTAAGTTGCTTTACAACGACACAGTGCTTCTTCTGGTGTAAACAGTGCTGAACTCTTCCATCATGGACATTTGTTTATCTAAACAGACAGAACAATAAAACCTGACTTGTGATCAACACTCAACTCCACATTTGACAGAATTCACAGCTTTTTGCCAGTGGCCAAAAAAAGTTTTTTGTTCCACCCCACATCCTCTAAGCCTTATCGCTATGACAGAAGTGGCACCCCTTCCTGTCATCTGCATGGTTCACACGATCTCAGACACAGATGTGCAAAACCACCCCTGAAAATGTCTAAATTTAGACCGTAAACACTGTGCCACAGGGACAAATCTGAACATTATCATCATGGGGCACATACAAATGTACTATACACTACAAAGCTGAGTGAAAAAAGAGCTTAAGTCATCGCAGACAGGGGATAATAAGAATTTTAGTGTCTGGCAGCAGATGGACAAAAGACAATTTCCACCACATAACTTTATACTACACAAACTCTTCTTTAAATACTTGCCTGAATCTCAGGTTTACCAGCAAGTGGGCCCACTTTTAAAAAGACAGGTGTACTGTCATTGTGTCACAGACTTCACATCCTCAGTCTGCATGGGGATGTGATCCCAACAGTGCCACTACTAGGCAGTAACTTCAAACGGTTATGTTCTTGAGAGACTGACTCAGCTACTCGCAGTGGGCTAAAGCCTACTGTCTAGCTTCAAATGTATTTCTGTGGGAAATAACATAGCCTAGGCTACATATATTCCTACTGTCATACAGGTTCAAATAAACGCAACATACATTAAACAGAGCAATGTCTACGATGCGCAAACAGAAGTCTAACCTAAAATCATTTTTCCACACCAGAGAACAAGATATAGACTATTAAGGTACCAATAAGCATAAACATTGCAATTCTTAGACTATAAGTTTCCACATACCGATGAATTACGTTATTAGCACCTCCGGCAGATAAGCGGCGCAGAGACATCAGTGTGCAATGCGGACTCGGTAGTAACCGCGGTACTCATACACCAAGAAGCTCCTTGCTACTGTACAAGGAAGGAAACCCAACGGGAGGGAGCATATACCGAATAGTGTCGGTCAAGTGACCAGAAGAGAATACTCACTTGATGCAGGGTTTCGGCCGGCAACTGAGATGCCCTGAATAGCTCGCCCACTTTGCTCGACGCTAGTTTGCCTGAGCTGTCAGCTTGGCAGAGAGTATACAGTCCTGAGTAACATCTTTGTTCATTCTCGCTCAGGGATATGAAACTCCCCCCAGTCGCCGCGCCTGATCCCTGCTCCATTCAAGGAGAAATGGAACGCCGTTGCGATTCTCAAATGACCAAAGACAACAACAACAACGGCCTCAAACACGGGCGATGCAGTATACTAAGATAGATAGCCGAGGGAGAAACGTCCTCTGCAGCGCAAGCTTATCATTTCCCAACTCGACAGGGCTGGGTGGACAAGTACCTCGGCGGAACGCACAGAGGCGCCACAGAAACATACTCACACCAGCCTTAGGCAACACAAATTGTAAAAGATGAACATGAGACGTCTGACCAGGATAGGCTACAATAAAAAGTTATTCGTTAATGTTAAGCTCAGTGTTTTTGTCCTGTGACCTTATCTCGGTAATAGAGGTTGTGGTAAATGGCTGCACTGAATAGGCCTACGAATTTTTAATTTATGAAAATCACAAATGTTTTGTTTTTGAGGCAGTTCTTGGACATAGTGTAGATTTTCACGATTTCCATTTCTCCTAATAATTTGGAAAACAGCCTAGTCACCAACTGAGCTTGACCTAGGCTAGTCATAATGGAACTGCATGGACGTAGGCCTACTAAGTTTGTCAAGAGTATATGTAGGCTAAACATAGCCTACCTGCTACCTCAGGAGTCCAAACAATTCAAAAGACCGGCCAACTACTAGATAATCAAGTTGAAATAATCTTGACTATCACATTGCATACCCTGTTAACATTCATCAGTCCTAATGAAGTTGGATGATTGACTTAATGTGCATAGCCACTGCCATCTAGCGTTAACTGAAATCTTTACAATCTTTGCTGCTTCAATCGACTTTCCCTACTTGCACTGGTTAAGGGAGGTGGTACGCCAGAGAATAGGACAGTAGCCTAATAGGCATCAGTAGATTTAAGCATAACAATAACAAAATTGAATAAGTAAATTAAAGTGGTGTGATGTGGTATGTAAACACATAACACTTACTTATCTTCAAAAGATATCTCCTCATGACCTGTTCTCATTTTCTGTGATCACTGTTTTTATGATAGTCTCTAAAAAAACTGTGCCCCCCAAACAATAAGGCATGGGCTACAAAATAACATAATAAATGCTATCTTGTGCAGCTAACAAACAAACAATCTGCCACCCAAACAATACCACAGAATCACATGCACAGTTGAGTTAACGCTTAACATTGTCTTTGTCACTCTATCTATTGACACAACTATGCCCCACACGCTTACACCGAGAAATAATAATAAAAAAAAATACAACAATAACCATTCTCCATGCTTCTGTGAAAAATTAACCACATAAAAAGCTAAATAGTAACCTAGGAACCATCTTTGCTACTTGTGTGAAGTTTTTGGATGTCAGCAAGGAATAAACTACAAGCTGTCAGAGCTGTCCTTGAAAATCTTTGTTTCAATGTGAACATTCACATTTCCCAACACTGAGTTGATGTTTTAGTCATGGCCTGACCCCAGGCTTTAATCATGCCTACAAATTTGTGTTGAATGTGAAATTTGTGTTAGAGTCAAGGAAACCCTCATTTTGAGAAAACTTCACTCAAGTAAATACCTAAGTTTCTTGGCAGGATTTAGTTAAAGTGCGAGTAATATACTGATATTCGTATATCAAATATAATATTTTTTTTTGTGCACAATTCCAACCAAACAGCTTACATTAGCCTTAAGACTTCATTCAAACATTGTTGCATAGATTTTGTAAAGGACATGTGTGCTACAGTGTTGCCACAGGTCCTGCTTTTCCAGGATTGTTCTCTTTTTTTACTATCTGTTCTGGAAAATTGATCCATACCAGGACACCATGTTGTCCTGAGTTTTCATTAAAATGAACTTCCCCATATTTATTAGTTTTAGATTACTTTTAAATAAATCTATGTTGCGTTGTTATGTTCTCCTCATCCTCCTCCTGTCCTATTTCAACAGGTTTCCATTGGCAGGTCTCTATTGCAGCAGCAGACTTTTAATTCATTGGTTGTAGCTACAGTAGATAAAAGTGTGGATGCGCACATTCACATGGTGAAGATTGCAGAAGCATTTAAAACTTGGAATGGTTTGTACCAAAGATTCTAGTGACCTAGCGCTCTAGAATCTTTGGTTTGTACTTCTATTTTATATCACCTAACATGGTCCATTATGACATATGACATCATTATAGGGTTGAACAGAACACTGTGGCAGGTGATCAGGCCAGCTGCAAGGTGCCTACAATGGGCTACAGCCTCATTGTAATTGTTTTTTCATGTAAAAGCTAATTACCAGAAAACGTTGATCATCTTGACACTCCCCTGTGCACGCAGTGGATGGCCATAGAACTTTGCTAACAGTAAAGAGCTTACTTAGATAGCCTATAATGTTTACTAGCAACTATGCTAACAGTACAAATTAGGTATGGGAACAATAAATGGTGTCAAATTTATTGAACAATTATTAGAACAATAAATGCTAAATATTAGTAAAGTTAGCTATTTACCATTAGCAAATTGTTGCCATAAGTAGCCAATTTGCACTGTTAGCTTAGCTGCGTTGCAAACATAGAATAATAAACAACTAAATAAACTACTTAGCTAATGTCACATTATGTTAATGGATAATTCATGACCCTTTCATTATGATGAGGGGGGCGTGATACAGTTCACACCCACAGGCCAGGAGAAATTAGAAGAAACTCCTATTCCAGTTAGAACTGAAGCTTTCTGTACAGAGAGTGAAACCTCTATCCAAAAGCTCCACAAGACCTGTTGCTTAACTGACTACTATAAAATGAAATAGCTAGTTAAAACGGTAACAGCTTTAACAGTAAAAGCTTGATTGTCATTTATGAGTCATTAGAGTGCTTCTCTGACCACAGTGAGCACAAAAATATGATGTTGAACAGAGACTTCCTCCATCTTATCTTAGACAAGTGTATGAACCATCAAATTACAGCTTAAGGGTTTTTATGTGTTTATATTGTATGTAGGTTGTTGAGAGACTGGGAGAAAGAAAGAGGAAAGAAAAGAAAGTAGGCTATGTGGTTCCCACTGGAACCAAAACTTGCTAGGGAGGCAAATCAAAAGGTGACATGGAGACCTGAGTAAATAGTGGTAGACTAAGGCACTGTTTACCCACATCCTCACAATCTGCAGCCATTTCTGCCTTACTGCACAATAATATCTAAGCTCATTTGTTCTCTTGCTCTCTCTCTCTCCTGGCCTGGGCAAACAGTGGCATGGTAACACATTACTTTCCACTTTCCCTTTTGCCCACAAACCAGCGTTGCTGTCCTCATTCACCACCTCTTTTTAACGCTTCTGTCTGACTCTTCTTTCTCAGTGGGCAGGGACATGAGTGTCAAAGACAAGTCATAGTTTAACGATTAAAGCCTGACTAATCAACTCCTTCACCTTCTAAGAATTGGACACAACTGTCTTTTAACGCCTGACCACTGGGACTTTTACATCACAAAACGATTGTAGCATTTGCCTGTCTTTTCCCCCTTTCGGATTGAAAGAATGTTTCGACTGCTACTTCTCTTACTTTGCCTGCCATTGGCCTGGGCTCTAACATGCAGCAGTGGTAAGTTGCATGCAGTGGTAAGTGGTAAGAATTATATCTGTTTATTGCAGCCTCAGGATAATTGAACAGAATGGTCATCACTTCAGGCACTAATGTACATTCTGTGATAGTCTCATGCAGAAATGGTTTTAGTCACGAATGGTCATAAAAAGATGTGAAACTTAAAAGGCCTGTTTGTAGATCAAGACATGGCAAGTGTGTGGAAGCTACTCATATCATACGGCATACATCTAGATCTTACCTTTGTTTTGTATTTCTAGATCATGAAGACGGTTATCAAGTCAGACTCAGTATTAAAACTGCCCTGGGTGGTGACGCAGTAAGTGTTGGTTCAGTGCCAAATGTGAATATTTGCTATTTTAGTTAGTTTCTATAAAGGCAACAGATTGAGCTTAGAATTTAGGAGTGAGGGATACAAGGCAGCTAATGGATGAACACAAATTTGCAGGTTAATGGCTTACATATAATGGTTAATGGATGGTGCTTTTAACAGAGAGCTTATGACCTGGGTATTCTGAGTTTACTTATATCTGTAAAATAGAAACCAACACACACTCAGTAATTTTGACAGTTATACTGAGTAGATTTGAAGGTAGTAATTGTTTATAACAGATAATGAGGCAAATCTAGAGATGGGTCTTTGACAGACTTGACATTGTTTTTTAGTATAAAAAAGGTCATTTAAATATTCAGGTTAATATTCATAATTGTGAAGAAAGTCTTATTTTGGGTCCTTGACTATTGTAGAGCATGGGCAATGCTGTCATTGTCATGCAATCAAATAGCAAGTAGCCATTTTATTGTGATCATCTTTTTTATTGTAATTTTGTCAAAAGACGGATGTACAAATGCCAGATGGATTTTTAAAATGAAATAATGAGAAAAACAAAAACAAAACATAAAATAAAAGCACAGAACATATAATAAACTCATGCTGGCAGCAGCAAGTAGCCATTTGATTAGATTGGTACCGACTGTTTTTGTAACTCATCTCTCAGCTTAGATTTCTCTCAGTTGAGATGTTGACATACAGGAATGGTGATCTTAAGGACTTGCCTACTTATGTGTTCTGTCATTTTCCCTCAGTATAACTGGAATGAGAGCGAGATGTTCCTCTTCAAAGCCACTATTGCCTTTGCCATGAGAATACACACCGGTGAAACATATGAGTATGTAAAAGGGCTGTTGTAGCCTACGCATGCCAGTGCGTTTCTATTTCTCATGTGTTCATATGACCCATATGAACACATTTTTTTACGACTTCAGCATGCTGTACAGTATATAGCAAGCTATGAAAGGTTTCCTTTTTATTCTCAGTGTACTGTATATTAAAGTAATAGAGGACTTTGTGTGAGGTATTGATTGGGTAGTGTAGGTGGGTGAAATTTATTACGTTTTTTTACGTTTACATAATGTAATGATAAATAGCCCTTAAATATTATTAATATCATCATTATAATCCACTGTTAAATGGAATACTGACAGGTAATATATATTCTGATTCTTTATCAATTAAACTTTAATCATATATGACAACTTCAGAGCAGGGTGCGGGTGTGCTTTAGCCATTTTAAATCAAATTAATCTATCAGAGGGTGTGCTAATTACAATTCTGTGCTGATGGTATGACACCAGAGTAATCAATGGCGCTGTTCCCTAATAGACATTTGCCCTGTGCGCATCTAGCATGGAAGTACATCAATCAAGCACTCCACTTGTAGTTACCATATAATTAAAGGCATTGATCAGCATGCAAGGCACACTGCTCGCTCATTTTGGGTCTCAAGGCTGCATGTTGCTTTCCATAAAGCCCCACAGCCTTTGAAAAAAGTATCAGTGATGGATTAAGTCTCTGTGTGTGTGTGTGTGTGTGTGTAGGGGTAGTGAGAGAGAGAGTAATGTGTGAGTGAAAGAAAGAAAGATAAAGGAAGTAATGTGTGTTTGTGAGAGACAGGGGTGTGTATGTTTGTGTGCAAATTTGCTGTATTTTGCTCATTTCCTAGAAACAGGTCGGATATAAAAACAGCCGTTGCTTAGTTACTGTTTATTGTTATGGGGAAAACACAATCTATACAAGCTATTTCTGAGCAACAATAAATGTGTGTATCTGCAAGCCCACTGGCAGGCTGTTTGACACTTATACAAGCAGAGAGAGAGAGTGAGATAGAGCTAAGTGTGGAAGAGAGAGAGTGGGTACAAAAAAACAACAGAATATGGAAGTGAGAGATGGCACTCTAACTGGCTAAAAGCCTCGATTAGTGCTATAAAACTCACTCCCTGTCGTAATGCTTTTACTTCAAATGCACATTGCAATTTTGTTTTGCAGAATTTCGAACATCATTGTGTGCAACCAGACACCAAGGGTTTCATTTTGGTTCATTGTGACAAACCCTGAAGACCCAACACAAACAGTGCCAAAGAAAACTGTGGAGGAGGCTATCAGGTACATCCAAATGACCCATCAAACCCTACACCAAACTGGTCAAAAATCTCCACTAGGTTCCATAGTTATGGTCATAAATAATTACCTGTAATGTCTTTGGCCTGTAGGGTGTCCCGTAACCGTATAAACAATGCCTTCCTACTAACGGACAAGACTCTGGAGTTCTTGGGCATTCATCCAACATTGGCAGCCCCGATCATCCCTGCCACTCCTCCATGGCTCATTGTGTTTGGCGTGGTGATTGGTGTGGTCTGTGCTGGCATTGTTGCTTTGCTTATATCTTCTTTCATCAAGAGGAAACGGTAAGGGGATGTTTTATTTTAATGACGATAGTTCAATATTAACCATCACACTAAGAATGAACCAAGGTCCAAGTTCACCTTTAAGAAAAAGTCCATTGAAAGTTTAAAATGAAATACGTACATCTTCTATGAAATGTACTCTTATAATGTTTCTGGTCATATTGAACTATGACATGATAATCATTATGTGGTGCAACAAAAATAATGTCATCTTTGAGGATCTGTAAAGTCTGAAGGCGGAAGCGTTGAGTTAAGAACAATACTTGCATGCAAAATCGATGGCACGCAGGAGTCAGCTGTGTTTACAGCTGAGTTATTGTTCATTACTAGCAAGGGACTGCCTTTGAGAAAGAAAATATTACACAAGTCATGAAGTCCACCTTGTACTGTATGTATTTATGTTTGACCTAATATTGTGATAATGACTCCTATTTCTTTAATCTTATCTAGTGCAAACAAGGCTAAGGCACATGCTGAAGAGGAAGAACATGTCAGGAAAGCACCCGAGAAGGGAATCACTGGTGAAACATTTGAGGACAGAAATGGCGTTTATAACCATGGTTTCTCAGATGATGACCGCTTCACTCAGCTGTGAAGGCCTCTCTGCACCACAAGAATACACAGACTATCCAGGCGGGATATACGAATCGTCACTTCAGTGGACCTTGACTTCACTCCCTTCTTATCTTTAATATTGTATGTAAACCAAAGAGTCATGCTCAGTTTATGGCACATGGTCACATGACCTTCACCACAATCGACAACCATTAGTCTTAGATGTGGGCCTGCCAAAGGCTACTATTGTTCTTCTTAATTTTTTTATTCATATTGTTCTTATTAGTTTTATTATTCATATGAACTTATGCAAAACAGCAAACAGCTACAATTTACTAATTTAGATATGACATGTTTTCAATGCTTTGAGTTAGCCTGAGTTTTACAAGATGCTCAATTCTTTAAAAGGAAACAGACGTATGTATTGCACATGCAAAGCACAGCCAAAAACATTAATGTGACGCATTTCTTCGTATGTCACTATACTTTTGCTCATACTGTATGTACTCAAAAGTTCTATTTTTAGAAATTTGTATTTAAAAATTTAAAATTTAATTTATTCATTTCTTCAATGTTTGTCAAAGCCTCCCTGATGGTTTCCTGATTCTACCGGCTTTTTATGATTTGCTAGATAAAAGTGTTTAGGTGTGCCTGTGCTAAAGTTAACTCACTTGTGTAACATGAAAACAACATGTGTCTTATAGTATCTGGTAAAATTAGCTCTGGGGCTAGGATGTTCTAATAATATGTTGTATATAAATATATAAAACTATGCAAAATCTGACATCAAAGATTATGTCAAGTAGAATTAATGGAATTGTCTTTGTGCTAATCCTTTTTAAAGGAGCTGTGAATAATCCATGCTTCCTACTCTTATGTCTCACCATGGTTTTTGAAAGGGTTCATTATTAACTTAATCTTGCTGGTGTCAGAAGCACATTCCTTGTTACTGTGCTCGTAACTAATTTAATGACTTCTTCCTTCAAAAGATGCTTATCAGCTTTTAGCCTGCCCACAGGTTCTTTGCTGCCATATTGTACTCAAATTACCTCTCAGACATTGTTATAAACATCAGAAGAAGGTGTTTGAAATTCTTTATAGGCATTAGGGCAAAATATTAACTCTCCCTGTCAGATATAACTTGGCTTTGTTTATATCAAGAGAAAAAAAAATACTCTCCAGTGCTTGAAATAAAACATTTAGTCATGTGTTTATTACAGCCATTACTTTACTGTAGTCTTATTTACTTAACTTTACCTCATTACTGTAGCCGCTTATAAACCCAAAACATCATATTTCACAGGATAAGCTACAAAACATTTCTCTAGATGTGAAGAAAAATAAGTGTGACATACTGTAGTCTAACATTCAGAGACAGGGGGACATCCATAGTACAAGGCTTAAGTGTGTGAGACAGGCAATCCAGTTAAAAGCCTTGTCAGCTTTAAGTTCATCTTCAAATATCTACTGCTCTTTCGACTATTTTAAGGAGAGCCCTTACAACACCCGCCTCCCGAAAAGTTAATGGATTCAAATATTTTATGCAGCTCTGTAAGAAAAAGAAAAACGTTTCAAATGTGGCATATTAAAAAGGTGATTTATGTCATCTACTGTAGCTTCATTTTGAAGTGGTTTGGCTACTAGATGCAAGGGTGTAGACAAACACACACACACACACACACACACACACACACACACACACACACAGATACACACACAATGCTTCACAACAAGCAGTGAAAGGCTCGGCATTGTTTTTGTGAGATAAAAAAAGCAAAGGAGTGCTTATAGACCAGTGTGGAAAATGCACATCCATCAAGGCCTTATTTTTATCATTAGCTCCCCTTATGCTGTAAGAAGAAAGAATGAAGTGCATGAACTAATGCACACATAAAACCACCTTTACGGCTTTTCCTTTCTTGCTCCCTTTCTCCTGGTTCCAAATTCAGCTGAACTTCCTCTGAATATACGAATAGACATAAACTGCTTAACGATGTTGTTCATAACTATGTGCTGCAGCAGGGTAGTCAAAATGGCAAAGCACCTTAAATACAAAGAGGTCACTGCAGCAGACTTAGCTAGATTAAGGATGGCACATAATTAACAAGAGCCCATTTCTCAGAGGAGCAAGGGACTAAGAAGAGTAGAAGAGAACCTACTGTGACTGACTGTCTGACTTGGATACAGTGCAGTACATTAGGGGCTGTTAGTAGTGCAAAAACTCATCTGATGAGGGCCTGAGCAGCACATTCCCAGAAAAGAATAACTAAATCATACAAATAAAAACACTAAACTTGCAACATTTGTACTGCAGGACTCCAGTAAGTCAGTGTTTATTCCTGTGTGGTACAGTCCATGTAAGTCAGTGTTTCCTCCTGTGTTATACAGCACATGGTCTATAGAATGCATACGATTAGTGGGAAAGGGGAAAACTGGCTGATTTTTAGATAAGATATGAGACACCGGTTACATGAAGGCTATGCTATTGGTCAAAGGGTAAGACAATGCAGAGGGTGATAAAAGCCAAGACAAAGACAACATCACTCAAGTGTTTGGATTTGACAGAAGGATGTGGACGAAATTTTTGTTAGCTCTGTTGCTGACTGGAATACATGCCCAGGCCGAGGGGAAAGAGCAGGATTCAAGAAAAGAAGAGGAAACTAAATACAGTTCCAAGGTTGTTGGTAAGAATTATATCTCAATTAGATTTCATTTTGGTTCAATTATTTAATGTTCTTGTGTCAAATGTGAAAAGGAAAATGAGCTTTTTGAGAATAAAATGAACCAAGATGTTATAACTTTTTCTCTAGCAACTGAGCACTAAGGAGATTAACTATTGTTCATTACTATTACTGTAGGAACCACATGGAGGAAATGTTTTATGTTTTATTAAAAAGTGTTCTGAGTTCTATGTAAAACGACACAGCACAGAGCATCAGTTTATTATAGTTATTACCATCTTTTGGGGACAAGAAGAGACAATCTTCATCCTAATTGCTTGGACAAATCTGCTGTGGCTCCCAATCAACTCATCAAAGCTTTATTTTAGGCTCCCAAATTAGTGGCGCGCTTCCTTTGTCTTGCACATCAGTGGCTCTCAGACCCATTTTATGTGCCACCCTTTGGCTGAGGCCTAATCTGTGAGTCTTATTGCCAAAAGGGCCACCCGGCCAGGATGACCGGTAGTGCTTCAAGCAAGGTCAGAACGTGAATTTAGCACTTTGCGCTCGTGACTCATAACGCCTGTCTGGCCGACCATGGCACAGACTGGGATGCGTTTCCCAACCTAGCATCGGCTGTGCCATCATCTTCATCCATCTTTATCCCCTGTTGCAGCATGGGTCATTAAATGCTGGTCAAAGTGCCATAGCGAGGGAAGGACCACACGAGAATGCAAATGCTTCTGCTGAGTGAACATCGGCTTGGCAGAGAAATCTGGGCTTTTGAGGGGCGGAAGGCACTGGGTTGAAATGAAATGTGTCTTGTATTTGAATAAGGCAATTCTCCCTGTCTGGCTCCTGGAATCCCAAGGGAGTCTCCAGTCCATCAGCCTGGGCTTGATATCCTCTTGTGTGTGTGTGTGTGTGTGTGTGTGTGTGTGTGCGTGTTTGTTTTCCCTATCTGTAGATTCGCCTGATGCATTTAAAGTGCGACTGAGCCTAAAAGCTGCTCTGGGAGACGAGGCTGTAAGTCAAACCCTATATCTCACCGACAGACAGAGTAACTGACAGGGACAGAGATGCTCAGCCTTGGCAAAAAGCCTTGCTGTGTTCCAGCGCTAGTTTACAGTAATAGCTTCTATTTCCATCTGTTACAGTCGACCCCAGATTAGCTTGCACCGAATTTATATTTATGTCTTTTGCACAAATTCGACTTGGCACTTTCTTCTGCTTTCAGTATGCCTGGAACGAGAATGAATTGCACCTGTTTAAGAGCACAATGGCTTATGCTATGCGCCAATACTACCTTGCAGTGAAAGGACAACAGGTCAACTTCATGTAAGTCCTCAAGAATGCCAAAGCTGAATTACTATGTGTAGTGGTTCAGATGAAAATGGCCTTCTGGGACCCTCAAAATGGTCTACTTTGTCTTCCTGAATTTTGTCTTCCTGAAGGTCAAGTAATGTAGTGACATACGCCGAGACTGAAAGGATATCATTCTTTTTCTATGTCACTGATCTTGGTGCCCCGGCAAACATCATCCCGAAAGCAGAGGTGGAGGCAGCCGTTCGGTGAGTTTTCCCACACCTTGCCCCCCTTACCAGCTGTCCCATTTCCTTAAGTGTGTTAGGGGCCTGCATGTGTAGTCCGTGTGAATAAATCATCTGCCCGGCTCATTTAAAATGGACATCTGTGGTCATTGCACTTGGCTAATGCTGTACCTCTCCATTTCGTGTGAGTGTGTGTGTGTGTGTGTGTGTGTGTGTGTGTGTTGCCCGGAGGCAGGCTTTCAAGGGGCCGCATCAATAGTGCTTTCCTGCTCACCGATGACACCTTGGAATTCGAAGGCCTTCTGGCAACACTGGCACCTCCAACAGAATCCTCTGTGGAGGTGTGGCTGATTGTCTTCGGAGTGGTCATGGCATTCACAGTTGGTGTGGGGATCTTCCTCATTGTCAGCGGCTTTCTGGACAGAA
Source organism: Limnothrissa miodon (assembly GCA_017657215.1). Taxonomy (NCBI): domain Eukaryota; kingdom Metazoa; phylum Chordata; class Actinopteri; order Clupeiformes; family Clupeidae; genus Limnothrissa; species Limnothrissa miodon. The sequence goes on from JAGFZM010000194.1 coordinate 86,808, forward strand.
AGAAGTGAGGACAAATCATTCAGGAGGTTATCCTGAATGGCAGGCGATGTTTAAATTTAATCGAAAGATATCATGAGCTCAATTTAATGTTTACCAATGCAAATGAATGCACTACTATATTTTACTTGTACTTGATGTAACTAAAAAGTGTGCACCGATAGTATGTACAAATAATCCTCCTGATGGCTTTATGAACATGCAATATAATATTATTCACAGTTCTGGAATCTGGATTAACTAAAATTCACTGATTCACCAAAAGTCATTCATTTGTTTGTGAGATTAAAACTAAGTTTGATTTTGCTCATTTTCATTAGAGTTATTTATGCAATTTTCTTTCGACAGAAAATCTAAATCAGATGATGAAGAAAAACCTGGAGAAGAAAGGGAGACTGAGGGGGAAACAAATGTAGGGTTTCAGGAGGAGGATGACCGAAAGACTCAGCTCTAAGTTAAGATTTTTAAGAACACATGACTGTTATTTAGGAGGCAGAAGTAACATTGTATATTTAAAACTGTCAAATTATAATGTATATTTTTAGTGTGTGTATTGTATTGTAAAATGTATTAATAGTAACATTTTTGTATTTTAGTTTTTCTCTGTTTGCAACCCTGAAAAAATAATTATATTTAGTACTCTATAAGTTTTAAAACAACATGGATTATATTATTTGTTGTAATACTGACATTAAACTGTAAAAAAAATGTAAGTTCTAGTAAAAAGTTATGTTCCACTTCAGTGATCTCTGATGGTTTACCTTCATTAGTGTGAGTTATGGGTATATTGGCCAAAAGTATTAAATTATATTATTGGTGTGGATTCATTCCTGCTGTTTTGATGCGTTATAATACATTGTTATGGTTGTTTAGGTATTAGCTATGAGTGTGGCCTTGAGACAGCGGGGGGTCATGAGTGGTCCTTAATCATTGGCAGAAAGAACATCTTGTCTTATGTTTAACCAAAACCATGGTCTTCTTAGCTATCTAATTTGGCAACGATTAATCCTTAGTAGACATTTAAGAGTGCTGAACTTCCCTTGAACAGAACCTCAGCTGATCTGTCAAAGTCCGGTAATTAAAAGATGCTAAGATAAAGTAACAGAAAATGCAGCACAGCAGCCATCAGCAGTTCTGATCAACACCAGACATTTGTCATCTAAGCATCTATCTGTACAGTAGGAGTTAGGCTATGCCTTGGTTAATTCACTGGTTAGTAAATTGTCACTGTTAAAGGTACAGTCAATGTGATTTGTGGTGAAAGGAGACTTTTGATGAGCAATGCCTTAATTTTATTTGATCTCAGGAATAAACAAAACATAGTTTGTTTGTTTCGAGCCAGAGAGATAGCTCACCTCTGCATCTGGTCCTCCTGGAGGAACTCTTGGGTTGTTTGGCGGGCAGGCTGCCGATTGTTTAATTTTCAGATGCAGCCAGGTGTCATTTATTAGTTTAATTAGTTGAAGCAGAACGCGAGTGTTGGCAAGGATGTTATTGGTTTGGGGAGCAAGCTGCCCTCAATTGTTTTTTTTACTTACTTTATCTCAGTTCTGTTCAGTTCAGACCCTGGAGTATAAGTGCTAGCAAGTCATAATTAGAGGTTATGTTCATATTATAAAAGGTGTTTTGTGTTTACAAACCACCTAAAACCACTATCCCTGACTGTCCTTTGAAATAAGCAAAGCTTCAGTGCCATTTAGTGGCTTACTATGGCAAATCACATTGCCTTTCATGCAGCCTTTTCTCTTTAATGTGACTCTGTCATCAGGATATTAAAGTGACAGTTTAGTCTTTCTCAAAGTCGTTATACCATAAGAAAAAACTAACAGACTTCCCTTTCATGACCTTTACTACTCAGATTAGCGACAAGATACTTCTGGATATTTGTCACATATCATAACGTATAACCATCATCTCCTCTATTTAAAGGGGGAAAAGGGAAAGTGGGTTGGGTGAGGGGGCAGGGAAAGGTCTACCGAGCCTCCAGCTCAGTTATAAATACACCGTCCCGACTTGCACACACCTTTTCTCTCCCTTAGGACAGGGCAAAGTGCTGCAGTGCTCTTATCAGATCCGAGATGAAAGGCAGAGATTGAGTGGCTCCTGCTGTGGAAGCCCATGGCTGTCCTGGGCGTTTTGTGATATCTGTTATCTAACCTTCCCATGGATAAACAAACACAGCATGAAGGATTTTAGACCCAAACTACTGAGTCAGTGTGTTCAGTAGTCAAATATTAGTTTTAACGACTCCAAAGTTGTTTTTGTTAGCTTTGGCATTGTTTGTTTGTGGTTAGAGGGACGGTTTCTGTAATCGCCGTGAAGGTAACAAAACTCAGACTGAACGAGACATTCATTTCACAGGTAATAAAGCTCTTGAAATTATTTTCCCCCATTTGCCCTGTTTTCATCTCCTTAAGATGCGAAACACAATTAAATGCCAGATGCAGCCTTGGGCCAGTCACGATTTGTGTTCAGTACACTGAGAGAACACCTCCTGTATCTTAGTTATTTCCACAGAGATGTGGAAGAAAAAAAAACATACCAGTCGATGCTGGGGTAGCTTAACCACACACACTGCTGTTTCCAATTTTCTCAGAGCTCAAACAACATGCAATGTAAAAAATAATAATTATTATATGGGAATTAACTTGTACCATGTAGGAGCATGTAATGATACTCATCGTCAATAGGCAATAGATGAATAGTGAATGTGGCACTCCAGAGAGAGTGGCAAAATCCTTCACATTATGACGTGTCATTTCTCTTGCCAGATACAGTAAAACTCAGCAGAAAATACCCCAAATCCCCTGTAGTGGCATACTGCCCTTGATTGTGTTATCAGAATACACCTCTGAGAGAGGAATCTAAAGGTGATGCAGAACCAAATTATGTCTGCTGGCTTCTTTTCTTTAGATGATCTTTTACACTCAGCATTCTCACGGCATTCTTGTCCAAGGCTCCCGTTCGAAAATTTCAGCAGTCTTTTTTTCAGTTAGTGAATTAAAATATGAAATAATGTACAGGCGGGCTACCTGGGTTAGAGCCTTTTACCTTTATGTCTGTGGCCAAATATAAAAAACACAGATGGAAAATGAAACCCTGTCACTGTTTGAAAGGTCTTTGAATGACATTTCTATCAAACATCGGTCAAAAGCAATTCATGTCAGAGTTGGAATTGCAACGAATCCGCAGACCCAAGTCACATAAAACTCATCCATCCAGCATGTAATCAGCCATCTGGGCTCTCAGAAGGCCGGGCCATCTTCTTTAAGACACAGTCACATCTGAATCAGGCTGTAACAGATGTCGATTGGGTCGATTTAGAAAGGCAAACCATGGTGAAGCCCAGCTATTTCGAAGCATTCCAAACACATATTTGGCAAAAGTGAAGGTAGCAATGAAAGGAAAAATTCCTTGCGCGTTTGAAGGATTGCAAAATAATGTAAAAAAACAAAAAATATTCACAAAGCAAATTGAGAAGTCATTAAAATTTGGCAAAATGCATCGCAATGCAATGAACACATTTTGTTCACATGAAAACATTTCGACAAGTATAATCTGCCATCATAATACATAATACGCCATGGAACATGAAATGCGCCATTTTAAAGGGAATGAGAGTGTGAACTGTTATTGCTTTGTAACATGCTACGCCCCAAACACACCCATGACTAATTTACTCATGACAACACATTTGAACTATGCGCCAGACTTCAGACTACATGTATGCGCGATTGAACTTGAAAATCGGGCCCTTTCAGTTTTTTCTCAACCTAGTAAAAAATTCTTACGACACAAGGCACACATAATATAATAATGTATATAATAATTGGCCACAATACAGTCCATATTACACAATACAGGTCAGTTGAAGAGATCAGATCAGTTGAAGAGGGTCACGATTGGCCTCCACATCCCTAGTTTGGCCATGATTTAAGCTATTCCTTACCATTAGATTGATGTTACCTACCTTTGCATCAATCTGCACAAGAGTCTACAAAAATAAAACAATCTCAATGTATATCCCAGGACATTGTCAATATCATAATTATTGCCAATAGCTTTAAGGAGCAGTCGGCCGGACCTGATTTCTCCATTATAAGCACTGGTATCTATCTCTGATGACAATAATAGCTCCTCTGAGTATTCTATCTACTGAAAACATAATTAACAAGGGCTGGAATTCATCTAGAGTGATTCTCTTCAGTCCATTACACTCAGAGAATTATTATACACATGACTTCATGTACATTAAAGACATGACTATGTATTGGTTCTTATGCATAATGATGATAATGAAAATGGGCATAAAAATGAGAAGTATCTATATGAAAATCAGCCCTCTATGGCGTTGTTAGTAGCCAGGCCATTTCCTTCACAAATCAGTCTCTTAATAGCATGTGAGATAATGGACTAATGGTTATGGACTTATGGTTCAGAGGGCAAGAGAACAGATATTGATAAAGGAGTATGTGGAGCTGATAGTTCCTCACTAGTGCGGTGTGTGGATGTGGAGGACGGATGTCTGGGAAGTTTTTCTTTGTACTGACGGCGGTGGCGGTGGTGGGCCATGCACTGGCCCAGTCCACGCTAGAGGATGACGCCAGGCAGTTCCTCAAGTGGGTTGATGACAATGCCACAGTGCTTGTGTATGACTACACCCGGGCTTCCTGGAATTACAACACCAACATAACTGCTGAAAACGCTGACAAAGTGGTGAGTGTGTTCTTGTGAATGACAGAAATATGAATAATAGTTCAATAGATGGAGCACCATCACAAAAATCTCTCCTATTCCTCTCCTGTTGTGGGGCTCAAAGGGGGACTTAGAGCACTTTTACAATGTCTGCTAGTGAAACAAAAATGTCACATTAAATCATTCAATTTCCTCAACAGTCTGAAAAGGGTGCGATATGGAGTGCGTACTACACCAAGGCTTCAGAGGAGTCTCGCTTATACCCTATTGATCAAATTAAAGACCCTATGATGAAACTACAACTAATGGCACTCCAGGACAAGGGGTCAGGTGCATTGCCACAAGACCAGCTGGACCATGTAAGTCATATTGACAATAACATGTATATTATCTCTTTACAAACTGTTAGCTCATTATGGTGAATCTGTTGTTAGCTTTTTATGATAGGCTAAGAAAACAAACGTGCCCTGTCACATTGTCCAAACAATCATGCAAACGTACAATTGAAGTTAGCTAGGAAGTCTGTCAGTAGTCAAACAATGCAATATGCAATGCAAATGCTACTAACATTTAAAACGTAAAACATTTGGAATTTTGTCAGTTGATAAAATTTTGACAGTTTGCCCCTCACATAACAATCAAAAACAATTTCATTAACACTAAGGGCTAGATTACAGCTTGTAAACTTGCACTGTTTAATTACATAAATGACACCTGGCTGCAGCTGAAAACAATCAGTTTTTTGAACCAGAATCACTAACTGCACCTATAATTAGCATAAATCATGAAATTATATCAAGGGGCTAAAGATTAGGGATGTCACAGAGATTCAGCCCTCCAGATCAAAGTACATGAACATATCAGGCACTTATACAGATAGATACGGATATATACCCTTGATTAATAACTTGATTGCAGAGTCTGTTCCCATGGAATACATAAACATTTAGTTGGATATACTGCCTTTGTCCCTTTTCTACAGCTAAATGCAGTAATGAATGAGATGAGTACAATCTATAGCACGGGAACCGTGTGCATGATGGACGATCCGTTTAACTGTCAGACCCTGGAACCAGGTAAGTGAAACAATTCAATGCTTATTGGCAAATAAACTACTTCTATTAGCTTCATATTATTTTCCTTTTAGACTTAATTTATGGCTTATCAATTCAAGTTAAGCGCCAATTATAATTATGAATATCAGTATTAAGTATCAAATTTCATATTGTTGTGAATGTTGCCACAGGTCTTGAGAGCATCATGGCCGACAGCAAGGACTACTATGAGCGTCTACATGTGTGGGAGGGATGGAGGGATAACGTGGGCAAAAAAATGAGGCCCCTCTATGAGGACTACGTCGATCTGAAGAATGAAGCTGCCAGACTTAATGGTAAGACCTAATTCTGAAATATCACGTCAATCAGAGTGCCAGCGGTAGATAACCAGCGCACACTGTCACTGCATGTTGTGTGCTGGGTACACAAAGCATTTATCCTGTGTAATCTTTGAGCAATCAGACAGACAAGGGGAGTTTATCTGTCACTGTTCTGATTGAAAGGTTATGCTGATTATGGCGCCTACTGGCGATCAAACTATGAGACAATGGATGAAGGGAACTACTATTACACCCGAGATGACCTCATGGAAGATACCCGTACAATATACCAAGAGGTAGCCATTTTCACACCTAGTGTCATTCTAAAAGAATATAACCACATTAAATGATATAATAAAAGTAGTCAGAAAAGGAGTCAGACCTTTTTTCCCTCCAAGGTGATTTTCAGAACAGTCATTGTTATTTTACATTCCTCTCTAAATGATTTCAAGCCTTACATACACCTGATAGATGTCCTTTGTGAGAGAATTTCACTTGCAAAAGCTCTATGGAATTAACTTTTAATTAAACTGCACATATTCCAGATAATGCCCTTGTATAGGGAGCTTCATGCATATGTAAGGGCGAAGCTCGGCGAGGCTTACCCGGGGCACATTCATCCAGAGGGGGGACTGCCCGCTCATCTTCTAGGTATGGCCACAGCACAGGGACTCTTAACAGCACCATAAATCACTAAAATGATTTCCTGTCAGATAACCTCAACAAAGAAAAAAATATATAATTTTCTGCGAGATATAACACTTCCAGGGACTTCAAGTGAGATTGTTAGCTGTGTTCAAATGATTTATAGAGGCCGTGTGGCTTTCCTTACAGAACAGCGGTTTCTAGCAATGCCTTTTTGATCTTTTCACAGGCGATATGTGGGGCAGATTTTGGACAAATTTGTACCCACTGTCTGTACCTTACCCCCACAAGCCTGATATTGATGTCACTAATGCTATGGTAGAACAGGCAAGTTATCCAAATTTTTCTGTTTTCTGAATTCTTACTCAATCAAGCATCATCCAAGAAATTCAGAGGAACATTTTAGAATGATCAGATTCACCACATCAATTCATTATGGAAAAATGTGTTGCTATAAATGTATGAATTCATAAATAGCACAGGATGGTATGATAACAGACAACAACACAGTAACAGTTCACATTTACATTTTAAGGGATGGACAATCCGACGGTTGTTCGACGAGGCCGAAAGGTTCTTCATGTCCGTGAACTTGTTTAAACTCTTTGACAATTTTTGGGAAAACTCCATGACTGAAAAACCTGAAGATGGTAGAAAGGTTGTGTGCCACCCCACAGCCTGGGACATGGGCAACAGAGAGGATTATAGGTGAGTGTGAGGATTTGTACTGCAAAAAGGTGCTGACAGATCTCATTAATGTTCTTCATCAGCTCTGTATTAAAGAGATAAATTAATTTGGACAAGGTGGACACAAGCGAAACACATTTTGGCAAAAAAAAACACCCTGACCTGTGCACTACTTCAAATTGCTTGGGTAAAGATTGCTAAGATTTCCCAGGCATGTTGCCAGCTTGCATTATTAACCCCCTACTCCATTCACAGACACACACACACACACACACACACAAACACAAAGAGGCTGTATAAAAAGACTAAGGCCAATAACACAAACATACACAGGGCAAAGACACTGTATGCAAATGATTGAACCCCATAAACTTTTGCAGAATAAAAATGTGCACCAAAATCAACATGGATGATTTCCTGACGGTCCACCATGAGCTGGGTCACATCCAGTATAACATGGCCTACCGCAACCTGCCATACCTGCTCAGGGATGGAGCCAACGAGGGCTTTCACGAGGCCGTCGGCGAAATCATGTCTCTCTCTGCAGCCACACCCGCACACCTGAAAGCCCTCGGACTGCTCCCCGCTGACTTTAAGGATGATGCAGGTACAGAACAGAAATGTTTCATATGAATTCATGCCAGTTTAAAGGGTCCAGTCCATAAGAAGACCATTACTATATTACTGAATGCATATGGACATGACATATTATCTTCAAAACAATGTTTGTTTTCATAATACTTATCATTAACTACATCGTAGATAAGTTATTCCTTGTAACAACAATGGTCCTAAAATCTCTATCCCTGCTAAGATGCATCCACATGGAACTGGAGAAAAAAAATACTACACAAAGTAGTTTGCCTATAATGGCATTCAAGCTGGCATAACTGACTTCCTCCACCCCCCCCCCATTGGTCCAGAGACAGAGATCAACTTCCTGATGAAGCAGGCCCTGACCATAGTGGCCACGATGCCCTTCACCTACATGCTGGAGGAATGGAGGTGGCAGGTGTTCCAGGGCACCATCCCGAAGGATGAGTGGATGAAGCGCTGGTGGGAGATGAAGTGAGGACACAGCTACCATCTGTTTACATACTGTAGCATGGCTTGTCGCAGCAGTGCTCAGCACATACCATTACCAAGGGGCTGCAACAATTCATCAGTCAATTGATTAGTGGACAGCTATTAAATTACTGGCCAACTAGGGTTAAATGATAAATGTTAAATGATAAGAGCTTTTTTTAAGTATAATTTTGCCTTTGTTGATAGGATAGTGGAGAGAGATAGGAAGTGAATGGGAGAGAGAGCAGGGATGGGATCCGGAAAGGACCACGGGGCCGATAAGAGCTTTTTAAGACAACAATTTCTAATTCCAGGTTACACCTTGATGACAGAAAACATTTTTGGTTGTGGACAAATTATGGACTAAATAAGACTATATAAGGATGCTGAATGGGCTTTGAGAAATACTAATTTGAACAGTGATTCAGTGATTTTTTCAGTGTTCTGACACCCAGCAACTAATCAAGGACATAATTAATAGATAAATCAACAACATGATTAACTGATGAATCAAAGATAATTGTAATAGCTGCCGTCTCATATGGCAGTGTTTTTTTTCACAGAAGAACAGATCTGTAAACTAGCATACATATTAAAACAACTCCATCAGTATTCTCTCACACACCTATAATTCACATGACAGAGTAGATCCATGCGTTTTCGAATAACAACTGTAGCAATATGAATAATAACCAAGGGGAGTTGTGAACACCGACAGAGTCTCACTGAAACAAAGTCTCACTGAAACTAAACCCTGGATTGTCCTCATCACAGGAGAGACCTTGTGGGCGTGGTGGAGCCACTACCCAGGGACGAGACATACTGCGACCCCCCGGCGCTCTACCATGTCTCCAGTGACTTCTCTTTCATAAGGTGAATAACCCTGGGCAAAGTGCACAATAGGTGCAATGCTGAGTCATAGCTCAAGAGATCAATGTCACATTAAGTCAGCAATGTTATCTTCAGTGTCAATCTTCATATCTTCAGTGTCAAGATATGAGCAAAGGCCAAAAATAGTCCTTGGAAACCTATTTATTCTCAAAGATACAAATCCATCTATATCTTTATCTGGAGTGGGACCCTAATCAAATTATTACAGGCAAGATAGAGTTGGTTGAGTGCATATGAAGCATTTCGTATTTACCTGGAAAAATTCTGCGATGATGAAGCAGGTCCTTGAGTACTCACTGATCTGGCATCTGTACTGAATACATTTTCGCTTTCAGGTACTTCACAAGAACCATTTACCAATTCCAGTTCCAGGCAGCACTGTGCAAAGCAGCTGGGCACACTGGCCCTCTGTTCAAGTGCGACATCACCAACTCTGAAGAAGCAGGCAACAAATTGAGGTTAGCCACCTCACCTACAGCTTTGGGGTCATTTTTCTTCTGTTTCATGTCCTGTAATTTAAATGCATATATGCATTATGGAAATACTGTATATGCATGACATGATAATATGGATGCATGACATGGATATATGGATTTATTCTGACATGCTGGCCACGTCCTGTAGTGGGTAATTACTAATTTCATTTCCCAAAGGGCCATGCTGGAACTGGGGAAATCACAGTCGTGGACAAGGGCTTTGGAGCAAGTGGCTGGAGTGACAAGGATGGACTCCAAACCGCTGATGGATTACTTCAGTGTCCTCTATGACTGGCTGAAGGTGGAGAATCAGAAGAACAACAGGCAACCAGGGTGGAGGAACACACTGGACCCATGTAAGGGAGTAGATAATGTCGCTGGCGCTGTGTTTCCTTGCTCTTATCTGGACAGCAGCAGCAACACTGCAATAGAGAGCCAACCACGCTCTGCGTGCTGGGTTTACAAGAAAGGGGTTTCTTAAAGCTTATGAGATTAAGTCACACATTGTACACCTAGAATGTCCATACGTCTACTCTGACACTGTTAAAGATATTTTTTTCTAATTTCAAATATGACTATAACACCAAAAACATCAAGCTATTATTTATGACATGTCTGTAATGACTTTTTGGAATCCTATTTCCGATTTTAAATGACCTACTACTCTAAAGTGTCATCATCATTTCAACACTCTGTGAGACGTGCCGTGGCTGTCACATCCCCCTAGCCCCTCAGTGTGTCAAGTAATTGTGGCTGTGATGCAACATGAGTATAATACCTCGCATGCACCCCCATTCACCCCCCAGCCCAATTTTCTCTTGTGTTTCTGCCTTTCCCCACAGTTTCAGCTGATGCGTTTAAAGTGCGATTGAGCCTGAAAGCTGCTCTGGGAGACCAGGCTGTGAGTCAAAACCCATATCTCACCACCTGACAGAGTAACTGACAGGGACAGAGACGCTCAGTCGGGCACACACACTCACAGACACACACACACATAAACATCTATGCAGTGCCCAACTGTTAAAGCTCAGGGATAACATCATCGTTATTTCAAGCTAATCTATCTTTGTGTTGGCTTACTCCCTCCGTGGTCCCTGTTGCATAAATCCAGCAGCGTCTGTCTCTTCTTTCAGTATCCCTGGAACGGCAATGAATTGTACCTATTTAAGACTACTTTGGCGTATGCTATGCGGCAGTATTATGCCATAAAAGGCCAACAGTTGGACTTCAAGTAAGTATTCTTAATGAATTCATTAAGATTACTGCATTAGTAGTTCATCCTCAAAAATATACAGAGAGATCCTTTATTCTTTTCAGAATCAATCAGTCAATCAATCTACCCATCTATTTATCTATATCCGGGATTGATTCTGTGAACTGGACATGTCATCATTACAACTAAGTCGTTTTTTATTACGTGTAAATAATCAGTCTTTTTTTCTGTGTTCTCAAAAAAGGTCAGAGAATATCTACATTTTCAGAGAGAGCCCCAGGATCTCGTTCTATTTTGTTGTCACTGATCCAGCAAACCCTGTCAAAACCATTCCAAAAGCAGAGGTGGAGGCAGCCATTCGGTAAGGCTGGATAACATAATCAATACTATGTCTTGTCAATTGTTGTTTTTATGTCTATAGTAACAATTTTAATACGTTTAATACCTTTCCCAATCTAGTTTATCTAGAGGACGTATCAACAGCGCATTCCTCCTTGACGATAACACCTTGGAGTTTGAAGGTCTCCTGGCAACATTAGCCCCAGAAACAGAACCAACAGTGGACGTGTGGTTGATCGTGTTTGGGGTGGTCATAGGAATTGTGGTGTGTTTGGGTGTATTACTGATTGTCTCTGGAATCTTTGCCAGGAGAAGGTAAGTTCTGACAGAACAATCTTCATCCTCTCTTAGTGAACATACAGTATTCTTCTTTTTTATGTGTGTATATTTACATTATGCACATAAAATGGTAAAATGGAAGTATACACTAGCAGGACAGAATAAATGGACAACCATGATACCCTAATCTGTGTCTATTTAACACTTACATTGGTCACTTACAATGGAAATCAGTTTAAATCTAAATACCAGTGTGGTGATTAATAACAGAAAGACAGATTGCTGGAGAATTCCAAAAGATCTGATTTATACTACATACACATACACATCTGTTAATATGATTTTGATAACTATTCTGTCAATGGTTGTCGGTAGGAAATCCCACAAAGAGGAGTCCAGTGACAGTGGAAGTCAGTTTGAAGGACAGACAAATAAAACCTTTGAAGATGATCATGTACAGACAGGATTGTAAGGCAGAAGAAACATTTTATGATTTCTTTTTGTAAGCCACCTGAGCCCAATTTAATAAATATGATTAAAAATGTTTGTATATTGTAATATTAAATGCTGTATAGTTTTCCTACCATGTCGATTTCCTCTAATGATATTCTGTATCAAGATTAAAGCACTCAGCCACTTGGGTAACTGGCAAATGAAAGACTGTACAGTATCTTATGAGTTTCCAAATCAGCCAGCAACAGCTTTGTACAATTTCATACATATTTCCTCTGTAAAGCAGAGTTTTAATTAAAGGCTTCTGAGTAGCAGGTTTCATTCTTTGCAAATTGTCCATTAATATATTACATGTCTATGATGTATGTAGGAGTAGGACTGAGAAGGAGATCACTGTCAATATTTCAATGGAAAATTCTGCCCACTAGCACAGCACTGATCTGATTTCTGTCCAGTAACTATGGAATAGCAAAACAGCTGAGGAAAGCAATTTACATCAAAGAGTATTCATCTGATATATCTTGACTCAAGTTGTGCAGAGGATGTGTCTTTTTTTCTATCACAGTACACTTGGCTTCAAGACACTAAGTTATAGTGGGCTAAAATAAATAAGAGAATGGGCATTTTTCATGATTAGGCTAGTAGGGCTGATAGTCTTTTCACCTCCTCTTTCAGAAAAACAAATCAGCATTAAACATTAAACAAAATGTCAGACAAAGTGGACAAAGGACAACTTTCAGCAAGTTACAGAAGTTACAAGAAAACATTGGTCAGTGACAAGACTGATTTAGCTCTGCATGTGTGTTAGAGTGACTTCTTTAATTATAAGTGAATATCTTATTAGTTTTTATGTGACTGTTAAAAATCTTACACCATTGCAAAGGCATAGATACAAGTTCTATTGGAATTGTATGTTATTTGTGTACATTATTGTACCATTTGGCCATTTGCAACACAAATGACAATGAAATGTATTGTATGATGTAGGCTAATATGGATAGACGTCTCTACCTTTAAGGCTTTATTGATAACATAATTTCTGAAATGCGAAACCTCTCTCTCTCTCCTGCTGACTCCTTTTCGTACACTACCGGAGGCTATTCAGGATTAATTCAGGATTATTCGGGACTATTCAAGATAGTTAAATAATCTACATAAGAAATTGGGCCTCTGCAAATTAGGCTACAGCAAATGTGTCACGTTAGCAAGGATCTCATCTCATTGGCTACTCTTTGACCACATGCACGGAAGTGTGTGTGTAGCTACACAGATGGGCCGAAGTTGGTAGCGTTGAACGTTCCTCAGTAAACGTGCCAAAGTAGTTTTATGTCAACTTCCTACAGTTTAAACGTTTGTTTTATCGGGCCTTCCAACATTAAGATTTAGTAGCAGTAGCCTAACGACTGTTTTTATGCACATGGCGAAACCAAAGTTAGTTGTGTTTGACCTGGGTAAGTAACACTAGGCTAACGTTAACGTTAGTAGCCTACTTGCACAGTCACCCAAATGTTGAAAGACAGCCTGAAATGGGAGTTTGGCTAATGCTGAACCAAGTTCCTTTAACGTTATTTAAGAGTCACAAAACGTCTGTCATTCGGTTAACATCAACATATTACTATTCTGATTAATGTGTTCGTTTTTGCCTACTAGCCTTATCATTCATCGCCTTCTGAAAATGTCCTATTAGGTGCGGTAAAATTGGTTTTAGATTGGATATTCGGCAGACATTCATTAACACAATTTACACCACTTCTAACGTTAAGTTTTGTTAAATGGATATTCCAGTCTTCCGTTATTAATAACGCTATAACGAAAAACATTATAGACCTGCTGAAAGCATTCTAACATGCCTATATGTGGCGGTCGGAGTTATTGCCGCCGCCTTGTAGGGGATAGTACAGTACTTAGCCCAGGGAGCTTTGAGTGGGACAGGATCTAGGTCCCCCACACCCAACAACTGCAGCCCCAATGCCCGTGGATGTACGAGAAAGTTGTGTCTTGTTCAGCAGCCCAGACTAAATGCAGGCTTAATAGACAGGGTAGAGTGGGCTTCAGGATGTAAAGAGTGTCCAGCGCCTGCCTGAAGGAGTGGTGTATGAGATGTACCCTACACTCACCCCAACTCTATCCAAGTCTAGCTGAATCAGGCGGAGCGCCTCTACCCCCAGGTAAGTAACCCAAAAGACAGATGATTATAATAACTAAGTGAAATAATATTTATTACTCCTCCTAAGATATTAAATGATAAACGTGGCACCTTTAGATAACTTTTAGTTGTGCTTACAAAACATATTTTTAAACAAAAAAACATCAATCCATCGTTGACACTGAGTCAACATGAATTAACAATCCCACTTTCTGTTCCCTAACACTTTCCCTTTTAACCAAACATTTACTTTAAATGACTGTCTTCAATTCACCTTTGAATTCTTCAAAAATACCAAACCTCTCAGGATAAACATACATTCACCAGGAAACATTTACATTCAAAATAGGTAATGTGTGCAAAGTCAGTATAAACAGAGACGTTTTAATAGGAGGAGACACATCACTTAAAAAATCGTCCATAGAAATGCATTGGGAAACTTTGTAACGCAAAGATGGCGGTTGATTGCATATGTCCCACCTACTCTCGCGCTGTTGCTCCAATCATTTTGTTAATTCAACGTAAGCTTATCATCATAGTTTTTGCGGCACCTGCAACTTGTTTGCAGTCAGAAGAAAAGAAGCTGCAAAACCACTGTCAACTGGAAATTTACAAGTGGCAAATATAAAGTTTCTTAACATAATGTCGACCGTACCCCATTTAGATGCCAGAGCTAGAAAAAACATACAAACATGACATTTATGCTATACCGTTTATCGTTACTGCAGAGTAGGCAGCATTCCATAACGGTTTTAAACATGACATTCTATTCATGGTGTGCACCTGCTTATTACAACAGCAAACGTATGATTAGTATTTTACATTATGTTATGTACCTGTATGATTTTATGTATGTTTTTTTTTTAATGTTCGTTGAGCTTATGGTTCACTGTATGCTACATTTTACAGTTTGTTAGCTTAGCAGCAAAAGCTAACGTTCAGACTAAGCCTTTCACTGTTATTTATCATCGGAAATGATTAAAATATAAACTTGTGCTACGCATAACCTTGGGATAATATATTATCGTAAAGCTTAAAGTCGCTCAAATGCAGACAAGCTTAATAGTTGTTGATCTCTGACATTATCCAAAACTATAGTATGATTTAGGATAGTTGGCCAGTGTTATGCCGTAAATTACAACGGTGTTGTGAAGCGGGCGCATGCGCAGTCTTAGATAACCTGCAAGAAAAAAGTCTTTTAAATCCTTTATCTCATGTTATACCATCAAACCTTTTCAGGGATTTTACTCTGATGTTTATCTTGATTCCAACCATGCAGTTTTTATGTCCTATAAACGTAGTAAAGTGGAGATACAGCTTACTCCCCATTCATTTAGATAGGGCCCTAGTCTTCTTAATCCCAAAATAACTGCCCGAAGGCGTCACCAAGATGGCTGCCGAGTGAAGGGACTTGCCTAGAAGGACTTTGGTATAAATGACATTAGCTGTCAGTGTCGTGTGCAGGCGCGTCTCTATCCAGTTCTGTTCAGTTCAGGCGCCGGGTAAGGGAGGGAGAATCGGTAAGTCTTGTTTCTCTCCAAATAGTCAGAATGGCGTATGTGTGTGTGCGTGAATGAGTGGAATGTATAAGCCACCTTCAGTTCAGATCTGTCCAGGCTGTGGGAAGCACGTGTGTGCTTGGTTTTGTTAGTGTAACTGTTATAAGGAGGTAATTACCACAACCAGCGAGATCACCATGTGGATGTCGGACAAATGGCAGGGCAGGAACTTTCCCCAAGCGATCTTTTTAAACTTTGCTGCATAGCCACCAGCAGCAACGTAAGCTTGAAATAGCGGCTCTTCTTGTAGATGAACAGGCAAAGGAGTAGGCTTCTCCAACATAACCCGTATGCCTCAATTACTCGTCGCAAGTCAACACTAAACTAACAAAATAAACTTAATTCACTACCGTGAATATTATTATTTCGCTTCTAACTTTGGTTCAGTCCTACGTTACTGCTCAGTTAAGCCGCCTTCACACTGGCATGGGTATGCAGCTCCGACATTCGCAACACGACCCCTACTGGATGTTGTGCTATGTCCATAAAACTGTCGGAAGGAGACAGAATCCTTTGACAAAATGGTTTTGGTTTGTTTTTGTCTCCTGTCACATTTATATAACATCAGAACATGTAAGAATTACACTATACAAGTTTTGTTATTATACGCCAACCCTATTTATTTAACACACTTTTGGGCTTGTGTGTACCAAGATGATTAGTGCAAATTTTTTCTCTTTGAAACGTGATTGTTAATCCTTTAGAAACCAGGTTTGTTTATGCTATCACCATAGCAACGCGAACATCCTGCCGAAATGTCGGACTGGATTTGTCGGAGAAGTTAATTTTTTTTAACGCATCTAGAAGTCCCAACAGAGACGTTTTTTTCGCACCGCAGTCGGTGGGACCATTCCGCATACGGTCTCCGTATCCTCATAGCAAATGAATGACTTCCGGTCAATGTGTTGTCGTATCTACGGACTCCAGACATGCCAGGGTGAAGGCGGCTTTAACCAGGCCTCTTCGTCCCGTTCCTCTGTTACAGCTCTGCCCGTTCATTCAGCCTGCGCGTTCACAATAGCCAATCTGTCTTGAAGGCACAGCAACAAAGTACCCGCTACATATAGCAGTGTAGTAGGCTACCTTTCACAGCAGTTCATTTTTCTAAATAAAAGTTGTTTTGGTTATTACACTGTAATTCATCCAGGTTTTTTGTAGATACCATCAAATTACTTAAACCATCTTTTTTTCTCTTGGAGAGCACATCATATCTTAACTCTTCTTTTATTTAACTATCACTCTATTTGTCAATTTAAGGCAACTTGCAACTTTTCTTTTGTAATAACATGCAAACTAAAAACATTAGAGACAAACTTTAAACTCAGTGAAGAACTTATAGATGCCTACTACCTTTCACAGCAGTTCATTTTCAAATACAAGTACACCTTAATTGTGTAGTTTGGATCACTTTGCAATCTTTTGATTGCAATAACGTGCTAACAAAAAAGATTAGAAACAGACCATTATCTTTATTAAGCACCTGTAGTCAAGCAGTACCTTTCACAGCAGTTTATTTTTCAAAATGATAAGTCTTCTTGTCTTCTTGGTTATTACACATAGTGGGCCTATATGAATAAGGCAATGATTCGGCTTTAGAGGGAAGTACAGAAAAAAAAAGTCAAGCCATTCAGTCTCTTTTGAAGAACTCTTCATGTATAATTTATTTTCTGGTTTATCTATTACATGATTTTGTAGTTTGGTAATTGCCATGGCGCCGCAGTGTTCGGACGCCTCTCTGGTAGCTCCGCAAAGTCTGTGTTAGTATTTAATTATTTACTTATTTCTTTATCCTTTTTTACAATTAAAACCGGAGTGATTGTGTATGATAGATCAACTCTTCTGAATGTAGGCGATCGTTTTGGAGATGTTTTAAACCCTGAACCATGGACACAAGAATGCAACGCGGCGCAAAAGAAAACACAGCGGTAAACACGCTGGCCTACGGAATAGACTAGGGAAAGAGCATTCAGCCCTCCTTTACCCAATATCCTCCTCGCAAATGTCCAGCTTTGGAGAATAAAATGGATGATCTCAGAGCCAGGATAAGATTTCAGAGGGATATCAGAGACTGCAACATCATCTGCCTGACTGAGACCTGGCTTACCCCTTCAGTACCGGACGCAGCTGTAACACCTGCTGAAAACTTCTCTGTTCTAAGGATGGACAGGACAGCGGAGACCGGTAAATCCAGAGGTGGAGGAGTTTGTTTCATGGTCAACAACAAATGGTGTGATCCCAGTAATGTAACCTCTCTGTCGAGTTCCTCCTCTCCCCATTTGATCATTTTGTGCAGACCTTTTCATCTGCCTTGGGAGATTTCTGTGATTATCGCTACGGCTGCATACATTCCACCTCAAGCAGACAAAGGTATGGCTCTGTCTACGCTTCATGAAGTGCTTAGTGTCTGTCAGAATAAACACCCTGAGGCTGCAGTCATAGTGGCTGGTGACTTTAGTAAGGCCAACCTCCGGCAGATATTTCCAAACTTCCATCAACATGTTACCTGTCCCACTAGAGGGCCGAACATATTGGACCACTGCTACAGTCAGTTTAAGGATAGATATAAAGCGAATTCAAGACCTGTTTTCGGTAAATCTGATCATGCCACCGCATGTGCATATCTGACTCATCATTGGCCTGTCTGCAGGACGCGCTGAGTAATATTGAATGGGACATGTTCCACCAAAGTTCCGCTGACATCAATGAGTTCGCCGAGGCAACAATCAGCTATGTTGGTATGCTAGCTAGGGTTGCAAAATTCCGGGAATTTTCAAAGTTGGAAACTTTCCATGGGAATTAACGGGAATTTATGGGAATTTATGGGAATTAACGGGAATTAATTGGAAAAAAATGGGAATTATCTCAACTAAAGGTCAGGGACATAAAGACAGTTGGTAGAAAATAATATTTTAGCAGTCTTAGCTAAAACTATGAGATGTGATATGCATAAAGTTGAGTAGCCTATAATTTGCTATTCTTCAATCACAGGGGCATAACACACTTCTTAATGCAGGGCTATTTAGGCCGCACCTCCTATACGCATTGTGCATCCTCCCATCACATGCTCAATGATTTCTAGAATTATGGACTGCTAAAGCAACCTTTATGAGCCACATACAGTCACTGATACAGACACGTGAGGCTACACATTTGAGGACTACAAACAGTCAAGCAAGTTATGATGATATAACTTAGATGATATTTGTTCTAAAATGTTAGATTTTAGCTAGCCCAATCAAAATATAGATTGCTAGCTCACTGGTAAGGCAGATATGTTAAAGGTAAGCTAGCTAGCACCTTTGTATTAAAGAAGTTAGCTTATCATGGTGCTAGATAGCACAAAACATGCTGTTTCTTCTGCGTCCTGCTAAGCAGTTTTACATAACCACACCTGATTTCATACATCATTTAAATGTTTTGATAGTCCTTTCCATTTGTTCAGTTTACAATCTACATATTTAACAGAAAAATGCTATATTTTTAATTTAATTGTATATTTTTTGCAAAAATGTCTTATGACAAAATATGTTGTTGGTATATGAGTCATATGGTCTATGTTTCTTAAAATCATCCAAAATTTCCAGTTAATTCCCATAATTTCCACAAATTTCCATTTTTGAATATTTCTATAATTCCCAAGCTAAAGTTTCCATGGAAAGTTTCCGGAAAGTTTCCAGAAATTTACCGGAAATCTTCCACCCCTTTGCAACCCTAATGCTAGCTGAGTCTGACTCCATAAAAACTTTCCCCAGTCAGAAACCTTGGGTGGACAAGTCCATTCGTGCTGCTGTGAATGCACGCACAGCTGCTTACAACGAGGGGCTCAAGAGTGGAGATATGAGCCAGTACAAAGTAGCTTGTTATGCTCTGCGCTCTGAAGTAAAAGCTGCCAAACGCCGTTACAGAGATCGAGTGGAGTCACACTTTCACCAGAATGATTCCCGGCGTATGTGGCAAGGACTACGGTAAGAAATACTGCAGTGGACAGCGCTCCTGCTGGGAATGGAGACCTTATCACTGTCTCAGGACCAGGTCCGGAGAGCTTTGAAGTGCGTGAACATCAGGAAAGCAGCTGGCCCTGATGGCATCACAGGCCATGTGCTGAAATCCTGCGCAGACCAGCTCTCTGGACTATTCACCACCATCTTCAATGAGTCCTTAGCCCAGGCTGTGGTTCCTACATGCTTTAAAAGATCAATCATTGTACCTGTGCCCAAGAACAATAAGCCCTCATGTCAGAATGACTAAAGACCAATAGCCCTGACATCTCTAATAATTAATGTTTTTGAGAGGTTTATGAAAAATGCTATTTGCTCCTCAGTGTTTCCCCTAGGATGTCTTTGAAGGTGTGGGGGCGAAGACCACGGCTCAAGGACCCCGACACCAAAAGGAGGGTACAGGATATTTGAAGTGAAAATGTACAAAAAACACCCTAAAATGGAAATAAATGAATAAACCTAGTCTTAAAATACCTGCAAATAACAAGCATAACCTGCAGAGCCAGGCAGTTTACAAGACAGTGAGGGAGACTAAATCAACCAACCAACCAACACCCCCAACCCCAGAGTGACCCTAACCCCCTGAACATATACAGTAAATTTCACACCATACTGTATGTGCAAGCACTATATTCACATTAGACACAAACAGATAAATCTTACATTTAGAAAAATGGCTTAGTGGCAAAGCTTGCTGTATGGCTCAGAGCATTATATATCTTACATAGTAGTGTTAAAATGTTTATAATTTCAAAACATTAACAGGCTTTACTGTAAGCAAACATGCTTTCAGATATCGTCAATTTCAGAAATTGACAGTTTAAAATACAAGGCATAAGTATCAGGCCTATTTAATTTCAATGGAAAATACTCTTAGGGCTTGCCAAAGATGGCCTACATTAAACCCACAAGACTACAGCATCAAGGCCCAGGAATTCGCTGTGAAAAAGGGGCTGTGTTTAAAAAGTCGTGCTGTTTATTCAACGTTAACAGTCCTGTACAACATGTCAGTCGTCATCACTGCTTTCTTGTATGTCTGGCAAGATCAGGCGCCGAAAAGAGAAGCGTAGGGCGGTATTTCAGAGAGCAGTGTTGCGCCTGAAGGCAGCATTCATTGACTGACAATTCATGAACGAGTTCATAATTTTGGTGGATGTGAACTGAACAAACTATATTATTGCCTGATGAATGATACTGTGAACATGTTCCTTTTTAAACTTGTTAACTAACTGAACTAGCTGCTAGTTCATGTGGAAAGTGAACTTTCCCAATGCTAATCGCTCAAATTGCCATAAATGTACTCAAATGAATAGCCCTCTACCTGCTCGAAATTCAGGGAAACACAACTCAGACTAGTGGTCTGGCTTTACTGAAATAGAAAAACTGCGCTTACATTTCTCACAAACGAAATCTGGAAACTGGCAAACTATAAATCTATCTAGGGGCTGCTTACAGGTGAATCCTTAAATGTATTAACTGACTAGCACACAGGCTTAATAGACGTCTTAATAATGTAACATAACGTAACGTAATTTTAAGTAACACTGGACAAAGTAACATAACGGCTGCTGTCTACCGGTAGGCCACTTGTCAATAAATGTTGATTACCTTTGCGGGCTCATCAGCTGATGACCAACAACACAAAGCTAGGCGGAGCGTTGTCCAATCAGAACTCACAGCCAGACCTGAGAGAGGGCTGGGGAAAACACAAGTGGAACTGCGCTCCGGACGCAAAGACTTGCATGAGCGGAGAAACTTGACAGAGTCGAATATAGGCAATGAATGAGTAGAGTCGAAAACATAGGCAAATTCTGAAGATGCGGCGGCCCGCCGCAGTAAAATGTACATAGGGGAAACCATGGCTCCTCCATCCCGAGCATCATAGATCCACTCCAATTTGCATACCGTCCCAACAGATCTACAGAGGACGCCATCTCATGTTTTACACACCACCCTGGAACACACTGACAATGGACACCCGCCCTCAACATATTTAATCCAAATATAACATTCACAATAGTGAACGCAATGACGCAAAGAAGACAACTAATTACTGTGAAATCCGGTTAGCATCATTAGTAGGCTATGCTGCAGACATTTGATTAAAACTCTTGCATTCAAGTTGACTGACCATCTACCAATGTTTTTCAAAGACTTATAAGGGCCTGTCCCAAGGAGAAAAAGTATTTGCTTACCTTGAAACTTAAACACATCCACAAACTGAACAGTCCAACCAACCAGTAGAGTATGATAGCCTAAGCTTAGCCTGCTACTTTGTTTACAATATTTTGAGGCTTCAACCAGACAGCTGAATTTAAGAGGCGGAGTTGTAATAATACTAGGCTATAATCTGCATAAAGTTTGCTGTTATGAATAGGCCTATCATTTAAAATGTTAATTTATAAAGTTGTATTTTTATTTAAATGTATATTTAAGTTTACATGTTTATTTACATATATTGCTCATTTATTTTTTTTCCCTTAACTTTAGATAAATCTTTTATTTTCATATGATATTTGATATTATAAAGATTTCAAAGATATTTTAAGACAGTGTTCAATAAATTATGTTACGTTTGGAAATTTTGTGCATCCTCTTTTATTAGTAGTATGATATTTTAGCATGCAAATTAAGGGCGAAAAGTAAAGGCATCGGCCCTAAAGATCGGCCAAAAAAATCGTCAGCACATATCGGTGATCGGCTGACTCTGACATCTAAACATCGGTATCGGCATCGGTTATAGAAAAACCCATATCGGTCGATCTCTAAATTGAAGTAGCCTACAATGAGCTCCACCTAAATAGTTGAATAACTATAGTTATTACAAAGTTATTAATTTTACAAAGAGTTTTGTGCAAGTGGAGTGTTCATATTTAATGAGATGCTTCAGACACCGTTATCGTTTTATCATTTGCTGTTTGGTATGATGTTGTTATTGCTAATCTGGTAGACCAGCTAACAACGACATTGATGTAGGCTAAACTGTAGCAGTGAAAGAGACGTCATCTTTCTTTTTAGCTACTTGGGAAGTACCCACGAAGCCATGAGACATTTATGAATCCTGTTGTTATTAGGTACATGTGTTTATATTCTCTTATTTTAACAGAAACAATTACCAGTCTGTGGTAGCTACTTTTCACGCTACTTTGGAACTAACGTTATCCACGAAGCTGTGAGATTACTAATAAACGGCTTGGAGCCAAAATGAGTAATGACTGCATGTGTTTATTACACAATGCAAAAGGGAGATAATGCAACCGCTAAACTGACAATGTTTTCACAATTTAATTTTGATACATTTTGGTAACTAAGTACTTCTACGTTTTGATGGTAGCCTAGCTGTAAAATCTTAGCCGAGTCCTGAGACTGTACAGCTTGCTTATGCATTGCAAACGTTGACCCCGCAGAGGCTGGCAATGTCTTCAAAATTTTTTATCAGCGTGATATTGATAACTACGTTATGTTTCGTGATTGATTGTCATAAACACCGCTATGTGGATAGATATGTAGATGTATAGATATGTACCTATTGTCTGTGCTATATTACTGTGAAACTTGTCACTTGTCTCAAACTCATTAGTTTCAATGGTCACGGTGGCCAGCTTTGGTCTGTCTATACCCAACGTTACATAATGGAACACTGGTGGGAAATTAGAATCATGAGAAATTGCAGTTAAAAAAACACCCACTTTTTCATAAAATATACAGTTTTGTGATACCCATCATCATTAAAAACAATGGATAACTGTTTAAATGTTTATTACCAACAAGAAAGTAGCGCAAACTCACAACTCATTGAACCCTGCAACACACCCTTTAAGGAAATTTAAGGTCCCCACTGTAATCCTAAGAACTTTTTACACTGGCGCCATAGAAAGTGTTCTGACTCAGTGCATATCAGTATGGTATGGTAGCTGCACTGTCCAAGACCGCAAAGCACTGCAGAGAGTGGTGCATTTAGCTGAGCGCATCTCCAAGTCACCTCACCCCAATATGAATGACATCTACATCAGGAGTTGCCATAAAAGATCCATGAAAATCATTAAGGATCCCACCCATCCTAGTAACAGCCTGTTCAGCTTATTGAAATCAGGCAGGAGATTCTGCTGTCTAATGTCCAGGACTGAACGCCTTAGGAGAAGCTTCTTCCACCAGTCCATTAGACTCCTCAATATGGATATGCCTGCTTTTTTTAAAAACCCAACATAGAGATCAATGCTAATTGTTAATTTCTGTTAATAATAGAATAATTACTGCATTTAATCATAATTTATTTTTATCTTTTATTATTTATTTTTAAAACTAAACAGTCTGTGGAGTCTATCAGTCCCACATTTCACTGAAAATTGTATATTGTTGTTTTATGTATGTGACAAATAAATGAACTTGAACTTGAACTGCTATAGGAACGTTAGAAAGCTTTCAGCAGGTCTGTAAAGTTTTTTGTTACAGCGTCATTAAGAATGGAAGACTGGAATCCTCTTCACAAAGCTAGAAGTGGTGTGAATGGTGCATGTTAATAATGACATGAATTCATGACCGTAAGAAACACAGAGAAACCGGACTGCCCTGTAGGCCTATTTTCCAATGTTAATGTTTCTAAATCGACTTGTGAATGTCTGCCGAATATCCAATTTAAAACCAATTTTACCGCACCGTTTTCCTACAGTTTGTGTTTCTTTCCTGCCCTTATCGGCTGTAGGCTGCTATTGTGCTCATGTGTGTGAAAGAGTTTTTGAAGTGCCAAATGTCCAAAATAGCACGTGGGGTAGAGCTGTTGACTTATCAAGACATGTATCTTTGTTTCGTAATAATTGTTGATCGTAAGTAAGTGTTGCAGTAATGCCATTCACACAATTCTATCCCTCTAAACTGCAGATTATACCCTTTGGCCTTTCTGGGTGGATACACACGTCGACCCACCTTTTCGCAAAAATGACAGGTAAAGGAAAGGTTCAAGATGTGCATGTATCTCATGAGGTGTTTCTAGCTTACTACATTCACATGTCACAAACAAATCATCTCCTCCTCTCTCTCTAGTGGAAAAGTAGTGGATTCGAGAAGCTCCCCAATTTCCCTCTACAAGGAAACTGTGAATATATTGACTAATCTCCATGGTCAGGGCATTAAAATTGGAATTGCTTCACGGTGAGGCGAAGGACAAGAGGAACAAACTTAACTCTCATGTGTACATTTATTATTGATATGCTTCATGGAGTAGAATTGTGTTAACTGAGTGCCTTGCATTGATTAGAACTGGAGAAATAGATGGAGCCAAACAACTGCTCTCCCTCTTCAACCTCAACCAGTATATCTCCTTCCAGCAAATATATCCAGGATCAAAAGTGACACATTTTCAAAGGTAATGTTTGTGATGCACCAAATAAATATGGATTAGTGAACTAAATACAACCACAAAATTGAAAGAAAGAAAAAGATCACCTGGCTCCCATCTCAATGAAACTTTCATGTTGTGCCACTGCCTAAGGCTTGTGTGTGGGTTTTAGAGTCTTCCCATCACAAGCGGTTTCCACTGTCTCTGAGCCATCCTATACACCATTATGATAGGTAGAGGCATATGACCTGACTTCAGTCGACTTCACACTCTTGAGCGTGCCCCAGCCTACAAGTGCAGATCACACGTGTGTTGCATGTTTGAAATACATGCAAAGGTCAGGGGAGGCAGGTTATCTGATGGATGAAAGGGAATTGGAATCTGGCCTTGGGTAATGGAATGGTGCCAGTGTGGAAATCCTTTGATGGAAATTTTGTGTGAGTTGATTTGTATTTGTGTGCAGGTTGCAGACAGACAGTGGTGTCAAATACAATGAGATGATGTTCTTTGATGACGAGTCCAGAAACATCACAGATGTCAGCCGCCTAGGTAATCCCATACACCCATAATATAGAAATTAAGTACTGTTTTTGTGAATAAAAATCATAATAGCTGTTCAGTTTGCTTTCTTTGTGCCAAAATGAATCCAAGTCTTTTCAGGTGTGCACTGTGTCCTTGTTCGCAACGGAGTGACCTCGAAACTAGTTGATGATGAAATTCAGCAGTTCTCCAAGTCACACTCCTGATGAATAGGCCATCGTAATCTATGTATTCAGTCCACTGGATGTCAGTATGGAACCATCACACTAGTCTTTTGAGACCTCTTGTTTACAAATGAGTCATCTGTGTCTTTATCCTCAGATGCACATTTTAGCAGGTCAGCAATGCAGAAACAGTGTCTATAGCGTCTAACTGCATAACAAACTGGAGACTGTCATTGTACTGTAATTGGAAATTTATGGATGTAAACATCCTCTAGGGATTTTATGGTGTGTGTGTGTGTTTGGAAACAAGAATGTGTTTTCCCCTCCTTTGTTCCTTTGTGCACTTTTTTTAGTGCTCCTTGTTTTACATTATTCTGTATTTTGGCTTGACATCATTGCTGACATGGTTTAATATGAAGTGAGTTCCCAATCCTCAGCTTGACCCCACGCTGCATGTATGGCATAGTATGTGACAGAGAATACTATTTATCATCATACATTTTAATATAAGAGCTGTATTTTCATATTAGATATTAATATTTTAATTGAACTGTGTCATGATGAAAAGCTGTACCCAACACTGATCCTAATAATTGTCAATGTAATAAGTGTTGAAGCCAGCCATTTATACAGCTATCACGGCTAGATGTGCCATGCAGATTCATTTGCTTTCTGAAAATAAGGCCCTGGCCTGCTGTGTTAGGATGAACGAGTACTGTCACATGGCACAACTGCCCAATGCTCCCAAATGCACTATAGAGAGAAATGGAGGGAAACGTTTTCAGGAAACATTGGCTTGTACTTGAGTGTTTTGGGGTCTGCAGTAGTTCATATTGTAATGGTATTTATTAGTATTTATGTATTTATGCCATTGTTTGAGTATTTATGCCATTGTTTGAATTGCTTTAATTGTACAGTACAGTATTATATTCTGTTGCAACACATGCCTATAAACATGGAGCACTTTATAAAAGAGATTATAGCCTTCAAAACAATTTTGGAAATTGTTATGTTTTGTATTGGGCTTTTACATATTATGCCCTTTAGTGGTTTAAATACCTTATACCTGACTCAGTTTGTAAAAATATCTATGCTTTCTACTCTTTACATCATCAAAACAGGCTCGTCACTTGTCTTGATGCATTTGAGGAAATATACCAAGTTCACAGCAATACATTTGTCTGATTCCAATATGAATGGGACTATAGCTTCTGCTGAAATACCATTAGTAAGTTGAGTTAAAGCAGTTTTCTGTGTATTTGTAGGCTAGAAAAGACTACCAGTCTTGTTTAACTTCAAGTGTCCACTTCTACTTTAGTATGGAGAGTGTATTCCTTTGCCATCTCTGAAAGTCAGCAAGTTTTTGATGGATCTGTTTGGTCACATTCAAACTGATGGCACGCTCTCACAGTCTGCGTGAAAGAAAAATCCTAGTTATATTTTTAATTTTCCATATCAATAACAAATTCATGCCATATTTTAGTGGATTTTACTCTTCAAGTCAAATAACCCAACTTTTAACATAGTATTACTTCTATATTCAGTATTCCCCAAGACCTAGAAGTAAAAGGCATATTAATTTAGTCTCATAATCAGTTTAATCCCATGGTAGTTTATTCACACAAGCCATCCTGGAAAACTAGGATTTTTTGTCAATGTGACTGCCCCTGTGAATCAAAACGAGGCTTTTGGTAAAACAAGGAAAATGTGGTTTTAAAACAGCTCACCCAAGTGTTCTGAACCCACAGCTTCTTTTCGAGGTCCCCATTGCACAGTAGCATTGTAGCATTCTGACTAAATTAATGTGAATTAATGAGAGAGGCTACAAATATTGTAGAGGATATGACAGATCTGCTCTATCACAGTTGATTGTGGATACAGCAAGGATATTATGAAACTGGGATGATGAATCAATTAACGTCATTCATCATCATCGTTTATTGTTAAGGACTTTTCAAGACACTTGACAAAGAAATCTACAACGTCTGAGACGTCTCATATGTTAGGCCTATAGGCTACTGGCCGAATGGTCGGGAACTGGATTACACATCGGGAAGCATGTCATCAGATCCAGGAATGATGGATATAAAAAGATTCAGTGGTCACAGTTTATTGATTATAGGCCTAAATAGATATGCCCACTGGCTAAATGAGACTAATTGCTGCCAAATAGAAGTCGGGTCTTATCACCCTCAACATTACTTTTTGCAGTAGTCTGACTGTATTATACAGTATACAGTCTATGATATGACCAGATATGACCATTCTTAAGTTTCAATCACAAGTTATGGGTGGGAGCTTTCCAAACCAAAACACAGAAGTGTGAGTACTGACTAGAAATCGTGCTGGTAGAAATGTTTTAAACAGAAAAACGTGATTAGACCTACTAATGCAAAATTGTAGCCTATCATTTTATTTTAGTGTAGTGTATTAGAATCCGCAACAGGATACTTAAGTGGACAGACCAAAATTAGTGGTGTTTGACTTGGGTAAGCAGCGTTTTATATTAGCCTATATTTATTGTCTGCATGCCTTTTCTCTGGTAAAACATGGTATGTAAAAAGGACCATTGTAAATAAGTAAGCATTTCGGCATAACCCATGGATAAAACGCACGGACCTCTTAGCTACTTGGGTTTCAGTAGGTGTTCAGTAGGGTTTCTGAGGTGTCAGGGCACAGCTTTGTGAAGAATCCACCTGGAAGCACATCAGATTGTTCTTTTTTTGGAACCATTAATGATTAAATGACTAGAACTGGTCCATTGTCTTAACACACATTGATGTTGACTTTTAAGCTGCAGATAACACCCTTAGGCCTTTCTGTGTGGGCGCAGTTGTCCCACCTTTTCACAAAAGTGCAAGGTAATGTTAGGTTAATTAAGGTATTGATATAGCATTCTTGAACATGGGTTGTGTTCACAATAAGCCCTGTTGGAAGCTGCCCACTCTCTCTCTCTCTCTCTCTCTCTCTCTCTCTCTCTCTCTCTCTAAGTGGTATAGTTGAGGATTCTAAAAGTTCATCCCTGGGCCTCTACAAGGACACAGTGAACATATTGACACCTCTCCATGGTCGGGGTATAAAGATCGGAGTTGCTTCACGGTGAATGGAAATAAAAGGCGAGAAAACTGCTCACATACGTTTATGTTTATCATGAATGAGCTCCAATGCTGACTCTTACTTAACAGAGTGCCTTGCATTGTCTAGAACCGGAGAAATAGATAGAGCCAAACAACTTCTTCAACCTCAACCAGTATATCTCCTTCTAGCAAATATATCCAGGATCAAAAGTGACACATTTTCACAGGTATCTGACACAGTATTGGTCATGTTGTCATGTTTGTCATGTGTATGTAGAATAATACAAATAAAATCAGTTTTAGCTATTATGGTTGTTTCTATGGGGGGAAAAGTGTGTCTATGTTCGACATAAAGAATGGTCAAGTCTCGTTTGGTCTAATTGTGGCCTATGCTCTTACTTTGAGGTGATCTGATCAATATTAGAATAATGACTATTAAACTTAAAGCCTCTGTGTAGGATTTATCTTCTATTTATCTTCGTCTTTTATTAAAAGCAACCTGGACAATTTTCTTCTTTAGGAGAGTAGACAGTTGGGACAGGTAATTACCTCCATGAATAAATTGTAGTGTTCCCGTAAACTTGGTAATTTCCATTTATATATAGATGTGGTTGGGTACCAATTGAGAATATCCATTTTGTGCCGCCATTTTCAAATTGAGGGCCATGGGAAATGAGGACCGTGGGAAGGGGAGGGCTAATACATTTTATTCAAACGTATGCAGTATACCACTTCGCCGATAGATGGGAGAAATTCTCATACGAAAAAAATAAAACTTAATAGGGGGTTTAAGCATTTTGTTAAAAAATTGTTTAGGTTACAGGCGCACAGTGGCATTAAGTTTAGTGAAATGATGTTCTTTGATGATGAGTCCAGGAACATCATTGACGTCAGTCGACTAGGTAGGTACAGTATATAGTTGTTCTACGCACAGCTCCTAATTAATGATACAACCATACCAATTATACGCAAACAATTGATAACAACATCCATCTTTCTAGGTGTATACTACGTGCTTGTTGGAAATGGAGTGACAACAGAAGTTGTTGAGGATGAGATCCATCAGTTCTCTAAGTCACAGTCATGATGTAGTCATCTGTAGAATAAGACTATCTGTGTAAAACCATTATACAGGTCTTGGCTAGAAACAGATTGGTAAATTCATTCACTGTCATTGTTCTCATTGCTTTTGGGTATTGTAAACACAATGCATTTTAGGTAACACTGTCAGTAGGGCAGTGATTAAAAGCATTACTAGAAATCTAAAAATAAATATTGCAAAGGCACAGATGCAGATGTTCCATGAATATTGAAAATGTATGAAATGATTAGAATTGGATGGTTGACACTCAGCTGCATGCAAACAAGCCAGTGGGGATTCAAAATCATGGGAAAAATTCAGGATTATATGGGGTTATAAGAGGAAAGCAGTATTTGAGTATTATGAATATTATGGATATGAATATTATATTAATTTCATTGTAGTGTCCAAACATATACACCTGCCAGGTGCATATTATATTGTTTTATAGGGATCTGTTAAGCTGCTGTTATCAAACACCCAGCAAATGTCAAACTGAAGTAACTGGCATTAGGCTGCAGGGGTGCTCAAGCTTTATCACAGAATATTCAGTTTGTTTACTGTGTCTACAGTAAACCATTCAGAGAAATAAGTGTTTAATAAATCATAGTTTCAGAATAATAATGTTTTTGTGTGACTCTAAATGATGGTCTGTACCCTCTCCAGAGTGTTGAAGAGATGGAAAGATCTGCACAAAGAGACCTTCTGCACCCCATGCACACTTGGTGGTGGGAAGGAAAGGCAACGTGCCTACAGAAGAAGAGCTAGATGCTCCTTCTTTGGGGTGACAAATGCCAGAAAAACATACATGCACCATGCAGCTGATTTCTTTGTTATGATGATGTTTTTTTGTGTGAGTGTGTCTGGAGCTGATGCTTGGCTGGAGATTTTAAATACTCCTGGGACTTTGCTATGGTGAGACACAAAAAATGTATCTGTTCGCCAATGTTCAAGATGTGTATGGCATACATGAACAAAAAACACTGAAAAGAAAACAGATCCCAAGTATAAGTATCCTAGAGGGTTGCTGTGGCTGTCCGGGGCTGTTTTCAATCCAAACACCATGGGAACTTCAGTCGAGTTCATATACCATAACCTCAATGAAATATAAATTGGGTTTTATTACTCATTGCTATATGCTTCTAGTGCAAACAGAAAATATATGCTGTTTTGGTGAAAGTGGCCCACAAAGGAACCTGAATGTCTATGAGATACCTACTGTAACAGCATCTTGTAAATTGCAATCTGTTTTCAGGTAATTAATGGGATTTCATAAAAGAGATTCGGCTGCGGTTAAGATATCCTCTTTATTTGATCACAGTAGACTGTTAATACACTGAAAGGCTATTTTCCTGACACAGATGACAAATAAACCCACTACATTCTACACTCCTTGATCACACTTGATTGTTAATACATGATGAAAAGCTATCTTCACAAAGAAATCCACAGAGATGACTCTGCAACATCTCATTCATTTGAAACAGAAGATGAGAAATATTTTGGCTGGAAGGTACTGACAGAGAAACTGTCTGAGATAATGGCAGAAATCATGGCAACCATCACTGATGAAACGAGGCAATGATCACAGCTCATCAGTTGTAAATAAATAGATATGCCAGCTGGTCACCACTTAGTCACAAAGAAAAGTTTTTGTGTGTGTGTGTGTGTAAACTTTTATATATGGTACTCTACAAATTATCCTGCAGTCTAAGACAGAAAGTTTCTTTCCTCACCCAGTATCACATAGAGTCATCATCTTCAAGGTTTGTTGGACAGGTGGGATTTGAAGATATATATTAAGGTTTCATACCAACGTCTCTATCTCATTTTGTATTTTAAACAAAAAAAGCATGGCACGATACCAAATATGACCATTCTTGAATTCCCATCTTCTGTGATGGAAATGAATAGAAGAAGCTCAACATCAAGTTGCTGAGGTCTTTCAAAATAATCTCAAAGGAAGTTTTGAGTTATTGCAGTTTAGCTACTTATAAAATAGTTCATTAGAGAAAATGTTTTAAATCAGACTTTTGAATTGATTAGACCTGGGTTGTTTAATCAACCAAAAAATATTGTACTTACTGATCGTGTATGTCATGGTGCTTGACCTGTGTAAGTCATTATTTAAGCTGCAATATGAGGTATTTAAATTCATATTAGCCAGTAGTGAAGTAAAACTTTTTTTAATGTGACACTGAGGCCTCCATAACCTCATACTGACTTCCTGTACCTGATGTTTTAGCCAGGGCACACCATGCTAAGCTTCCTCCTTACCTATAGGTTTCTACATGTACCAATCTATTTTAACGTTTGAATTGTTGATGGTGAGTAGTGGAAGGTCTAATGCATTTTCTTTGCATGCATGCACCTGCTCATCTCGGGTGGATGAATTCAACCCACCTTTTTTAAAAATGAAAGGTATGTATAGTATATAGTTCTTAGATGCCTATTTCTGAATATAGGAACCAGATCTCTCTCTCTCTCTCTCTCTCTCTCTCTCTCTCTCTCTCGTAAGTGTCAGAGGTGAGGATGTCAAAAGTAAAAAAAGCCCTGATCCTCTATAAATACACTATGAATATATTGGCCTTTATAGATGAGAACACTGAAATTGCTTTATAGTAAGTGAAAGGAAGAGAAGAAAGAGCTTCTCACTTACGGATATATGTATTATGGATAAGCATCGTAAAGTTGCCTGTTCGCCTGTTTACTTAACTGAGTGCCTTGCATTGACTAGAACTGGGGAAATAGATGGAACCAACCAACTGATCCCCCTGCTCAACCTCAACCAGTTTCCTTAAAGTGAGTACACCCAGGACCAAAAGTGAGAGGTGGAAGTGATTG
This sequence comes from Limnothrissa miodon, assembly GCA_017657215.1. Classification (NCBI taxonomy): domain Eukaryota; kingdom Metazoa; phylum Chordata; class Actinopteri; order Clupeiformes; family Clupeidae; genus Limnothrissa; species Limnothrissa miodon. Next base: position 119,667 of record JAGFZM010000194.1, read on the forward strand.
ATAGACTACATTCAAAAGTCATTTTAGAAGTGTCTACACATTGATAGCCACAACCAAATCCAGAAGGTTTAGGATAGAAATGTATGTGAACACACTTTCACTGTCAAAGCCTCTGTCCTTTCACTGTCTTTCCTTATTTGCCACTGTCCTTATCTTCTGCATGGTCGTGTTTTATAGCAGTCACCACCTTTCAACACTCTTATTTCAGTATACTATATTATATTAAAGGCATTATATTGTATTCATAGCCCTGAGAATAAGGCCTGGGCCTGCAGTGTTGGAAATGAACAAGGACTGTCAAAACGCCCAATGCTCCAGAACACACTTAGAGATGAGAAAGTGTGTTTAAAATGATTGTCATTCATTGATCATCTAATGATGTCTGTAGCTCAGCATATCTTTTGGGAAACATAGGCCCCTTTTAGAGTCTATTTGGCAGGTGTGTGCTGCTGGCACATGGGTCTGCTGCTACTGTATTTTATCTTGTTTGACATTTATTTCATAGTCGGCTATGAATCGGTTATGTTCTGAATCACTTTATCTCAGTAACGCATGCTGATGTAAGAGCCAAATTGTAAACATAAAGCACTTTAATTAGGTAAAGAAATTGTGTTCTAATGAGGTGATTTTTATGTGTGGCAAGTTGCCGTCCAGCACATGCCAGTGCCCAGTACAGTAGGTTGTGAGGCTCTGGGTTTTGGGTTATATATAGGGGTTATATATAGGGGTACATGTTCTGGAATATTATATTCCCATCTTTTTGCCAGAGACTAGCCATGGTCCTCATTGGCATGCAACATTTTTGCTGTATTTGTTTTCAGTATATGCAACAGTGCAATGGACAATTGGCCCCTCTGGTTAATGAGGTTTTGCCAGATGTGAAACTCCAAACCATGATAGTATGAATATGTGTGGATAATACACAGTATATATACAGTCTCAGGACAGAGCTGGAAAAAAAACCCTTTCAGAACACCCTTTTTTCCATTTTGATAGATTCAGTAGGTCCACATCTAGATGATAATGTAAAACATATAGAATAACCCTGACCAGTAACACACAAATTAGGAGTGCATAAGATGCAGAAGTATTTGAGCCATATTGCGGTTTTGAACACAAGGACAAAACTGAATAAGTTTTCTGCATTAGCCTAATTAGATGTCTCTGCCTTACTTTAACATAAATAGCAGGGAATGTCATTATTTTGTATTTAACCTATCAACATTCGTCCAATGCTGACTCAGCAGTTATGTTAAGTATATCTCTTTGAAGACTCTCCAGATAAGTAGCAGCTGCTGTAAAACATTTTTTGTGACGCAATCTGGTTTGTGTGTTGCAGAATTTTTGTAGGCGATTAGTAACATAAGCCTGGTATTAGAACTAAATTAATACCTAGTTTTTGTACTAAAACTACAATTTCTCCATGGCAGCAAAATCAGTGTAATTGATTATATATGTATATACAGTATTTTATTGGAGTGTTAGAGTCCATTCAAAGTAATTTATGGACTACCAGGGTTGTGTAAAGATATTGTCACCTGACCTTAGTGGTGGCGTCACCATTGCAATACTATTGAGGAGTTGAAGTGGCTGTGTTTAAGACCACATTTTCATTTCACACTAATAAAAAATTGGTTTGGAGGATACTATTTTTTGGTAAGACACTTTTTCACCTGTAGACTCATAGATTCCTCCTTCGCTCCAGGTCCAAATTTCAAGGGTTTAAAAAGGCATTTCATTATTTTTTAAAATCCTAACCAGGTTTTGTGGCAGACTTCACCTTGAGGTTGTCAGAGATAGAATTGCATTAACCCTCAACATAGTGTGGTCCTGAAATATGCTGGGCTAATACACCTCACCTCCCACAGAGAAAATGGATATTTCTTTGCCAGAAAATTAGACCCACACCTCAGTGTAATGGTAAATTTGTCACTAGAGTTTAACCTGCCCAAGCCATTTTTGTAATAATTCAAATTCAAATTATTAATTCTGTACCCTGATAACACCATTACAAATTTCTTCATTAATTGCATTTGGATAAACGTGTAATGCCATATTAACAAATGTGATGTACAGTATAATTCTTCTGATGTTCACATTTACAATATTGTTAAATTAGGCAGTGAATTTAAGTATCCCTCTTTGCAAAAGGGCAGCAGATTCATTGAAGGCAGCCCAGATATAAGTAATCTGCATCACTAGCAGAGTACTGAAATCCCTTTTTAAACTTGAAGATACAGTGATTGAATTGTTATCTGTTTTCTGTTAATTAAAATTAGAATTCAGATCACGGTGTAGAGTACCCTTATAAGTCTAACGCTGCATGCCTTGATCATAGTTGATTGTTAATACACTTCGAAAGGCTATTTTCCTGACACTTAACGACAAATAAAACCACTACACTCTATATTCCTTGATCACAGTTGACTGCTAATACACTCTGAAAGGCTATTTTCCTGATCCTTTGACAAATAAATCCACAGAGACTGAGACATCTCATTAATTTGTTATAGAAGATGAGATTTTTTATTTTGCCTTGAAGGGACTGACAGAGGAATGGTCTGAGATTGGATTACAACATCGGGAATAATGGCATCAGATCCAGCAATGACGGATATAAAAAGATGCGGTGGTCACAGTTTATTGATTGTAAATAGATAGTTTTGTCCACTGGATGGATAATCCTAATTGTAGCCAAAGAAGTCATGTCTGTCATCACACCCTCAATGACAAATAACTCTTTACACATCAACAGCAAACTTGAGTTCTGCTTTACATTGGCCTTCAATCACTAACCACTCATAGGCCTAGGCACATACTGTATATATGCCCAGCCCACGTTTATCCTCTCTCTTGCACTATTCAATTATCAATCAATGTCATCATTGCATTTTTAAAAGATTTCTATTTACATATACACAGAACACAGTCGATATCAGAGTTTACAATAGGAAAACACAGGTGCTCGTACTACAAAATGGTCATCATCTCTTTTGGGGGGGAGGGCAGGGGGGGGGGGGGTCACATTTGCATAGTGTGTCATAAATTTGACTACAGTATGAACAACTATAAGTGCCATATCTACATGCCTGTTCCAAGTTGGTTTTCTCTCTCTCTCTCTAGTCAGGGTGTCAGGGTGCACTGAACAAACAGTAGCACAGCACAAGAGAGAGGACCATTATCAGCACGCAGTCTCACTGCCAATATTTTTTTCACTCATGCACGAAACAGCAAGCGCAACTACGTCTGATGTGTGATTTCAAATTCGATTGTCACCTATTTAGCTCGTCACTGAGTCATTTCAGCAAGTACGCACACTCTCAAAATCTTGGGGAGAGAGAATACTCTTATTAATATATCAATATTAATATGGCAGATATCCTGCATTTTTCATGAGGCCTATTTTCCAACAATGCAACTTGCTGGGCTCCGAAATCAATATTTCAGAAATGAGATGTCTCATAACTTTGGCTTTGAGTGCTAAAGTGAATTATTCACATAGCTGTTACAGACGAGGTCTCAAAGTGACTGAACCTGTAACTCCTATGGTGTGTGTACCCTAACTTCTGGTGAGAGGGAGTGCGTGGCACTTGCATACCTTTCTGTGCTTGTCTAAGTTACATATATTAAAGTCTAAAATATTCCCTTGGTCTCGAGTTGTGCACGCAAGTTTTCAAAACTCTTATTGCCTTTGGAAGAACTTTACCTCAGTGCACCTCCACCTTAAATCTTTCTCCCCCTTTCTTTTTCCCTTTTTTTTCATTCTCATACTCTTTTCCTCCTCCCTCTCTTACTGACTTGCTCACACACTCTTTCATTTCATCTGCCTTTCTTCCTTGCTTTTAAAGTTCTACTACCTCACCTTTATCATCTTCCATTTGCACCTCAGTCGCTATCGCCTCCATATTTGGTTTGTCATTAAGTCCCTTTCCCTCCGAATCCTCTGTTTTGCACCTCTCAGATGTCCCCTCTTTTACCTCCCCCTTCTCCTTCCCTTTCTTCGCTTCCTCCTTTTCTTGTTCCCTCTCTTTGTAAATGGCCACCAGCCTGTTGAACTTCGGCCCCCATCCCTCTATGCCTCCGGCTGTCTCCAGCTCCCCGTCTCCCTCACTCTCTAGAGAGCTCAGGGAGCCTGCTTGTGAGCCGCTGCCCTCAAGGCCGTACGTCTGCACCGAATCATAGGGTGGCTGTAGGGGGTCGAAGGTTACCTGAACCAAGCGGTGCTGAAGGAAATCTCCCATCCTATTGGTTAGATCTGAGCTAGTGTTGGCGCCGGCTCTGGTTGCAGGCATGCCCCTTCCCATGCCCCACCCTCCTCCATACCCTAGCATGCCGCCGGGAATTGGCACCATGAGCTGGGGGGCGTAGTCCCTTCCCCCAACGGCAAACACACTGAGCATGCCCACACTGTCCGAGTACGTTGGACCACTGGTAGATGGGATCCCAGCCCCTCTGTACAAGGTACCCTCCATTGTTCGATGTGGCTTCTCAAGCTGGATAGAGTTCTGGGTGGCGTTGGTGTGAATGATATTGTCCATGGGTTTGTCATGGGATGTCGTGACCTTTGAGGGCTCGATGGTGGCCGCTGGTGGTGGGGGTGGTGGCAGCGGAGTACTTGATGTCGACGTGTCTATAAACTGAGGCGACGGTTCCTGCTGGCTTAGGGAGGATGTGCTATTGTTCTCCATGCAGGAACCATTCTGGCTGGAACCTGTCAGAATTAGAGTCTGATCCGAGAGCTAAAGAGAAAATCAAGAAAAATTTGAATCAGAATTTGTTAATTAAGCAGGGTGGATTAAAGAAGATACAGTGAAGATACAAAAAAATGAAATATCTGGAAAAGCTTAGATTTCAATATAGAATTCACATCACATAAGCCTATTTGACTCACCTGATCCTGGTTAATTATCTGACTGTCAGAGGTGGCTTCACTCCCTCCTTCACTCTCTTTAAGGTTGCTGTCAGTGGACCCCTCCGCTGCCTTGTGTTCTGACCCGTCCATGCTGCTGGGACCCACTGGTCTGACACAGACAGATCCAGGTTCTAAAGGGCTGTAGTTTCCCTGGGTCTGGATAACCAGTGTCTGTTCAGTCCGGTTGCTGGCGATGCCGTAAGGCAGCTTAGCCAGATCCAGACCCGTGCTGTATGGGCCCATATTGCTTTTCATGACAGGCAATGTGTGAATGCTGTAGCAGAAGCGTCCGTACATCGGGGCCGACCCAGGACGCCTGGGGTCCATGCTGGTGTTCTGGCTCCAGCTGTAGGTTCTATCCAGGTTGTGCTGGGAGTACCTGAGGAACAGCAGCAGAACAAGACTCTGTGGATTCAGCCACTGTGGATTAACCATGCTTGCCTGGCACCCACATGCATCAATATCTCCAACGGGGAACAATGTTCTGTCATAATACTCTGATGTTCCTCTTGTTTTCTGGCACTGTTGGTTTTAGTTGGGTTGTGCTGACAAAAACTGAAAAGTGTGCTTGTCGTCTATTGTGTCCCTCTGGTAAACACTTCAGTTTGGATCAATTGAACATAGATGAGTGCAGTCAGCCTTAATAGGGAAGCTCAGTTCATTTCCATTTTAATGAATGTATTCTGTTCCATAATAGAGGAGGTAATTGTGTTTGGATGCAGGGATTTGAGAGAATAAATAACAGTAGAATAAAAGGAACAGTGAGTGCAAAAAAGGGGAAGTGTGTGACGTTAAAATGAGGGGGAGGGTTGTTGTAATTTGTTTGCGAAACAGGTACATGGCCAGGGGTTAAAGTAACATGTGATGACAGGAGGGGGTGAGCTGATTTAATTCCCTAGAGGAATGTTTTCATTTTATCATTTCTCTCTTTCTCTCTCGCTCACTCCATCCCTTTCTATTTTCCCCTTGGATTTTCCATTCTCACTTTCCCCCGCATTCCATATATTCCCCTTCCTCTCTTCCTCTTCCACACACCCTCTCCCTATCCCTCTTTCTTTCCCCTCTCCCTGACTTTCCATTTTCTTTTTTCATACCTTTCTTTCTCTCCACACACTATACCTCTTTCTCTTTTTTCTCTCTTTCTATTTCAATCCCTCTGGAATAAAAAAAGAGGAAAAACGCCCTCAGTATTTCCACTCACATGTTCCTGCTGTCCAGGAGTCGGTGGCCCTTGAGCGTGCTGTGGGGAGCGCTCTTCAGTGCCAGGATGTCGAAGGCGGCCGTGTCGGCTTCCCCTCCCCCCTCGTCGTCGTAGGTGATGATGTTCTCGTGAATCTCGTCCTCCTCCGTGGGCGAGAGGACGTCCCTCTTCTGCCGCCTCAGGGAGAGGACGAGAGCTGTGACCACTGGGGAGGTTGGGGTGGGTGGGGGTTGGATGGGGATGGATGCACACAAGCACAGGAGAATGTCGTAATGTGACACGCAGTAGTAAATCAAAGCTATATAAAAAAAACATGAATAGCAATGCACCTTTCGATTATGCATGGACCCTGTGGAGTTGTTAAAATGATGATTGAGCTGTCTCTGGTCATATTGTGTTCATATTTTCCTGGCGACTGTGACATATCAGAGCACAATACAAAGTGGAAGTGTGTGTGTGTGTTTGTGTGTGTGTGAGGGGGACTTGGGACCCAGAGACAAGGGAACAGTGTGCTGACTTCACAAACAGACTGCAGACGCTCCAAAACAGAAATGTGAAGTGGCACTCTCTCTGCGTCCAAGAAATCACTCAGCGGACTCTCGACAAACAGACATGAGGGCAGGGGCTGGGGCAAAGGGAGGCGGTGGCACAAACGCACAAACAAAAACAACCATCCTGCAGATGAAAGGGCTGCCAAACAGACAGTCTGGAGACTTGCCTGTAAAACGAAACGAAAGCGAATAAACAGAACCAAACAAAACTGAAACTCACCCAGGAGCGTGGTGGCGCAACCCAAGACAGCCAGCATGGCGGCGGAGCTGAAGCCCAGCAGCGGGGAAGCAGAGGGCACGGGCAGACACACCGTCTGACGCTCCCATTCGGCGGCGGCGGCGGCGGGCACCGGCGGCCTGGGCTTCTCGCCGCTCTTGGCGTGCCGCCTCTTCTCCTCCACCCACATGCCACCCCGCTGGCAGGGGCACACCACCACCGTTACCGTGGACGTGCTGCTCAGGTCCGACGTGCTGTCCTGCGTGACCACGGGGACCATCAAGGTGTGCAGAGCAGAGGACGTGGAGGAGGACGTGGAGGTGGACAAGGAGGAGGACGAGGAGGTGCTGTGGGGCCTCAGGGCTGTCAAGAGCACCAGATTGGCAACAGGACCTGGGGGGCACAGGTGAGCACAAAACGAACAGGACGTCAGAGACGAGTTAAAGCACAGCGGCAAAAGCAGAAGCTGAAGTGGTTGATGCGGCGCGTGAAGGAGGGGGAGAAAAGCGCAGTACAAACAGGGTCCTGCGGTTTGGAGCCGTGAATAATGGAGGGTTGAAAACGCGTGCGTCTATAGACGAAGAGAGGAGATCTCACAAATAATTTAGTGTGCCTTCAGAGCGGGGACGGGTGGAATAGGTGGAGGTGAGGAGAGACAGCAGAGATGGAAGAGACACAAAGGGTGGGTGGGTGTGTGTGGGGTGAAGAGGGGGAGAAGAGAGAAAAGAGGTAGAAGGGAGAACATGAGCCCACCTCCCCTCTCTCTGATGCTGAAGTTGAGAGCCGCGCTGGATCCGGTGGGAATGCTGAAGTGCACCGGGGAGTCAGTGCTGCCTTGGTCTTTATCGACGGCATGCAGCACCTGCACTACCTGAGACATGCAGCACACACACACACACACACACACACACACACACACACATACATTTTTAAACACACACACAAACACATGCACACACACATGCAACCACACACATATGAACATCCAAACACACCCATACATAATTACACACGCACACACACACACACACAAAAGATATAGGAGGGAGGACAGTTGAATCAGTCACAGTGAGACATCACACTGGTGACATGCATTCAGTAGCACACGTTTCTTCCCATCAGCAGCAGCAGCAGCAGCGCTGAGATAACAAAAGCTGCCAGAGAGAGGGAGAGAGAGAGAGAGAGGGAGGACAGTCTGACAGCCCGCGAACAAGTGGTGTGTCGGTCCCAGACGTGTGGTTGCAGTCGAACGCCGCTGAACCGCTAAAAGAAGCCGCTGATCTGAAATCATTAAGACGGCACCCCAGTGGGCTGGAAGTGTCAGGATCACTCGTCCATCTTGTTGGAGAAGAGTGGGAGGTTAACAGCAAGAGAAAGGCAAAGAGAGAGAGAGAGAGAGAGAGAGAGAGAGAGGAAGAGACCTACCTGTCCGGGGCTGCTGGAGTCACACACTGCTGTAGAGTACTGCCTGTCCAATTCGGGAGGGTTATCGTTTAGGTCCAGCGTCTCGATGGAGACACCGACTCTGGTCACCTGGCTGGGGTTGTCTGAAACAGAGACACCATCCATCACACACGGGCAGACACTGGGAGGAAGCTGACAACTGAAACAGGTCCTGCTGTTGTTGTCAACAACAATGGTGAATGTCACAACAACGCAGTCATATAAGCAAGATTCCTGATCTGAACTCGACAAGACAAAACAGTAAATTGTTAATGCACTGCAGTTTCTACTCCAGCGACACAGGCATAAACCAGCTTTGCATTTTTAATGAAGAAAAACATCAGATCAATAAAGGGGAGAGTCTGTTACACTCCAAACTGCCTGATCCAATCAATCCTTTTTTTCCCACACTGAGGTCCCACCGGATGCGTCGCAAAACAAGCTGCAATATGTATGAGATGAACATCTGTCATGAGAAACAGATGACTATTAATAGAAATGCGTTGTGTGATACACGTCGGGTAAGGCGGACATTCCCGTGTCCACCAGATATCCAAAGTCTGTGGAAGTGTTTCAGCAGCCTGTTGGCAGCATGTAGTATCTAGTGCAACGTCTAGTTTCTAATGCAGCTCACACTTGTTTAGTCGATGACAGCAGTTCTCGAACTGTCCTTTCATCCTCCACCTTACAAGGTCTGACTTGGCTGACACGTGTCAGCCTTAACAGGGACGGATGCCATGAAGGGGATTCACTCAAACACTTTGAAGGCGATAGAAGAAGGTATAAAAACTGAAATCCTTGCATAAGCTATGCTTGTGCGGAATGAAACAACAACGGAGTAAAAAAAAAAGAATGGTTTAGTTTAGCAGTGCTTCTGAGCGCGCCACCCAAAAGTATCTTTTCCGTTGGCGGAACTACCGATAAATCTAATGCAAAGAGAGCAAAAACTATCACCCGAGTGGCACTGTGGCACAGGTTTTTTGCATACATGAATACAGAGAGGTCACTTAATCATGCTTGCCAAGTTCCGCAGCTTAACCGTTTTTCAAAAAAAAAAAAAAGAAAAGAAAAGAAGAAATCTCCCCCCATTCAGGTTGGAGCACCGATGGATGGAATAAACAATAAACAAGGATAACAAAAGAAAAACAAAAGGCATCAGGGACCCTGCTTTTGAAAGAACAAAAACCCAAATCCCTGACTAAGGAAACACACTTTTAGTTATTTACAATTTCATTGGCTAAAGAGGAAACCTAGTGAGAAAAAAAGTTAATTTGAAGAATAGTTATTAGCTTTATGGAAATGAGCATGTGCCCGGTGTGAGGTGTGCGAGCTACCTCGCTGCGTTGCTATAATGGTGATGTTGTGCCACTGCTCTCTCTCTCGATCTAGCTCCATTGTCGTGGTGATGAGGCCATGGTCCGGAGCGATGCGAAACAGGGCCTCAGGGTCGGACTCGGGGTCAATGGAATACCTAAGAGGTGGGAACGAAATTGGAAAACCAAGGAGAAGGGTCACTAAAGTTCAAATGAATTCTGCCACCCGGTGTTGCACATCATACTGAAGTGTGTGTGTGTGTGTGTGTGTGTGTGTGTTCATTTGTGCTTACATGCTTTTGTGTGAGATTGAGTTTCCATGGGGTGTGTGAACTGTTGACACCACACACTATGTTGCCGTCACTAACAACTATTGCCACTGTTCAATGTTCTGCATGCAGATGTGTACAGTATGTAAAGCATGAGCAGATGTCAGGTCAGATACACATCACGTATAGTGTGTGTATGTGTTTTGGTGTAGGCTCTGTGATTCGTGCCTGATGGCATGTCTGTAGGCAAGTTTGAGTGTGTGTGTGTGTGTGTGTGTGTGTGTGTGTGTGTGTGTGTGAATGGATGTCTGATGGTCTGTATGCTTTTTTATGTATGTGTGTGTGTGTGTGCGTGAGTATGTGTGCGTTTGTATGGTCTCATCTGTGTGTACTGTAACGGTCAGTCAGGAGCTTGCCTGATGTTGCTGCTTTGGCCAGTGTCAGGGTCGACGGCGGCTACGCGGCCCACAGCGCAGGCTGGCGGGCAGTTCTCCGTCACATCCAGGCGGTAGCGCGAGCGCGAGAAGCGCGGCGGCTCATCTGCATTGAGGACCGTCACCTGGACAATGGCACGGTCCTTAAAGGGACCCTTCCGCAGGAAACGGGCATCCACCGTTGGGTTCTGCACCTCAACAGTGAGAGAGTAGGAGCTACGCCTCTCATAATCCACTGCCTGCAACACATGCACACACACACACACACACAATGCACATCACAGACAGCCTACAAGATAGCAATAGACTGCAAAGATACTATAAAACACCAAACTGAACTATTTAACACACATTCTGTACACTTTCACAGTGCATATTGACATGAATATTATGTACATAATATACAAAACATAGAAAGGCTACAAAATAGTGGGTGTATGAGAGATTTTAGACCAATAATAAACTGCAGATATACTATAAACTGAGTAAACCATCTTTTATAGTGCATATTCATTTGCATCATATTTTTGCAATTTTTCTCTACACCTGACTATGTGTTACTTTCCATTGTCAGCATT